>JAJAGP010000111.1:0-365889 GCA_025084515.1 Ancistrus triradiatus | reverse complement strand
GGAGCAGACCTGCAGGTAAGGTTCGAGGAGTCTTCGCTTGAGCATAGGTGCCGCAGGAGGAGATGAAGCGGTGGACGTCCCTGCGCATGTTCTCCCACCAGAAGCGCGCGTAGAGCAGTTGGTGCGTGCGCGTTTCCCCGGGATGACCAGAGCAGAGAGAGGTGTGTGCCCAGGCGAGGAGGCGATCGCGGAGGTCCTGTGGCACGAACCTTCTGTCTGGTGGGCAGGAGGGCGGAGTGCGCATCTGGGAGAGCCTTTCTTCCAAGTCCTGTTCGAACTCCCACTCTATGGCTCCGATCGTGCACGAAGATGGGAGGATAGGCACAGGTGGGTCGTCAGGGACCGGTTCGGGATCGTGTCTGCGAGAGAGAGCGTCGGCCTTGGTGTTCTTTGTGCCTGGCCGGTAAGTGATGACGAAGTTGAACCGGGAGAAGAAAAGGGACCAACGAGCCTGGCGCGGGTTTAGTCGTTTGGCCGACCTGAGGTACTCCAGGTTCTTGTGGTCAGTGAGGACCGTGAACCGATGTCTGGACCCCTCTAGCCAATGCCTCCTCTCCTCCAGTGCCAGCTTGATTGCCAGCAATTCCTGATCGCCCACGTCGTAGTTGCGCTCGGTGGGGGTCAGTTTGTGCGAGTAGAAGGCGATGGGGCGCAGTTTGGGCGGGCCGCCGAGGCGTTGTGAGAGCACGGCACCCACGCCTGTCGAGGATGCATCCACTTCCAGGACGAAGGGGAGATCTGGGTTAGGATGACCCAGGATGGGAGCCCGAGTGAAGGCGACCTTGAGCGCTTCAAAAGCCCGCTCGGCTTCGGGGGACCAGCGGAGAGAGCGAGGCTTACCCTGCAGAAGCGCGGTGAGGGGCGCCACTGTGCGGCTGAAGTCCCTGATGAAGCGCCGATAGAAATTGGCAAAGCCCAGGAACCGCTGCAGCTGTTTGATGGATCCCGGTTTCGGCCAGTCCAGGACGGTGGTCAGTTTGTTGGTGTCCATGGCGACTCCTGAGGGAGAGATTATATAGCCGAGGTAACGGACAGACTGCGTGTGGAACTTGCATTTCTCTGCCTTAACGCGTAGGTGATGTGAGCGGAGGCGTTCGAGCACCTGGCGTACCTGGTTGACGTGGGTGTTGAAATCCGGGGAGTAAACGAGGATGTCGTCGAGGTAGACCATGACGAACCTGCCGAGCATGTCCCGGAGCACGTCATTGATGAAGGCTTGAAAGACCGACGGGGCGTTGGCCAGGCCAAAGGGCATGACCAGGTACTCGTAGTGCCCGCTGCTTGTGCTGAAGGCCATCTTCCACTCATCGCCTTCCTTTACACGAACCAGGTTATAGGCGTTCCGCAGGTCGAGTTTGGTGTACCATTGTGCTGCGTGGAGGCGCTCCAGGGCCGAGGGCATCAGTGGAAGCGGGTAGGCATAGCTGCGTGGGATTCGGTTCAGGTCCCGATAGTCGATGCAGGGCCTGAGGCCGCCGTCGCGTTTAGGCATGAAGAAGAAGTCCGCGGAGACAGGCGAGGTGGATGGCCAGATGAAACCGAGGCTCAGGTACTCCGAGATGTATTCCGACATGGCTTTCTCTTCGGCAGCGGACAGCGGATGCAGGCGTGCTTTAGGCAGGGAGGCATCTGGCAGGAGATCGATCGCGCAGTCGACGGGACGGTGAGGAGGAAGAGTGGGAGGCGAGGCCGTACCGAAGACCGGAGCCAGGTCCGTGTACTGAGCAGGTACATTGGGAGGCAGAGGGTCCGAGTGGGTGAGCGGGAGTGAACGCACCTGCAAGGCGGGCCAGTGGATACAGCGCTCTTGGCAACGAGGCGACCAACGGACGAGCTCGAGGGCTGACCAGGAGATGAGCGGGTTGTGATCACGGAGCCAGTGGAGTCACAGGATCACGGGGTGTGTAAGGAATCCGAGTGGATAGAGCGTGATGGTTTCCTGGTGAACCGCCCCGGAGAGTAGACAGAGAGGGGCTGTGACCCGGGTGAGGAAGCCCAAGCCGAGGGGGCGGCCGTCGGCCGAGGAGATGCGGCGCTTGAGAGGCAAAGTGGTGCAGGGAATCTTCCATCGAGAGACGACATGCTGGGCGATGAAGTTCCCTTTAAAAAAAAACGCGGCCGGAGTCGATCAATGCCTTGTAAGAGGGACGGCAGTGAGGCGAGTCGCCAAAACCACAGGAAGGGAAGAAAAGAGGACTCAAACGAGGTTCGACTAACCGGGCGTGTGTGCTGGGACTCTGGCACGCGAGCTGGCTGGTTCGGACGACGGAGCGAGATCACAGGCGGAACGCAGATGGCGGTCCGAGCCGCAGTAGCAGCACAGGCCTTGCTCGAAGCGACGCCGGCGCTCCTCCGTGGACAGGTGGGCGCGATCGAGTTCCATGGGCTCGGGTGGAGGCTAAGACTCGCGAGGGGGAGAAGAGGCGAGGCGAGGAGCAGAGACGGAGCGCGGAATGAGGAGCTGGTCCAGGCGGATAGCGAGGGTGATGAGCCCGTCCAGTGACAGGTCCAGTCCCTCCCAGCCAGTTCTCTGCGGAGATCGGGCCGCAAGCCCTGACAGAAAGTGGAGATGAGGGCAGGTGTATTCCATCCGCTCTGGGCCGCCAGGGTGCGGAATTGCAGTGCGTAGTCGGCGGCGGAGCGACGACCCTGCCGTAGAGTGAGTAGAACTTCCCCTGAGGAACGCCCCTCCCAGGGGTGCTGGAAGACGGTGCAGAATGATGTTAGGAAGCTGCTGTAAACTTTGGCCTCCTCGACTTGCTGTGCCCAGATGGCCGTGGCCCAATCGAGGGCTCGTCCGGTGAGGAGGGACACGATGAGGGCGATACGAGCCGCATCGGATTCAGGTGGTGCACCGACGAAGTAGAGCTGGCACTGGAGGAGGAAGCCTTCGCAGCGTTCCGGGTTGCCGTCATACTTGTCGGGTAGAGCGATGCGGTAGGCTGCTGAAGGCTGGCGAGGTGGGCTCGGAGGTAGTGGAACTGACGCAGAGGCCTCCGTCGCGGGGGAAGGCGAAAGTTGGGACACCCGCTGTGAGAGCTCGCTGACGGAGGGTACTAGTGCGTTGAGTGAGCACTGATTCTCGGCCTGTACAACCTCCTGGATCCGGGCACTGAGGTCGGCGATTTGTTCCACCGTGGAGGTGTCGAGAGGTGAGCTGGTGGCCGCTGCCTCCATGTTTAGGCTACACGTTCTGTAACGTCGCACGGAGAGAGGAGGCAAACGAAGGACCGTTTAGTTTAGTTAGGTTAAGGCAGGTTTCTTGATATTAGGCAAATGATAGAGCTTTGGTGACTTGGCTAGGGAACCTCGTCGGCAGCGGGTGGTGTGGGTAAATGGTGGGATATGTGGTTGCGGATGAAGTCCGGCATGAGAAACAGGTGCAGGTGATCAGTAGTTGGCGAGGCAGAGCGAGCAAGGTGCGTGCGGGTTGTGGAGGGGCGATGGAGGCGGGCGTGACAGCATTGCATAGTCCTAGATCAGTTCTTTTTTTTTATTTAGGTTTAGTAACACAAACAATACTCCATATATTTATTAGAAGAAATTAACTACTTTCATTTATTACGTTATAATAATAATAATAATAATAATAATAGTATAATAATAGCAAACAAAACAAACAACAAAACCAATAATAATAATATAATAATAATAATAATAATATAATAATAGTTGAACGTATTTTCATGTTCTCTATATATGTATTATATTTAACTTGTATTTATATATTTTATAATATATAAATATATTTATTTTATAACTTTATTTTCCAGCAGAAGGAACAGGAAAAATGACGTTATTATTAATCGCAGTAATATGTTGCGTTGGTATTACTAAATTACAATCTGCTTTTATAACAGTCATACCACAAAAACTATTACCGCCCAGTTAATGACGTTTCCCACCACTCCTGAGTCAGTGAGCGCTGAAACGAAGGCAGAGCCTGCATTCCAAAGTATTTGAACCTTCACATGCATGCAACTCACATTAATTTCAGGTGATGTCATGGCACTCACCTCTAATGGTGCGGAAGGATCTGGTTGTCTGGGACAGAAAGCACACAAATGTCCAGTTCCCCCGCAGTAGAAGCAGATTCTCCTTTCAGCTCTACAGCGGCGCTCATGCTCGGAGATGTGGGTTCTACCCAATTCCATGGGTTCGGGTTCAGATTCTTAAAGGTCCGTACCCTCATTGTTGCTTTCCTTCATTTGAGTGGATGGATTGTTTCTTAGCAGAATGTACAAGGAGATGGCATGGTGTATGTAGGCTTGGTGTATGTATGAAGTTCAGGACAAAATCCCTTCTGGAAGATGATCACTGCTCTACGTCTATTACTAAGTCAGGTGCCTATGTCGCGTCCCGCTGAAGGATGGCTGAAGACCTCTTTGAATAGCAAATAAAACCGGGACTCAGATCATAGCACTATTCTGAGACCACAGCGCTGTAACCCATTTCTTGGTCCTTCCAGTTGGTACAGATACGACAAAATGGATTTTATCCGTGTCCCCCCAAAACTATTCCGGGAATTTTTTAGGAATTCTTTACAAGCATCCAAAGAACCATCATACATTTCGGGTAGGGTACATGCACTGGTGAAGGCATTACACCAGTGTTAGCGGTTGCTCTTTGGGCGTCGGCAGGAGCTTGCAGCACGGCGTTGGGCAAAAGCGGGCGGCCTCAGAAATGGGGGGCAGAATGCAGGATCATCTCCCATAGGAGACCCACGATTTCCTCCAACTTCTGTTGCCAGGCGAGCCTCGAAACCTGCTGATTCCATGTGAAAGGCAAGGTCTTCTGTAACGACTCGCACAGGCAGAATGTAGAATCAGGTGCAGGTTTATAGAAGGGAAACTCACAATCGTAGTAACTGGGCAGTCCAACATCAACAAACCAGGTAATCCACACAACCAAATAATAAACCAAAGGGCTAATTCAAAATACACAATCCGAAGAGCAAGCCAGAGATCATACAGGATAAATCTCATGAATAGTTATCAGAACGCTCAGAATCGAATCGTAAATCGTAAATCAGGGATTACCGGTACAATGGGTGCCAGGGCTTTCTGCCCCAACCTTACAACTCTCTTCTTCCACACATTCGTATACTGGACTCCAATTATGGTATTATACTAGACTTGAGTTCCTTTCATCTGATTCTGGTGTCACATACAGCCATGACGAGCTGGGTCTGATGGAGAGGAGGTCACTCAGCTCCAAGAGTGAATGGAAAACAACTCTTATTCCTAGCGTGACCCCCATGTTGGTGACCATAGGAACTGTGACATCGCTCAGCTTGGTTGGTTACCTAATGTCATTCTTCTCCGGGCCATGTTCAATCAGTCTTGTTATCGGTGCCTGTGTCGCCTTGGCCCAGGGGGTTCCTGTCACGCTTCGCTTGCCACACGCAGCGTCCCAACCTACTCACGTCACGATTTCACGCACTGTCCTCATTTTCCTCATCACACCTACACCACGATTTAACCGCACTCACCTTCACTCTCACTGCGGATTATTGATGTTATGCCACCCACGCTTTCCCTACAAGGTAGTGCCTCTACCACACCGTCCTCGTCTCGCGTCCTACGCACTCCGTTCCGTCCGCCGTATCCTCACATTCCCAGGTTTGTCACGTTTTGTTTCATGCCCGTTTTTTCGGCTCCGGCCTCGTTTCTGTTATCCACCCGTTTTCATTCCCCGCCTGTCAGTTCGCTTGTGTTGATCTGTTTTTTAATAAATACCCCCCTTTACTTTTGAACATGCGTTCGTCTCCTGCGCCCCTCCGGCTCACGCCGTTACAGATTACAGAATAATCCGCCACTACATGGAGACGGCAGGTTCTTTTTGTTTATCGTTGCCTCGGCCGTTTCTACGGCGACCCTGCCCCTGCTGGCCGTTTTGTGGGTACAGTGCCGGGCTTATTTTGAGTTTCACCGGTTCGAAAACCGAGCACGAAAAGGTCTCCTCTTTGTTCCTTCACCTTGGCGGTTGGAACATGAAGCCCTGGTTTGGGCCACCCAATGTGGCCGGTGCGCGGGTGGTGAGTACCATTGAATGATTCCTGGAGGAGCTGGAGTTCGCCTTTTGGCTCCCCATGGGACTCCCCGGGATCGACGCTGTGGGTTCCAGCCTGCAGAACCCGTTCGCCCTGCCCGGTCTGCACGGGCTGGTAAAGTGTGGATCCCCGCTTACCACAGCCGGCCCGCCCTAACCAGGCGTCGTAGCGAATGCCTGCGACGACTTCATTTTAGTCGCTCTGGTTCGAGCCCGATCCTTTGTTCTCGTGGATCGTATTCCCTGATCCCTCTAGGTCCGGCCGGAGCCTCTAGTTACGTACCGCGTTTCCCCGATCCCTATAGTTCCGTATTCCGAAACGTCTGTCTAGTTGTGGGTTAAACGTGAGGTGAGTCAGAACGGACTAGGTCGTGCTTCAATCTCGGGGACAGTCGTGCCCACTCCGCACCACGGACAGTCGTGCCCACCCTGACACAACGGGACAGTCGTGCCCACTCCTGCACCAAGGACAGTCATGCCACTCCTCACCACGGACAGTCGTGCCCAAGTCTGCACTTTCAGTGGCAACCCCCAGAGGAACCCTTTCAGGGACTGTCTCCTCCCACGGCGACTCACGTCGTCGACCCTGCTGTCGAGCATTCACGTCGTCGGCGACCCTGATGTCGAGCATTTCACTCGTCGTCGACCCTGCTGCTGTCGCGCATCACGTCGTCGTGACCCGTGTCGAGCATTCACGTCGTCGTCGACCCTGCTGTCGAGCTCACGTCGTCGGACCCTGCTGTCGAGCATCACGTCGTCGTCGACCCTGCTTGTCGAGGCAATCCGCGTCGTCGACCCTGCTGTCGAGGCATCACGTCGTCGTCGACCTGCTGCGAGGCATCACGTCGTCGTCGAACTTGCTGTCGAGCAATCACGTCGTCGTTCGACCCTGCTGTCGAGCATCACGTCGTCGTCGACCATGCTGTCGAGCATCACGTCATCGTCGGACCCTGTTCGAGCATCACGTCGTCGTCGACCCTGCTCTCAAGCACACGTCGTCCACGACTCTGCTCTCAAGCATCACGTCGTCCAGACTCTGCTCTCAAAGCATCACGGTCGTCCACGACTCTGCTCTTCAAGCATCACGTCGTCCACGACTCTGCTATCAACATCACGTCGCCACGACTCTTGCTCTCAAGCATCACGTCGTCACGACTCTTCTCTCAAGCATCACGTGTCCACGACTCTGTCTCAAGCATCACGTCGTCCACACTTGATCTCAAGCATCACGTCGTCACGACTTCGCTCTCAAGCATCACGTCGTCCACGACTCCGCTGGACAAGCATCACGTCGTCCACGACCCCGCTGACAAGCATAACGCGGTCCACGACTTCTGCTCTGCAGCCACTCGTCGTCCACGACTCTTGCTCTTGCAAGCCACTCGTGTCCACGACTCTGCTCTGCAGCCACTGTCGTCCACGACTCTGTTCTGCAGCACTCGTCGTCCACGGACTCTGCTCTGCAGCCACTCGTCGTCCACGACTATGCTCTGCAAGCCCCACTCGTCGTTCCACGACTCTGCTCTGCAGCACTCGTCGTCCACGACTCTGCTCTGCAGCGCTCGTCGTCCACGACTAGGCCCTGGCAACCGATCGTCGTCACGACTCAGCACCTGCAACCGCTCGTCGTCCACACTCAGCCCTGCAAACAGTCGCGTCCACGGGGACTCAGCCCTGCAACGCTATTCGTCCACGACTCAGCCCTGCAACGTAGTCGTCACGAATCAGCCTGCAACCGTCGTCGTCCACGACTCAGCTGCAAACCGCTCGTCGTCACGGATCAGCCCTGCAACCGCTCGTCGTCACGATCAGATCTGCAGCCCGCTCGTCGTCCACGACTCGCTCTGCAAAGCCATCTTCGTCTCTGCTGACCAAGCAACGCTCCGCCTCGCCTCAGCTGTCAAAGCAACGCCGCCTCGCCTCGCTGTCAAGCAACGCCGCCTCGCCTCAGATGTCAAGCAAACGCCGCCTCGAGCTCAGCGTTCAAGGCAACGCCGCCTCGCTCAGCTGTAAGCAACGGCCGCCTCGCCTTCTGCTGTCAAGCAACGCCGCCTCGCCTATGCTGTCAAAGCAACGCCGCCTCGCCTCTGCTGTTTAAGCAACGCCGCTCGACTCTGCGTCAGCATCGCCCACGTCGCCTCTGCTGTCAAAGCATCGCCACGTCGCCTCTGCTTGTCAAGAGCATCGCCACGTCGCCTCTGCTGCAAGCATCGCCACGTCGGGCCTCTGCTGTTCAAGCATCGCCCGTCGCCTCCTGCTGTCAGCATCGCCACGTGCGCCTCTGCTGTCAAGGCATCGCCACGTCGCCTCTGCTCTCAAGCATCGCATCGTCGATCTGCTCTCAAGCATCGCCTCGTCGACTCTGCTCTCAAGCATCGCCTGTCGACTTATGCTCTCAAGATCGCCTCGTCGACCTGCTCTCAAAAGAATCGGCCTGTCGACTTTGCTCTCAAAGGCATCGCCCTCGTCGACTCTAGCTCGCAAGCATCGCCTCGTTCGACTCTGCTTCGCAAGATCGCCTCGTCGACTCTGCTCTCAGCATAGCATCGTCGAACTCTGCTCTCAGCATCGCCTCGTCGACTCTGCTCTCAGCATCGCCTCGCTCGACTTGCTCTCAGAGCATCGCCGCGTCGACTCTGCTCTCAAAGCATTCGCCTCGTCGACTCTGCTCCCCCAGAATAGCCTCGTCGACTCTGCTCGTCAAGCATCGGCCTCGTCGACTCTGCTCTTCAAAGCATCGCCTCGTCGAGAACCCTGCTCTCAAGCATCGCCACTCGTGACCTGTCTAAGCATCGCCTCGTAGACTCTGCTCTGCGGCCCACAACGTTGTCGACACCGCTCTGCGGCCAACCACATGTCGCTCTCTGCTTCACAGCGTCGCCGCCTCGCCGCCTCTGCTCTAAGCGTCGCCGCCCTCGCCGCCTCTGCTGTCCAAGCGGTCGCCGCCCTCGCCGCCTTCGGTTCTAGCGTCGCCGCCCGCCGCCTCTGGCTCCAAGCGTCGACGCCTCGCCGACTCCAGCGTCACGCGTCGCCGCCTCGCCGACTCCGCTGCAAGCGTCGCCGCCTCGCCGACTCCGCTGTCAGCGTCGCCGCCTCGCCGACTCCACGCGCTGTCAAGCGTCGCCGCCTCGCCGACTCCGCTGTCAAGCGTCGCCGGGCCTCGCCGATGCTGCCAAGCGGTCGCCGCCTCGCCGCTGCTGTCAAGCCGTCGCGCACGTCGACTCTGCTCGTCCGCCTCCAGCCGTCGACTTGGCTGTTCTGCCTCAAAGCCGTCGGGACTCTGCTCGTCTGCCTCCAGCAGTCGATCTGCTAGTATGCCTCCAGGCGAGTCCGACTCTGCTCGTCTGCCTCCGAGCGACTCCGATCGTCGGCTCCAGCCGTCGACTCCGCTCGTCTGCCCCCAGCCGTCGGACTCCGCTCGTTGATCAGAGTCGTCGCATGCCGCTCTCAGGCGTCGCCTCATGGTGCCTCCCACGCGCCGACCGGCCCGAATGTTGGCGGTCCCCTCCTAGGGTAAGCCCGGCGAGGAGCCCCCCGAGGACAGGACTGCCGGACCGGGGGGCTCCTTCTTGGAGTCCTTAGCTCCGTCTCGGACTCCTTGGGGGGGGGGGGGCTATGTCACGCTCGCTTGCCACAACGCCAGCGTTCACCTACTCCGTCACGATTCCACGCCAATGTTCCTCATTTTCCTATCACACCTTACACACTATTTAAAACCGCACTCACCTCCACTCTCACTGCGGAGTATTAGTTATGCCACCAAACGTTTCCTACCGGTCGGCCTCTAACACACCGTCCCTCGCTCGCGTCCTACGCACTCCGTCCGTCCTCGTATTCCTCACATTCCCAGGTTGATTCACGTTTGTTTCATGCCCGGGTTTTCGGCTCGGCCTCGTTTTGTTATCCACACGGTTTCATTCCCCGCCTGTCAGTTCGCTGTGTTTGCGCTTTCTGTTTGTTAATAAATCCCACTTTACTTTGACCTGCGCTCTCCTTGCCTCCCCTCGGCCACCGCCGTTACAGTTCCCCTCTTATTTGAGGACTTAGAGTACCTAGAATCACATGTACCTGCAGGACAGCATACATTTTATACATATTGGGTGATATTAAACTTATAAAGTGTCATATGTCCTTCCACAAGTGACTGGGTCACTGTGTTACTCAAATCAAAATGTCAGCAGTGCCTAATCTAGACTGTTGATTAAGAAAGTGGGTTTGGTATTGGCCAGTTCAACAGTTCACTGCTTCAGATCACACCGTTTCTTTTTCATAGTATTTCTATTTTTGTGTTCTGTCTCATTGTCTTCTTTTGTAACTACTTTCCTTTGAACTCCGCCCATTGGCAGACATTTGGTCTTCTGTTGAACTGATTATGACGTGTTTAATTATCTCCAGCTTCATTCATCTCTCTCTTCTGCCTTAGTCACATCACAGTTCACTTGAACAGGTCCTTCTTTGGAGCAGCCTTCAACCTGATTTTTGACCTGCTCTACAGCTTCCATAGGCAACTATGACTGCATCAAAGCACAAACTGTCTTTAAAGTTTTCCACTGAATCTCCATCAGTAAACTGAAAGTGAATGGACATGATGGAACGTCACACACACACACACACACACACACACACACACACACACACACAAAGGGTTGTAAATTCACCCTCGGCCAATTACCCTCGGTTCATTTTTACTGGGACTTTATAACTTTTTAACTTTACTAAGCTTGCCTCTCGTCTCACAGTTCGAGTAATGTCTGCACCTTACACTGGTCCGATGGTGTGGATTGAGGATCAACAATGCCTTTACCTGTGACCCATTTTTGTGACCTAACCCTTAAGAACATTTCCGAGTAGAAATGGACACATCCAATGTGGGCATGGGTGCTATCCTTTCTCTGCACCTAGGCACTTCCTCATAGGTTCATCCAGTTAGGTTATGATGTGTTAGACCATGAGTTTCCCTCTTCAAAACTGGCACTAGAGGAATGGATGCCTTGTCTGGAAGAGACTGATCAACCACAAAAATCTTGAATACCTTAGAACCACGATTTCCAATTTGACATCTCCTGTTGTCCCGGGACCAAGAATTCTAACCCCTCTCAAAAAAGCCATGCCTCTGAAAGATATTCCACTGAGGATCCAGAACCCTCCCGATCTTCCATCCAGGAGACGTTCCAGACAACGTCAGCCCCCGAGTCATTCCAGATGACGTCAGCCCCAGAGTCGTCTCAGACGATGTCAGCCTCAGAGTCATTCCAGACAATGTCGGTTCCAGTGCCTGACTTGAGGATGCCTGTGAAAGAGACCACCCAGAGGCCACCAGCAGCCTGATGGCGACCTCGCTTGCCAGCAGCACGTTGGTGACCTCGCCTGCCTGCAGCCTGAGACCTACCAGAACCCTCCCAGGTGTCATCTCAGGAGAAAGCCACCTGAGGCCTCTGGGACTCTGTGGGGTTGCTATTGGAGTCCTAGTTCCGTCTCAGACTCCTTGGGGTGGCGTAATGTCACGCTTCACAGTCTTACCATGGTCTTGCTTGTTGCGGTTTCTGTGAAACAAACAACATTTCACATGATCCTTCAGTGAACCTTGTGACTTCCACGGACCAATCACGGAACTCATTCCTTACTAGGGACCGGTGATTACTGATTGAACACAGTTGTGGGTCTGCCTTTGTAAGGGGTATTATTTGTCGTGTTCGGGGTGAAATATTGTCTCGATCCCGTCTGAGCATACTGAGCTGACTCTGTGATCTACCTCTTTTTCGAGTTGCCATGGTGTCCGAAGTCCTCACGCCAGTTTTCTGTTCCGCGTTTTCCGTATTCCGTATTCCGTATTGTCCTGGATATTTATGTTAGCTATGTTATCTTTGGTGGTGGTATTATTTTGTTTAACAAAAACTTGCTTTAAATTGGAATCTGCACGCATCTCTCCTGCTTTGCCCAGCCACGCTCCTTACAGTTTCACGGAATTACATTAAACGGAATTGCATTAAATGGTGCATTAGCTGTGTTTGCGAACTTTGTCCCTAAGATCCGAGCACACTATATTACATCTCACTGAGATTCTGTGAGAATTCTGAATTTGCCTTCTTTGCTAATGTGTAACTGTAAAACTGCTGTTATCGAAACTTGCTTCCTGCTTTCACTTTTCACTGTGACAATGTGCGCAGCTTCTCGGCTTGACTTCATGAACCTGTTAGAAGTGGGTGTGTCTGAAATGGCTGAACCCACTAATTAGGTGAGGTGTCTACATACTTTTGGCCATGTGCTGTAATTTACAGTTTGATGCAGAAATCTACCTGTCAACTGTAAGGCTTACAGAAGGATTAAGGAACCTATATTTGTGCTAAGAAAGAAGTATTTCCTTTCTACACACAGACACACAAGCACACACCCTACTAAGCTCCTCCCTCCCTGCATGGTTGCCTTGTGTACTTTTGCGTCCTGAACTTGACTCTTTGCTGATTACTCAACATCTGACCGCCTACACACACACACACACACTCCTCCCCCCGTAACATAATAACAGAGCCAGAGGAAGGTGAAGCTTGTCTAACACTTCCATTGATCTCACTTCTGACAACAAGATGAAGACGTGGATACTCACACTCCTGCTCCTTACCCTGGTAAGTTCCCATAATGCATCATAATCTCTTATTAACAGGCAATGTAACTAGTCAAGAAAAATGTTGGATTCAAGACACAGGTGATGGATGGAAAGCTACAAACACGATGTCAGGAAGCTGATGATAGCTGGATTGTGTTTACCATAAGCTACTGTACATTTGCAAGTAGTGCCAATGCAAATACTTTTGCAACTGGGTAACGATATGTTGGCATATATATATATATATATATATATATATATATATATATATATATAAGGCATATTTTAATATTTAAAGTACATCTCTTAAATGATGTTAAGGAAGTTACTGTTTAAAACATTTACATTGAACTACAGTTGGCCAAAATCATTAACAAAAACTCTTATTTTATAATAAAGTGCTGAAGAAATGTAATTGATTGATTACTAATGGATTGAAAGTGAAAACTAAAATCCAAACACTTACTCTGTTGGTGAACTTAACATAGCTGCTAATGCTAATTGCAGCCTGTGTTCTGCATCATCATCATCATCAACATAAAAGCAAATCAAAGCAATGCATCCTACAGTATTTACTCTCATGTATCCTGGTCAGGGACAGTGGTGGCCTAGTGGTTAAGACACTGGACTATGGACCAAAAGGTCCAGGGTTCAAATCCCACCTCTGCCCAACTGCCACTGTTGGGTCCTTGAGCAAGACCCTTAACCCACAATTGCTTGGATTGTAAGACTGTATCAATTGTAACCTGCCACAGGCAGAGTGACAACCTTGATAGGGTGCGAGGAGGGGTTCTTTAATTGCAACAGGCCCCACTTGGAACATTAATAACTCTGCTCTTTGCAATATGTTAAAATGACATGCCTTAAATAAAATATCCAGGATTAAATGACAGTTATTCTCTCTCTGAGCTTTATGTGGCGTCGTTAGGGGTATTTTGGCTCTTTCTACCCTTTTATTTGTTGAGGAATCACAAGGCGGGACAAGCAAACTTGAGTCCGGAGTCCGGGCGGCCAACAGAAGCATGGATCTCTGGAGCTGTGGGGCAACAGCACGAACCACTGTGCCATCGTGCCACCACAATTTAAAGAATTGAATATTTAAATAATGTTGAATATTGAGCGCTTCATCTGAGCTTTTTTAGGATATTACATTTATTTTGTGAATTTATATAATTATATGTTTTAATAACTAGTATAATAACAACATTAGACATATTATTATTATTATTATTATTATTATTATTATTATTATTATATACTTAAAGGTTATATGCATTGTTTATGAATTTATTTATACATTTACTCACTTATTTTTTATTTACAGTTTAGGAATAATAAATATGATAATATGCTAAGACTAATAAGGATAACAAATATAATATGAAATAGGAAACCTGAAATGTATTATTTTTTACTTTTTATTATTGTTTATTTTGGCATTATTTTCAGGGCAAACTGGAAGAGATCAATATTCTAAAACCTTAGTGCTTCATGAATGCTTTAAGCTCATTCTTTTGAAAAACAGAGCAAATCCAATCTGGCTGAGTTGCTTTGCAGGTGAGCTTTCATTTCATTTCTTGTCATAAAAATAAGCTGCAAACCACAAACCAGATCCGTCAGTTGTGTGTAAGGCTTGGATGCAGTACACATTGAGTAAATATGTCTGTAGCCGTCTGCAACCAAGTTTCTTTCCTCATTTTTTATAAACACGTCACTCAACATTGTTTGTATGTTAAACATAGCACACCAGTGAGACTGCCTTATAGGTTTGCTGAAAACACAGAAGTCAAGGAGCTCATAATGATTGTTTCATAGCTTTAAACGATCCAATTTACCACTTAGAAATCCGTTTAACCGCACATTAATTAATAAGACATGGCATTTGCTTTGCAATCCTGTACTGAAATCATGTTTAAACTAATCACAGTGGCGTCTATGTTGCACAAGGCATTTTAATTTCGTAGCAATTCACACACTTGGGGTCAAAACCTGAATTAATTCCAGAGATTTAAACTATTGTAATGAGGACTAAATGTAATTTAGTTTTAATAAAAGATAAATCCAAACTGACCCTACATAGCTATAGTATGTATTTACAGAGCTTCCTTTACACTGAAGGCAGAGCACATTGATTTATTTAGTCTATAAGGAGAAATGAAATATTTAGTGGTATAAAATCTCAAACAAATCCAACAATCAACATAACTTTATGAATTATTTCAAGACATATCCCATTGAATTAAATGGGGGTGAAGAAATCTGATCTAATCTGAAGTAATGTAAACTGAACCATTAACATGCTCTGGGACTTTAGTAAATCACTAATAGCTTAATAAGTTTATTCCTTGCTAAGGTTGTGTATGGTTCTTTCAGATAGTCAGCATATCTTTGATCAGAGTGCCCAAACTTTGTGCTAGGACTCCATTGCTGCTTCTTTAATGCTGTACATACTTGTAATCTGGGTTCAGGTCAGGTGACATGACAACTGAAGACCCAGATCACATCCCAAGCAGCAGTGAGACTCAGGAACACCCCCCCCCTCCCCCAGAAACAGCAACACCAACTTACAAAGGGTGTTGCCAACCTACAACTGGACTTGCACAGTGCCAGTGAACTGAGAGCTGGATTTGATGGTGCTAGTCTACTGGGTGAGATGGACGTACGGCTTTGGTGATCTTATCTGGACTTAATGACCATGCCGGCAACCATAATGCAACTCCATAACCCAGTGACCTCGTTTGGCCAGAGATGGGGATTAAACCATGCCATCAAACCAGATCTGCTGGATTGAATATATATATACATATATTTATACACAAACCATGGATTCCAGAAGAAGGGCTCTGAAGGTGTCCTGTGGTATCTGGCAACAACTTATCTGCAGATCCTAGTTATATCCTGATATCCGAGGTATCTCCATTTATCTGACTCGTTTGAACAGCACATCCAACGATGCTCAATCGAACAGAGTTCTGGTTGGGAATTTAGAGGACAAGTCACATGGAATGTTCCACAAAACCATTCCAAAACAGTTTTTTGCAGGGTTGCAGGCTGCATTTTCCTACTGAAAAAGGCCCCTGGCTTTAGCCAATGCCTTTATCGTGAAGGGGTGCACTTGGTCTGCAACAATATTTAGGGTGGTAGGTCTCATAGGATCGTCCATGTGAATACGAGTTACACAAAATGTGATGATTGGACATGTGTAGCTTTTTGCACCTAAAAAGTAAACAACCCGAAGGAAAGAAACACGATCATGTCACTTCAGATAAGGAAGAACTAACAGTTTAGAAGAAATTAATTCTTACAATTTGCATTTCTGCGTCTCCCGAATACTTCTGTCATTGTGTACACAAGTGTATACAGGGTTATATCTGCAAAGGTGGGGCACCTATCCCGGAGAACACAGGGCATATGGTTTGGTAATGGGTGCAGTTGGGGGAGTGATCCATGACCCATCTCTCCTCCCTCAAGCACAGCCAGTCGTACCTATTTGATGATCAACCTGGACTCGAGCCCAGGTCGCTGTAGCGATGGGAACAGTGACTTGCTGCTTTACCAACCTAGCGCCATAATTGTATGATGAAATAATAATCAGGGCACATGCACAAACACGCTGTGACTTGGGACACATGCAATCGAGACCATGCCTCGAAACTGAGGTCTGATAGTAAGCCACTGACATATATGAGGGGTGTGGTTGAGAAATGTGAATGTGTTCACGGTTCAGTTGGTTGGACTGAGGAGGTGTTCAGCTTTGCTCTTGTGGTGTTTTTTGTTTATTTTTTCTTGCCACCTTTCTCAAGCACTCAAATACAGGTAGTCCGAGTTATATGATGGTCCGACTTTCTATATTTTGACTTATATACATAATTACACATTTAGCAGAAACTGTGCTCTGAATTGATCTTTCTCCGGGTCAGCGATGCGGACTACAATACCCTCCTGCGCCCTCCGTGCTAAATGATGATCTCGGCGGTCACATGGTAGGAGCGATGAGATCCACCACCCAAATCTGTGTTGGTCCTGTGGGGGTCCTGACCATTAGAGAACAGAGTAAAGGGGACGAACAAAGATGTAGAGAAACAGATGGACTACAGACTGTAATAGTAGAACTACAAAGTGCTTCCATATGATAAGTGGAACTGAAAAATGGACACTGAGGGTAGAAATAATTAGTTATGCCTAATAGAGTGGTAAGTGATGAGTTGCTGGTTTTTCTCACAGGGATTGTGTTCTCTCTTTGTCAGTGTGTGTGCAGTCTAAGTGCAAGTGAGCTTTCGGCCCACGGCAAAATCCGACAGAAGAGAGCGTGGATCATCGACTCGTACAGCATAGAGGAGGAGAACCCCGGCCCTTTCCCCTATGTACTCGGCACGGTGAGTGTCACATGTACTTTTTTACACGTGGAGGCTTTGCCTGCAGAAAAACCGCCACTGCACCCTGTGTTGGGAGGTAATTAAAGTTATGAAATGCTACCACAGTGATGGCAGAGATATTAATGGCTCCCTAATTACACCCTGAGGACGATTGGAAGGTTATGCTGGATGCTGCATTTAAAATGGATCATAAATTGTAAGAACAATATCAAATGAGCTCACCAGACAGAGTCACCTGTGGCTGAAACGTGTTCCTAAGAGCGTGTAATAACTCCACGAATAACAGCTGCGACTCGATTTGGCATGGACTGGTCAAGTTTCTGAATATATGAGACATCAATGTTCACTATAGCATCAACGAATTCGAACAGATTTCGTGGATGCCTTCTCTAACGTTTTACGGCCTTTTCACACTGAGATTTTTAGCGTAGTGGGACCTTCACACCAAGTCCGACGCGTTTTTTGTCTAAACACACTCTGAAAACTCAATGTCCACCTTTGCTTTCCTTAATTTCCCTTCTCATAATGTGTCTCACCGTGTCTTTTTCACATCGTCAACTTAAAAAACAAAAGACATGAGTGAACATTAGTGCAGGAAGCTCTAGTTTGTGTTTTTGTGTCCACGAACAGATTAGAATAAGCGCTTAGATAAATAATAAAATGATTCCATCCTGTCACTGTGAGCTTTATCACCATCAAGCTCCCGTATTTCAGTTCTATTACACTAGAACTTTTCTTTAATATACATGTTTTTATAGTCAGCATGTTGCTCGTCCTATAAGCTCTTGTTCTCTGATACGACCAGGATGAGCTGTTCTGCCTGACAACCGAGCTCTGATTGGTCAACCTGATTTTAACGCATCCGAACAACGCAGAAATTAATACAGTGTGAAGGACGGCATTAATATACGTGTGTTCTTTTTCAAAACTAGACGTGTGTAATTTATGTGTATAAAAATAGTGCGAAAAGGCCATTACTCAGGGCTCCAGGTAGTCCCACAGATTTTCAAGAAAATTCATGTCTGGGGATTTTGTGGGCCGGTCCAGATGTGTGACTGCTCCTGAATGTTCAGTCACCAGTCATGAAAGCAGTGTAACTGGGCAACTTTGTGAGCAGAATTGAGCAAAGACCTCTTGGTGACACTCTGCTCCATATGTTTATGGTATGCAGTTCCTTTGGAGTGTTCTTTCGGACATTGAAAGAACGTGAAAGAAAGATCTGAAGGACCTGTTTACACACAATTGTGTCCCTATGACTGATTGGCAAGCAGAGAGGTACAGCTGTGCCCCTCTAAATTCTGTGTGTGCCCCAGTACGACAAGTAGGCATGTTCGATTTCTATGCATTCTACTGCTGCGACATGACTGGCTGATGAAATAAATGCATGAATCAGTATGTACATGATAGTAATATTTAACACATATGTGACGTTATTGATGTTGATGTGCTTTTATTTCAGATTAATGTGGAGAAGAAATATTTGGTCCACTTCTCTCTCAGGGGCAAAGGTGTTGATGAGGAACCTACCGGTGTGCTGAGCATCAACAGTAAAACTGGCACTGTGTCCGTACATAAGAAAGTTGACTACGAGTTACATTCTGTTCTCCGGGTATGTTTACTTTCATGTTAGAATTAAATTATCATCACATGATCAAAATATGCCAGGTATTTCCTTAGTACAGGTGACATTTAGAAAGCTGTCATAACGCTGTGTTGCATCACATAGCACAGCATGAGCCCAAAATATGACATAAATATTGGTCTAGGAGACCTACTTAAAATAACAGTAACAATTATTTTTATTATCACAACCCCATAGCAGAAAAAGTTAGAACGTTGTGGAAAATGCCAAAAAACAGGCAGAGACAGGCCCAGTTCTAGTCCCGCACCCTCTTCTTCTTAGCTATTGCCTTTGTACAGTATAACTATATCTGAGCTGATATTTTCAGTGAATTTTCCATGCTGTAATTCGGGAGGGTAGTAATATTGTTATAAAATGAGTGATTGATTTAACTGAGTTTGTTTCAAGTTCTGCCCAGAAGCTATATAATGATTTTTTATATAATGATATTTAACCCAAACAATAGCTATCATCGATTTTTTGAACACTGTCACTGCATTTTATTCAAACAAACTGCAGCTTCACCATTTTTCGAGCAGACACATTTTATATTACATAGTTTTTTAAAATATCCCTATCCCTATTCATTACAGAAACAGAGCAAGGGTTGAACTTCTAGTGTCTGATTAATAATACAATGTAAAATGTACACAGTTGTTTTTTGGGAATACAATGCATTATGCTGAACATTAAAAAGTGTTAGAAATGATCATTTATAATGTTCAGATTTATTTTATATAAGTGCCATTGTCTGCTGGTGATGCAAAATGCTCAAGAAAAGAGAAAAACAAATACATACATAGATAAAATAATAGATTCCTAAAAGCTAAAGTAACGAAGCTGTTTTGAAAATGCAGTGAGGAAAGAGTACAGATTTGTCTGTTGAAAAGTAGTAAGAAAAAGTAAGCAGTATTAAGTGTCGAGAGTCTACCTCTGTACTTGGCGCTACTGAAAAGTTTTGTAAGTGGCCTTGTGAAATTGATGATGTCAGTTCCTTTGCACGAAAGGCCTGATTTCACAAGATGCTCTTTGAAATATTTTGAAATCTTGCTGAGGTTGACTACATGTGGGCTTGAGTGCATGATGTCAAGTCAGCAAGGTGGGGCACATATAAAATGCTAAGATATTCTGAAATTTGTTATTTTTTTCAAAGATGCAACATTTAAAAAGTTTTATATTGATTATATGATTTGTAACGAAAAACACTGAAGCAAATTTGAGACATATGCAAAGCAGAAACATTTTCATTAGTGGTCACAGCCTTTTGGTCCCCTGTATAAATACACTACTACTACTAATAATAATAATAATACTACTAATAATAATAAAAGAAGAAGAAGAAGTGCAAATGTGGGGTGCTAGCTGCTCACAAAAAGACATGACAAAGCAGCTTTATATGGACTTTACAAGTAAAGATCACAATTGTATAAAGAGATCACATAATATGAAGCACATTAATAATGAACGTGTGTATGCTGTATCTTTCTCTATATTGCAGCTGACTTTTGAAGCCTTGAATGATTCTAACAGCATGGTGGACACCAGACTCGGTGTTGAGATTTTAATAAATGACATTAATGATAATGCACCGCTGTTCAATAAACTTCACCAAGAAACTACGCTGGATGAGTCTGCAAACCAAGGTAACTTCTGAACTGCACGCCATGTGTTAAGTCACGTTAATGTCAATTTTAATGTCGACTTTTGAGCGTCCCCCTGACATAAATGCACGTCTTTTGCGTCCAAACCTCACTGGAATTTATTTTAAACATTGTAATTCATTAAAAAGAAAACTTCTTGAACAAAATAGTGACCTATCACAACCACACTGCAGTTATTCCAAGTGACATGCGTTATGTATTTGACACAGCCTTCATTTGCCTTGAAAACTGTTTGCAGAAATGTGACTAATGATAAATACAGACTTAGTGAACAGATTTTTCCATAATAACCTTCTTGTAGGTGTACCTATGGCTACTGTGGTGGCGACCGATGCTGATAAGCCGAATACAAAAAATAGCACCTTTCAGTTCAGAATCGCCTCAGTCACGCCGAAAACGGATAACGTCGAGTTTTACATCGAGCAGATTCAAACCGCGGGAACAATTGGATTTAAAGGCTGCTTGGACTATGAGGTAAAATATATTTAACCACATACAGAGCTTAGCTGATGTTAACAGGGAGCGGTCCAATTCAAAGATGTTTGCATGTGAAAGTACAATATAAATGAATAAGAGCCTGAAATAATTCACTTTTCCTGGTGATTTTTGCTCTATGATGGAAGTCAGACTGATTTATATGTAGTGCATTTTACAGCGGAGCATTGTCTCAAAAAAGTAGCTTTGCAAATATCTAGACCCACAGCCCAAATCGAGTATGCCTAGGGTGACAGTGGCAAGGAAAATCGCCCTAAATGCAATGAGGAAGAAACCTGAGAAAGGGACCCAACCTCCTTACATAGCTTAGATGATATACAGTATTTAAGACATAAACTACATTACCTCAATAATGCTTTTTTAATCGTTTAAATCAACAGGAGCTAAACAGAATTATTACAATTGAGAACCTAATTAAAAAAGATAATATAGTAAATATAATGGAGCAATTAGACAAACTATATATGCTGCTAAAGGTTAGCTTTGTGCATTCTTAAAAGCACAATGCTGCAATTTTGCTGGAGACAGAAGTCACCTCAGATTCTCTAATCCTCAATCTCACGTTCTGTTGACCCCTGGGAACTCAAAGGGAACAGAACCCGATGCCATTTTCACCGCTGCCAATCAATATTCGTTTTCTAATTTTAAACACTATAAATAATTGTCAGTATCATAACTCAGTAACTCCACAGTTACAGCAAAACTGTTGTTTCTTTTCAATATTCACAGTACACTTTCAATATTTATGAGTGGAGAATACTTCCTCTAGTGGTTTGAAATAAAATTGAGTGATAGAATAATCTGAAGAAATGGCAGAAGATACACAACAGTCTACCCTATTCATTTTAATAACAATTTAGTAACATTTTTGACTGTAGCTTGTATATACTGTATGTACTGTACACCAGTGTACCAGGACATTTTGCCAATTTGTCTTTCCAGAAAGCACAGAAGTACACCATTCTGATCGAGGCCAAGGATAATGGGGAAAAGGTGCAGCTGTCCAGCACGAGCACCTTGGTACTGAACATCAAGGACGAAAACAATCACCTCCCCGTGATCACGGGTCAAACTGTGAGTAGTGTTGATTGTCATGATTTATAGTACTTAGGCATTCTACATTTATTCATTCATATTCTGCTTAGTGGTCACTGCACTTTGTAGTTCTACAATTACAGACTATAGTCTGTCTGTTTCTCCACTCTAATGGTTAGGACCCCCACAGGACCAGCACAGGTCAGGTACTATTTGGGTGGAGGATCATTCTCAGTACTGCACTGATACGGATGTGCTGGTGGCGTGTTTAGTGTGTTTTGCTCTGATCTTATTGCTCCACCTTGTAGATGTAAAGTCAGAGACAGTAGCTCATCGGTTGTTGTGCAGTTTGTGTTAGTTATCTTCTAATCCTTCATCAGGATGCTGGTGGCTGAACATTTTTGGTAGGTAGACTACTTTCAGTCCAGCAGTGACACAGGTGCTTATGAACTCCAGCAGCACTGCAGTGTTCCACTCATGATCGACCACCCAAATACCTGATCTGTATGTAGAGAAACAGATGGACTACAGTCTGTAACTGTAGAACTACAAAGTGCACCACTGAAATGTAAAGAATAAGTAGAATATAAACTCAAAAATTCTCAATACCTAAGACTTTTGCACAGTACTGCACATCATAATACATTATATCTTGTTGGCACTGGGCATTTATACTCCACTAATGTGGGGTTACCCAAGGGTCTGTTTTAGGACCTGCCTTATTCCTGAACTATGTTAATATTAGGTTAGATCTTTCTTGTTTGTCAAGAAGCTTCAAGAAAAAATGTTGGCCACTCATATGATCAGAGAGCTGCGCCCCAAATAACTTGGCTGTGTCCCAAACCCACTTCAACTGTACTAAACAACATATCAAATTAGGGCACTACCACTGATATTTCTAAGCTAATTGAATTTGTAATGACAAATTAATTGTTCTAGCTTACATGTGCTACAGGTAGTCTTTGTTTATGTTGTTTAATTTTCAGTGTGTCAAACTAATACAGAGTAAATGGTTTTATATATACAGTGGTAACTTGGTTCTCGACCACCTCAGAACTCGTCGAATTTGGTTCTCAACATATTTTTGCAAAAACATTTGTCTCAGCTTTAGTAGGTTGCTTGGTACATGTGTATTGTTTGCCTGTAGAAGTGATGGCACCAGGATGCACTTTGGGAAGAAGGCAAGACATTGGAATGAGTGTGATGCCGATCTGACATGCAACCCCGACTGAACCATTTTTGTGGATCATTTGGTTTCAATGTTTTGGCTGATTGGTGTAGATATATTCAGTAAGCTGATTGCTAAAGTTCGCATTCTGATGGTGTTAGAAACTTAGAGTTTACAAAGATGTCTCATAAGTGAATAGTGACTCTCACTGATGATATATCATTATCACCCCTGCACCATTCAGGGTCCAGCAAAGGTTAAAGAAGGAACTACGGGAGTGGAGATTCTGCGCTTACAGGTCAGCGACAGAGACAGTCCAGCGACACCGGCCTGGAAAGCTAAATTCACAGTTCATGGAGATAATGCAAATTACTTCAAAATCGAAACGGACCCTACGACTAATGAAGGAATTCTCACTACCATAAAGGTATTTCACTCTTAATTGTTTGATTTTATATTTGATTTGATTTGATTTTTGCATGTTTGACTTTGTATTTACTGCTAGTATGGAGGATATGCTTAGTTACAGGATGAATTTAACTAATCCTATCTGTCTCTGTTAGTGCATGTCATTGTGTGAGGCACTTAAATCATTTCAGTCCAATATTCATTCCATTTCATTTTACAGCTACTCCGTGAAAGACTAATCTTGTTTACACAACTCAAAGATGTTCAGGAAATGTTGGCAATTGAATCAGTCAAGCTCGATCACGGACAATTAGAAACTCAGCCAGCTGAGCTTATTCATAGGAATTGTGTCATTTGAAGATAAACCTGATGAGTTGTTCACAGACAATCAGAACGTAAATCAATCCAGTTTGTACACAGAGAGTCAGAAACAGAAACGATCAAGCTTGTTCACACAAATTTCATCAGCAGAGTTGGTTCACTGAGCTCAGAAACTGAATCAGTCAAGTTTGTTTACAGAAATCAGGAGCTCAATCAGTTGATTTTGATTACAGACAATCAGAATTTAAAGTAGAGTGGACTGTTCATGGAAATTGAAAACTGAATTGGTCTAGTATGTTTACAGAAACCAGGAATCAAATCAGTTGAGCTCATTTCCAGGAATAAGGAATCAAATCATCTGAACCTATTCAGAAAAGAAAAAGGAAATGAATCATATTAGTTTCTTTACAGGCAATGACAAACTGGGTTTGCTCACAAACCATGAGAGAATTCAATTAATTACCGAAATCAGAACTGAATCGACTGAACCTGTTGGAGAGAGAAATTTGGAATCAGTTTGTTCCCCAAACAATCAGGAACTGAACTGGATGGATATTTTTATGAATTATTAATGCAGAATTTATTGTACAGGTAATCCGTGCCTACAAACATTTGAACTAACTAACTAACTAAAACCTAAATAACTGCATGCCTTTTATGATGACTGTTATTCTACATAGGTGTAAGTAAGTGTACAGAAAGTTACATTTGTACAATTTGAAAGCTTCAGATCTGTAATGGGTTTTCTTCTATACCTACATATCATCTCTATAATACTATTAAAAATACTGTGAACATGGTTCCAGTTTATTAACTGTTTGGTTTATTATCCAGGAGCTGGATTATGAGGAGCAAATCACAAGAAACATATCTGTTAGCGTGGAAAACGAGGAGCCTTATTTCTCCTGTACAGTTCTACGTCGTCCTACACATGGAACAACGTGGGACATAGAGAAATTCACTGAAACTTCAAAGATAATAGAGCCTAAACTGTACCCATTAACCATCACTGTAGAGGACGTTAATGAGCCCCCGGGATTCATACCGCCTGTTCAGAAAGTCACAGTCATAGAAAACACAAAAATAGGAACAGTCTTAGCCCACCTAAAAGCTATGGATCCGGATAAGACATCTGCCAGCTCGTTCCGGTGAGTATAATGAATGTGCTGAACTATTTAGTACACAGTTCTAGCTACAGAAATGAATGTATGTTCTCATGCTACAAAATGGTATGCAGTGTGATTATTCTGTGGTTAAAAACATACCTGACATGCCTGTTATGTTGTACAGTCAGGTGCAAAAGTATACACCACCCTTTAACTGTTGCACTAGATTATACACAAAAGAAAATTTAACACAGTCTAAAGTATGGCAAAGGATTTTGCCTAAGGATGATAAGAACTGGAGAGACAGCACGGCTTTTAAAAGCTTTACAGATTTCAAACACTGCGTACTTGTACTTTATTACTTAAATTTATGGCGACTTCAAAACACACACCAACAACCCGACAAATGATATTGTCACAATTGACGCCCAATGCTTAGTGCGTTCTTCAGCTACTGCAGTCAGTGCTTCATTTTGATTGACCTACTTTAAGAACTTTTATCAAGTTCTAAATGTTCATTTGCTGTTCATAGGATCTTTTCAGGTTTTACTCATTCGTTAGTAAACCCTATTAGAAAATATTCAGGTAAAAAACATGACTTTTTAATGTAATTTATTAGAATGACACTATATTAATCCAAGCGTGTGTATAATGACAGTAGCTTCCAAGCCATCCTGGTTGATTTTTGGGAACTTTCATCAACTTTAAAAACTGCACCTCGTGAAGCAGCTCCTGTATTTTCAGTCTGCCTCTCTGCTGGTACCCTTTTCATACTTGGCACAAGACTGAGTAAAAGCACGGTGTTTTCGTCTTCACATTGTTTCCTCTTGTCTTTGGAACTACAGAGCCATTTTACTTTTAGATTTGGGACAATGTTAATACAATGTAATGGCAGATTAATATTATTAATAATTAACAATACATTACATTTGAGCAAAAGCTTAAACTTTATGTGTAATTGGACAGACCTACTAAATCAAATGATGGTGTTTAAAACAAAAAGTTTCAGCTCTTGTATGAGATGGTGAACCACTCCAAGCTCCTTTCTTATTTCCATAATTGGATGTAACTAATATCAAAGTTTGCATTTATCGGAGATCAGCAAAAGGATGTCTTCATGAATTGAAAAAGACATTTTGTTCATCTTCACAGTTTTTCCGTTGTGAAAAAAATAGAATCAGGCAGCAAAATAAAATAAAAAAGTGTAGTGTCTGATGTGTATAGGTTCGAGGCAAAAAATTGCATCAGAAAATTTTGCATTTTCACGTCAATATTTGGCGTGAGTGAGTGTTGGTTCCAGGGCTCTGAAAGTCCATGATGGGCTGTCTCTGTCTTGCTGGAATTGCACATAACACTTTGTGTTGTTTCCAGATGTTGTCCCAAGCCCAGTTTGCAGCATGTCTCCCATCATTGTACAATATCTCCTTTTTGGGTCTCAATTTTAATGCAATACAGTTACTTTTTGCTTATTTGCAGGCCAAAGGTTGTCAGATGGCTTGATTGTCCACTTATATAAACAAATAAAGGTTACTTTAGGGCCATAGTTTTCAACTCGTTAGGGTAGTCACCCAGGCACCCTCAATATGAATATTTCCTTTCTAAAGAATCTAGTTGCTGAAGAGGACTTGCTTGCGCAACACACTATTGTTCTTCTTCCTCCTACAGTTTTCGAGATATCGACACGGGACAAACACCAAAACGTACGGCATCTTCCAGAGAAGTGTGCTTGTTCATAATTAAGAGAAATGTTGTTGAATTCGCACGCTACACTCGCATTTGTGCGAAAAAAAATTCCCATTCACTTGCATGGGCTTTTTTTTTAAACTGCCGTAACTCGGTCAATTTTTGAGCTACAAACACGAAACTCGGCATGGTCGGACCTGGGTTCACCAAGAACCCTCAGGTCAACTTTCGCACAGATTGCACTCTTTGAACACTTTCTATCACTCTTTCAAAATCACTCCATTCATTCTCTATGCCACTAGGTAGAGTGGCACACTCTAGCCTTGTATGAACATCGATTAATGCACTTTTTCAAATGGTAGAGATAATTCCCCTTCATAATTCTTCAAAAGATTGCATCGCTAAACAAATTATTTCTCAAGTTATGACAATTTGTTCGGGACTAGGGACTAAAACTTCCCTCATTGACAGCCATGTTATTTTTCAAGGCGGCTTTTTTTGAAAGTTTCAGTTATGTTTAACCTGTCATGACTTTGAGGCTTTTTTGTCAATCCACACCATCTTATATCGTGGCGATCACCAAGGGGTCCTCTCTCAAAGAAACTTTTCAGATAATTGATTGGTTACATATTTTTCGAGTTATGACCATTTGTTTGAGAGGTCCAAAATCGCTTGAAGCTGACATTGTACACTTGTACATTCAGTCACTTTTTCACAGAACAAACGTGTGTAAAATCATTATACTTTCACCTAGAAACTCCATTTAAACTTCAAATGGTAGAGATACTTCCCCTTAATGACACAACCAAATATCTCGTCGTTCAACAAATTATTTGTCGAGTTACGACGATTTGTTCGGGGCTACGTAGTCATAAGGCTCTCATTCACTTTCATTTTCATGTCGTATTTAACTTGTCATAAATCGGCCATTTTCTCATCAATCCACACGTTTTATAGGTCAGAGCGATCAGCAAGGGGTCCTCTCCGACACAAGCTAAGATAAGCGATAGGTTAATTATTTCTGGAGTTAGGACCATTTGTTTGACAGCTCTGACACAGAAAGAAGGCAGAGGACAGACGGGGCTCTGCTCTCCGGTTCACACACACACGCAGGCCACGCCCACAGACTCACAGCTGCTCTCATTCAAACAGACGGGCACTTCGGAGCTGAAGCTACACCCATTAGTATGGAGTGACAGCACTATCTGTAATGCGAGAGCAAAAAATCAGAAACGACAACGCAAAATGACTTTAAATCGAGCGGCAACAACAACTGTACGTTCCAAAGCAGCAGCGCGTTTCAGTTCTGTGCGCGTTTCGTTGATTATTAGGTCCATTGTTTGCATAGTACCACAGAGGGCACAGAGGTACCTGGCAGGACAGTTTTCGCCCTACAGCCATGAAATTTACCAGGCTTGGTCCCGGGTGCAATCTAAGGTGACATGTGATGCCCATGGGACCCCTGTGGACCCCAGCTGGGTACTGGGGCCCCTTGCGGCCCAATGACAGCAACTCAGTCAGTTTTCGACCTATTGCCACAAAATTCAGTAGGCTTGGTCCTGGGTGCAATCTGAGGTGATATGTGACACCCATAAGGCCCTAGAGAACTGGGCACTGGGGCCCCTGGCGGGCTAATGACCGTAACTCCGTCAGTTTTCCACCTATGGCCACGAAATTTGGCAGGGTTAATCACGGGTGCAATCCGAGGTGATATGTGACACCCATGGGGCCCATGAGGACCCCCGCTGGGCACTTGGGCCCCTGGCAGGCCAATGATTGTAACTCAATCAGTTTTTAAACCTACAGCCACGAAATTCGGCAGGCTTAGTCCCGGGTGCAATCTGAGGTGACATGTCATGCCCATGTCATCAATCCCTGACGGCCCTGGCTGGGCAGCGAGACAGCTGCCGGGTCATTGACCCTGACTCAGTCGGTTTTCGACCTATGGCCATGAAATTCTGTAGGCTTGATCCCGGAAGCAATCTGAGGTGACATGTGATGCCCATGGGGCCCCTAAGGGCCACGGCTGGGCACTGCGGCCCCTGGTGGGTCATTGACCACAACTCAGATGATTTTCCACCTACGGTACCGAAATTCGGCAGGCTTGGTCCCGGGTGCAATCTGAGGTAAAATGTCATGCCCCTGGGGTCCCTGAGGGCCCAGGATCGGCACTGGGGCCCCTGGCAGGTCATTGACCATAACTTGGTTGATTTTCATTGTACAGCAACGAAATTCGGCAGGCTTGATACCGGGTGCAATCTGAGGTGACATGTCATGCTTTTGCTCTCCTTGACGTCACTGGGGCCTCTGGAAGGTCATTGAATGTAACTCAGTCAGTTTTAGACCTAACGTTTTGTAGTTCAGCAGCCTTGGTCCCGTGTGCACCCTGAGGTGACTACAGTGACTACAGTCGGCTTTTGAACTACATACTCAGTCCCTGATGCACATCGCGGGGGCACGCACCGCCGCAACACACTCGCAGTTTCTGCAGGAACTGCACTTTCTAGTTATTATTGTAATGTGTCTTCTAGTGCAGTGATAATGCTTACAGTTCTAAACCCCAAAGTCCTGGTTAAATTATCGAAACATGTCTTGCCAGCTACCAACAATTTAGAACTGGAGATTGATTTTTATCATCTCTCTCTCTCTCTCTCTCTCTCTCTCTCTCTCTCTCAGCTTCATTAAAGGAACAGATGTTGAAAACTGGGTAACTGTGGATGCAAATTCTGGTGAAATTTCAGTGGTGAAGCTTATGGACAGAGAATCACCTAACGTGAATAACAGTAGCTACAGCGTCCTCGTGTATGTGGTGGATGATGGTAAGAAACAGCACAAGCTATTGCATTTAAAAAAATTTTTTAGTTTGGTTACTCATAGGCAAATTATATGTTTTACTGATTTAACACAGTATTTACAGCACAAGTTTGATACGTTCATGCAAATTGCAATGCATAAAAATTTTATAAATGGGTTGTACAAATTTGGGCACAGATCCACTATTTGGTTTTTTAGTTTGTTTATTTTGTTATAAGATTTGCAGAAAAAAATGCCATTTAACCAGATGTGCCGGACTTTTGCATATGACTGTAAAGAGTTTCATCATGAAAAGCATAGAAACACAGATATTCCTAAAAACGTGTACCAGATAAATCTGTGAAACTTGTTGTGGATATACAGTATAGAACTTTGCATCATGGCAAAGACAAAAACTCAGTTCTGGTTGGCTGATAGGTGTACATTAATTACTTATATTGTGTAATAATTTATTCTATTGTGGCATAATGTTATTATGCCAGTCAAAAATGATTCGTAGTTAATCAGTGCTGTCAATGTGATAATCCCATAACTGATGGTATGCAGGTGATACCTTTACAAAAATATATTACCTTAACTATATTTAAAAAATAAGAAAATAGAATTAAGAAGAAGATGAATTAAAGAATCCTGACAGACCAGGGTAACTGTCTTATAATTGTAGACAGGTGCTTGAGAACTAGAAGGCTTGTCATTTGTGTTTTTACAGGTAAATCATCCCTAATTTGTCAATCCTAATTCTAATATGGATTCAGTCAATGCTAAAATCATGAATTTGCTACTTCTGTATGTTCTCCCAAAACTAGAACCTATTAAACTAGGTATCAGATGGTTATTAGTGTGGTAACATGATCTTTTTATGTCTGGATGTTTCCTTAACACCAGGTGTAAAGTAAAGTAAGCTGCAGGTCCACTGGTTTTCTTGCACAATTAGTAATTTACTAACACTCACAATCTCAGGGGGATTTTTTAGAACCACAACTTACCTGGTGGCCAATGCCCTGATAAGCATGCCAAAATGAAAGTAAGCTCTAATGACTCTGACAAGTTTTTTGTAACACAACCATGCATTGAAAGACTCATTTAAAAAAAATGGTTTGTGTTAAAAATGTCACCATTTAAAGTGGGACTAAATGCTTAATTTCCATTAACCCCATTTTCTTTCACTTGACCTTCAGCTACGCCGCCAATGACCGGTACAGGAACGCTGATTATCAACCTAGGAGATGAGAACGACAACATTCCAACATTGGTGGTGAACACTTTGGGCATATGTTTATCGGACAGCGTAACCATGACCAACCTCACAGCTCAAGATCTGGATCTTCCTCCATTCAGCGCCCCCTTCTATTTCGAGCTCCAGGAGGACTTCAAGGGAAGCTGGGGCATCGAGCCGTCTCGAGGTACAGTTTCTCTAAATGAGCACTTGAGTTAAAAGTGGTTATATGTTTGGAAATTGCTAAGAATTTTCTCTAATTGGTATCGTTCTGCACATAAAGCCTTTTCTTAAAGCCACTACAAGAGTTGACTGATGTTTTAGCCAGTTTCAAAATTAAATAGATATTTATTGAAAACTATATTAAGAACATTATTGCATTAGAAAAGAGAACAGCAGGTCTTGGATTTGATGCTGCATAGGACTAAGGACCAGACTTTGAGCCTCAGTTCTGGTTAGTTTCGTAGGAGTTTGACATCACCATGCCTTTGACTTGGGCTTCAGCATAAACATTAGAAATGCAGTCATAAAAATGTCATTATGGAATGCTCCTGTCATTTCTTTGGTGAAAATGTGTAGGAGTCCCAAAACTGGGTATCTATTAAAATATTTTAAGCCCAGCAACAAGTTCTGGCTTCACCCCCACTGGAGATATCCTACAATCAGACAATTAGGATGAAAAACTAATTTAAGAATCCAAAATTTTATTACAACCATGAGCCAACACCATGCTATATCTACAATTATATAAATGCCATTGTCAATGAATGAAAACACATATTCATCGATGCTCTGATCACTTTGAAGGCACGACTGTGAACCTGGTGAAAGGGAAAGACGTCTATTCGGGCTATTACGAACTTCAAGTCAAAATATTAGACAACCAGGGCATGGGACAGGTGCATAACCTGTCAGTCACTGTGTGTGATTGCACCATCACCCCCAACTGCCACGTCCGCAGGTCTGTCAAAGCCCAGGCAAGCTGGATCGCCATTGGGATCATGATCTCGGCCTTCCTGCTAGGTAAGACTGATGTTTTCTTATAAAACTTTAGTATTTAGACAAAATGGAATACTTTATAATTAAAGGATACAGGCTTTACAATTGAAACAAAATGCTTTGCTGTAAGCTAAAACTTTCTCTCACAGATATATGTCTTCTTTCTACAGTAATGCTCCTGATGGCTTTTCTGATCACATGCACAAACAAGGCAGATTTGGTCCAGACTTTTTGTGATGATCATATTGTTGTTGACTCGTTTCTCATTAAATGCAATACTGAGGCACCTGGAACAGACTGCACGGTAATAAAATGCTTAATATTCATACATTTACAGTAAAATTGAATCTCAATTACAAAAAATATTCTCACACTCCGACTAATGAAGTAAGCCAAACATGTCGTAAATTTGGAGTAAAAAAAAAATTGAGTACATTCTCTTGCTTAACCAAACAAATGATTGATTGATTACTCTTCATGCATTGACAGTGTTTCTTCTCTTTTCCTAAAGTTGACAGCTATAACTCAACCAAATCTGAATTCCAATTTCGTGAGGCCATCCAATTCAAGAACGTCCAAATCCCAAATGGCTCATAATGGCATTTCCAGGCATGAATCAATGGTGAAAAAGGTATGAGATCATGAATCCATATGTGATACTCTGTGATATATCTGAATTCCTGGCTTCTGTAAAGCTTGGGGAATTTATAAGTGAGTTAAGTAGATACTGTCAATGTCAAGTACGGAGGATTTGAATGTTGGACATAAATGCAAGTAGGATGAAGTCTACGAAACAGTGTGATAAACAGAGCTATACAGAAAACGTGGGGTACAAACTCCAGAAAAACATGCATGTTTTGGATGTCATTTTCTTAGTGTCCACAAACTTTTGTCTATATAGTATAACCACTGGCCCAGCATACAGTATTAATGAACGGAAAAGTGTGTTGCCATGTTACTCCGTATAGGTGTAAACAAACCTGTCAGTTCATTAATAGTAAAATAACCAACAGTTATTTAGTAAAAAAAAAACTTGTAAAATAAGCATAATGTATAATCAGTTCATAGTGTGTTTAATGATTAACTACAATGTGTGTATATATTAAGTAATTGTCAACAAATATCTTAGCAACTAAAATGACTAATTAACACCATAAAAGCATTAATATGCAACTCTTACTAACATTCTTGTTGCTAAAGATACATTTATTCTGGCCTGAATAGCCATTCCTTACAGCTGAGCTTGAGATCAAACACCTCCTGTACACTGGATGGCACTGTTGGCAAAATGCCATAGAAGGTCAACCAGATACCTGGAAGGATAATACTGAAGCACTGAGGGTTAATTGGCAGAAACAAATCTGTTTGATTCCTTTAGTGTCTCTGTTCTGTAATATTTACATCTCCACCATTGTCTTCTTTTTTTTTCATGCAGACATCCCAGGAGCACTCAGCGGCAAACTATTCTCAAAATATGCTTAGCAGATCTGACTACTGGGTAAATATTTTTTTTTATTCTCACTAATTTGCTAGGATTAACCAATTTCATTCCAATCTGATCTCCTAATGCAGCTCATAGCTAAGCCAGGCTTTCCGTTAATCCCCAGGAACCGCCATGTTGTGCTTGATGTCATCATATATGAATGTGAATGTCTAACTTCACAACTAACTAAAGAACTTCAAGTTCTGTGCTTACTGATCTACTGAAACAGTATAGCCCATCCTTACATTTACATTTAGTCAAAGCCCTTATCCATTTACATTTACATTTACATTTACAGCATTTAGCAGACGCCCTTATCCAGAGTGACTTACAATTGGTACAGTCTTACAATCCAAGCAATTGTGGGTTAAGGGTCTTGCTCAAGGACCCAACAGTGGCAGCTTGGCAGAGGTGGGATTTGAACCCTGGACCTTCTGATCCATAGTCCAGTACATTATTCAGAGTGACTTACAGCTAATACAGTCCAAGTAATGTGAGTTAAAGGACCCAACAGTGGCAGCTTGGCAGAGGTGGGATCCAAACCTTTGACCTTATGGTCCGTATGTGTATGAGTGTGTTTAGTCTTAAGTTTCACTAAAACTTTAGTGTTTTATATCTAAAGCACATTATGGCATGAAAACAAAAAGTTCTGAATAGATAAAGATTATTATTGCTAAAAAAATTAATTTAACATAAGCTTAATCCTAGTCTTAACCCTACTCTGACTTTGACCCTGACCTAAGCATGATAAGATCAGTGGGTTATATATTTGGTTCAAGGGACTCTTACTTTGATTAAACCTCATCTGAGCCAAACATGTTTATGGCACCTAACAGGAGAAATAATAAACCGTTTTTAGTAGATCCCCTCCCACCACCATAAAAAGATTACTGTAATAAATAATGACTAATCAAAAAAACCACTGACACTGATGAACTGTTGAAAATAACAGATAGCCTGAATTCTGCCTCAGTAGTTCATTACTCTTTCTTCTGTGTACAAATTTCAGGGTCATCAACACGATAGTGCCCGCAGGAACAGGCCTATGGAAGTGACGGGGTAGGACTGCAGCTATTCATAAAACTATATTACAAATAGGTAACGGTTTTGTTTTATCATTAAGCTTACATTGATGTTGTTTTTAAGTTTGAGTTTTAAAAGGGACTTAGCATTTTTACAGACTTCTGCCCTAATATCTATTATCCACTTACTATTGATCCCAAACCGTTTGAGTAATTGGCAGGGATCCATGTACTCGAGATCCCAAATGTTTTATTTTGGAAGGATGTGCAGGCCCTGTTGATCCCAACCATTTAAGTTTTTTTAGCAGGGATCAGAACCATCCTGATCACAAAAATAAAGTTTTAGCGGGATCCGGGTACTACTGATCCAAAACATTGAGTTTGGTGAGGGATCCAGGACCTCTGATCCAATCTGTTTTACTTTGAGAAGGGATCCAGGTACTCCATGATTTCAAAAATTTTCGTTTTGGCAGGGTTCCAGGCATTCTGTTTTAAATGTCCCCACATCATATCTTGCTTAGTGACATGCTGATTAGACGGTATTCATTCACTCATTTTGTTCATTTGATTTTGAGTCCTGCTATTTTCACTGCAGGATGTACTATATTTATGGCATTTGTTACCGTGAAACACTTTGAAACTACTGCGGTATGAAAGCTGCTCTATAAATGAAGTATATTACTGTTAGTATTGTAGTAGTAAGTAGGAATATTAATAACAAAAATTCTTATTTCTTATATCGGTGCACCTGCTGAGGATTCTCTGCAATGTATAAAGACTAACAAATGCTGTATTGTATTTTCTTACCCAGAAATCCGTGACCAAAAAACATGTAAAAGGCTACGAAGAATTGTTGCAACAAAAAGAAGACTTTTTCCACCACAATCAAGCAGTGGAGGCTCAGATCAATAAGGTAATTGGGTTTACTAAATAAACATTTATTTATCAAAGTACGAAATTTGACTGGACTTGCCCAAACTTTTATCGTAAGAGTTTTCACGGTAGTCAGAGGAAGCCAACCCTGTGAAACCTGATGTCAAGACGTGTCATCAAACACTACCTTTAACCTCTGCTGGATTTAATATTTCATCAGCTTGATCTTCCATTAAGTTTATCCTGCTCTTCCACAGCGCCTCCTCAGGCTGCAGAATCCAGAAAAGGAGCTCTGCAATTACAAACCTCACTGCTATGCTTCTGAAGGAGAACCTGGGCAAGAACCAGGCATGAACCTTGACGCCATCTCCCTTTCTGAGGTCGAGCTCAAGTCGGATGATCTTTCTGATCTGGATTTCCGGTTCAACAAACTCGCAGCCATGTGCAGGCCTGATTTAAAGATTCCTGTAGTCTTTAATCCTAATTCTTTCAGCCTGTGACCTGCAATATCCAATTTCCAAAGGACATATTGCTTCTCGAAAAGCACTCAGATGAGCTAGGGAAGTTTTCTGAGAGTTGCTGCATAGCTGTTTCCTATTTGCAAGTTAAATGCATAGCCGTAATGAATTATACACCTTGACAAAGATAAGAACATATTAAGACTAAATAAGTACGTTCAAATGGAAATGTATAGTCAAAGTGGATTACATGTGTAAATTAGAGCTTATGCAGGAGGAGATCCGGCTTGTCATATTGACTTGCCATACAGACATATTTGGACGTGATTTGCGCTGATATCATGTCTGGGTTTCAGTGACAGCGTTGGCTCTTCCTGTTCATGACATTGCATTTGAAAGCTGCAAAAAAATTTTTTAATCCTATCCAAATGATCTAGGGTGCCAGAACAACATACCAGTGACTCGTGCATGTGTTGACTGGCTCGATCTCCATATTTGGGTAATGTGATCTAGCTGAAAATCAAAAGAGAAAACGGAAAATAATCTATTAGGATTGAATTATGGCTGGACGATGAGTGATAAATATAAACACAGTAATTAAATAGAAACCACACAACATTTTAATCGGTATGTTTGGTGTCTGGTAGGACTTTGGCATTCTTTCTGTGTCTTGTTCTGGGTATGCTGGTTTCCAAAAACATGGCAGTAGATGCCATTTGGCTGCTCTAACTCAGGATTAAGAATAGCCCAGGTGACACTGCCTTGTTATAGAGATGAAATATTCGAGTGTTTTGAGAACGTGAGTAGTTTCTGTTTGATGATGGGTTGAATTAGACCGTTTCATTTGTTTTGTATTTGTCAAACCCCGCTATCAAATCTATAATCTGATTCCTGCTGTGGTATAGGGTATTTTAAAATTTTTTTATTATTTTAATATGCTCCATTAAACCCTGGACCCCCTAAATGACCCAAAAGAGTCACTGATTCAAACCCTGACTCACAGAACTGACCAAATAATCAGTGATCAAAACACGACCCAGTAAAATGACCAAAAAAAATCACTGATTCAAACACTGACTCACAGAACTGACCAAAAAGAGTCCACTGATTCAACACTGAACCAGTGACCTGACCAAAAGATTCACTTGATTCAAACACTAACCCAGTGAAAAGACCAAAGATTACTGATTTTCATTCAAACACTGACCCACCTGAACTGACAAAAGAGTATGATTCAGAACACTGACCCAGTTTGAACTGACCCAAAAGATTCACTGATTCAAAAAACTACCCAGTGAACGACCAAAAGGATTCACTGGATTCAAACACTGACCACACGCTAACTGACAAAAAGCTCAATGATTCAAACCCACTGACCAAGTGAAACTGACCAACAGATTCACTGATTCAAACACTGACCCAGTGAATGACAAAAGGACTCACTGATTCAAAACACTGGACCCCAGTGCACGAACAAAAAAAAGTCAAATAGATGTCGAAATCAACGGAATCACAATGAATTGACCAAAGGAATTCACTAAGAATTAAAACAATGGAATCTGTGAATTGACCAATTGGAGTTGGTCCATTGATTCACTGACCTGCGTAGCCTGACAAAAAGATTCCACTGATTATACACTAGGTTTAATTTGATGTTTGTTTGTTTTTTATATGACATTGGGATATGTAAAATGATTTAGTGTTTGTTTGTTATTGTGATTCTACCTCAGTTTCTTTTATACAGATAGTCTTATGGCAATGTTGGGCGCCCCATGTCATAGTTTACGTGATGAAAAAACTCAGCAGCAAAACAAACAAATATGGCACTCTGCGTTTTTGAATAGTTTGAGTTTTAATGTCTTGCTAGAAGGGAGGCTTGTAAATATAAGTTGCTTTAAGTTCTTTTACTCATCATTCAATTTATCAAAACTTGTTGTGTCAGTTTTTAAAAATTTGCATAGGTGTTGTCTCTGCATTTTTCACTAGAAAAACTCATCAGTATTTGCAAGAGGCTATATGTAGACAGCGTGTTCGTGACAACGTGATATTGGGTGAGGTAACGTGGGGGGGAATGCATGGTTTAATTTCAGGTGGTTTTTGGAAGGGTTTTAGTTACAGACCACTTGTGGAATAATTCAAAAACTTAAGCTCTGACAAGGTCTTGGGGATGGGTTAGAACCTAGTGCAGTAAGCGTGCTCTGGATGGGAGGCCCTCCACCTAGAGATGGTTTGGGCTATTAGTTGCAAGGCACTGGGAATGATGTTATTCTCCCAACGGAAGGCATCGACCCAGGACTCGAACTCGGGTCACCAGCAGTGATGGGCTAGTGTTGTTTTAGATGATGCCATCCTGACACATTATTATTGAATTTTATATAATAAAATGATATTAGAAATATTGTATTGCAACCGAAGAACTTAATTTTCTCTTCATGCTTGTTTTTTGTTCATTCCAGTTTTTTATGAAGAAGAAAAAAGCACTATTTTTTTATAGAATGTATGGAAAGCCAGACTGCACAGAAAAAAAACCTGCATTTGAAAGGAAATGTGTATGCTTTCTTGAAGGATGTGGTCGGTGTGTGAAAAATAAAATGATTTTAAAAAATCCTGTTGCAGGTGTTTGTGAAGAGATAATTTAATCTGGACCAACAGCCTTTTTGGGGGTTAACTTTATAGAGAAGGGTTCTATCCTAACTGACAGACAGTGTCAGTTTATGAACGTGGGGTTGTTATAGGGTCTCAAACTGCATAGAAAACTGAGGCCTGTTGTGCGAGGAGGATCACTGGTACGGAACTTTCTCAAGTATCAAAGACTTCAATCAAACTCCCCTTTTTCATGCTTCTTAGAAATCCTTTGCAGGTGTGATTCAGACATTAGACTGCAGCAGCAAGCTATCTCTAGCAGCATTGTGTAGACTGTATCATGATGATGCATATTCTCTGCTTCTGGTCAGGTTAAATAAAGAGCTTCAAGCTCCTCCAGCTGGCTTCTGGCTTCGTGGCTTCTGATCAGAGTACTTCACATGGACGCCATTTTAGACTGTGCAGCGCTCCTCTGCCGCCCTTTTATGGTGGCTGAGGTTTCCGCTGGTACTCCGATAAATACAGGTATGCAGCGTGTAACATCCCGGTAAATGTCCAACGTCATTCAATGGCGCGGTCTTAAGAATTATAATAAGAAATAAAATTCCTTCTGATATACATACACACACACACACACACACACACACACACACACACACACACACTAATACTAATAAAAATAGTAATAATAGTAATGCAGTATAGAGGGCTACATGTGTTTTCATTTCTGTTTTTTATTATTAATTATAAACAGGTTGCAGTGCACATTTACTTTTATAGGCTCAAGCAGATTTAATTTCCTTCACAATTATAATAATAGTAATAATAATAATAATAATAGTAATAATAATAATAATATTAATAATAATAATAAATCACTGCATTGCATAGTCCTAGATCAGTTCTTTTTTTATTTTAGGTTTTAGTAACAAACAATACTCATATATATTAGAAAGAAATTAACTACTTTCATTTCTTACTGTCATTCTAGTAGTAATAATAATAATAATAATAATAATAATAATAATAATAATAATAATGCACAGTAGAAGGCCACACTTGTAGTTTTATTTATTTTTATTTATTAACAGATTCTAGTACACCTTCCCAGTACACCTTTAATAATAATAATAATAATAATAATAATAATAATAATAATAGCAATAATAGCAGTAATAATAATAATAATAATAATAATAATAATAGCAATAATAGCAGTAATAATAATAATAATAATAATAACAATAATAATAATAATAATAGCAATAATAGCAGTAATAATAATAATAATAATAATAATAATAATAATAATAATAATAATAATAATAATTATGCTCCGTAGGGGGCCACACTTGTAGTTCTATTTGTTTTTAATTATTAACAGGTTCCAGTACACCTTTACTTGTATATCCAAGTGGATTATATTTCTTTCATAATAATAATAATAATGTTTCATTTTATATTATATATGTATTATATTAAATGATATTTATATATTATATAATATATAAATATATTTATTTTATACTTATATTTTCCAGCAGAAGGAAAATGACATTATGATTAATAGCAGTAATATTGTTGCTGTTGGCATTACTAAATTACAATCTGCTATTATTACTTTATTACTATTTTCACTGCTGCCACTACTACTAACAACAATCATAATACTAATTATTACTGCGTGTAATGCACGTGTTAGCCTCAATGAAAGCACTTCATGAATATCAAAATACGCAGTGTGAAAACAGTGTGCAGTTATTAATTAGGTAATCATAAATCTCCTATTACTTACCGATAGGAATAATACTAATAAAAAAACATCTGTTTGTTTAATGTTGACGCCTCTATCAGAAACAAGATCCAGAGTTCAGGTAAAGATATTCTGAGCTGATGCCGATTACAGAAAAATAGTAGTACAACTGGTTTGTAGGAAGAAAAAAAAACGAAAGTCTTGGAGATTCCTTTCTCCTTCATTTCTTATGTCCTACAGATGTAGTCTCTGTGGTGATACTCAAATGACTTGTTCCCATCCTGTCAGCTTTTATGGGTTTTAAAGTTTTAGTAGGAGGAGAAGTTATGGAGGGTTAATGGGCTGTTCACACAAGAGACCCTGTTCTGACCCTGGTCTGCTGGCAAGAGAATGGTCTAACATGTCATCTTGTGCCTGTGCATGTCTGATCAGCAGCAGCATGAAATGTTTGCCTGCTAAGAGCAATTCATGCAGTTATTAAACACAGTACTATTACACTTTGATTCGACAATGTGCTTGAAAAAGGTCAGACCACATTAAATAAATAATGCAGAATCCTTATGGAGCTCCGTGCATTAGAGTAAATGACATGCCTCTATTTGTTTGGAAAAAGGGAGTTTTGGAAAAAAATTCCAATGAAATGATCATCAGATAAAGGATGGGGAGGGATTTCTGAGGAACTCACCAAACTAGTTTGACTCAATGCGGGAAATGATGCCTCCTTTCCAAAGAATATGTAGGTAGAACAGACAGTGGACGTCATTCATGAGGGTTTCAACACATTAATACTGAATGGCCTGTTCAATGACTGATAATTACTGTGTACGGTTATTGATATGTTATTTGGGTGTAGACCATGTAATTCAGTTATTTAATAATAATAATACTTATATAGTCATTTTCAATAACCCAAGGGTGCATACAATATAGCAATAAACACAAAAGAATACAGAGAAGACAGAGTGAACATAACATCAGAAATACATACATAACATACAGTATAACAATAAGAACATATAATAATAACACATTTTTATTTATATAGCACCCATCCTTGGAAACTCGAAGCGCTTCTATACCCAACTCATATAATACAGACAAGCCAGGCACAAAACATGATTTTAAGTTTGAGGATGTAAGCAAGGGAGAAAAGACTTTGAAGACTAGAGGGAGTAATATGAGTATTAACTAGCTAAAATAAGTATACAATGACTTAATTTAATCTTTCAGTCTTCTGGGGAACTTGGAGAGGCTTCTGTATTCCTGAGTACAGAGTTCTCAGATCCCCTGATGTTCATGAGCCAAGTGTACCTTCAACCAGTGGGATGTATGTTGAATAGCACCAGTGAGCTGACTAAGAGCAAAGCCATTTCAGCTGGTTAGTCTGAATTTTCATGAGCAGCTCTTTCAAGCCTCTCCTGGTGAGGTCTGTTCTTTTGGGTGTCTCTATTCCTGGCCAGTTAGAGATCCCAAGATGCTCACAAACCAACCCTAGATTTGATTGATCTATCAGGTTCTGGCATCCAGTGGGATGTGCCAAGAATAGTCCCAGATGGAGCCAACCAAAGCCCCGAGGTTCTCCTGAATGGCTTCACTTCAATATATCTTCCAATTATGATCCTCGTTTTTGCTTCCCTCATTTACAGGTTATAGTTAAAGAATGCAATGAAACAAGTATACAAGTATAGAATGCAAGTTAAAGAACAAATACGATGATTTGGACTTTCAAATGTAACATCTCATGTTTGAATCTCCTGACTTGTCCATCAGAGGCTTCTCTATTCATGACCATGGACTCCCAGCTCTTCCTGGGGATCCCCAGTTGTAAACGAACCAACTATGAGAAGTAATCTATCCATCAGGTACTGGGTCTGCCAATCAAATTGGATCAGCCTAGTCGCAGAGGGAGCCAACCAAGACCAAGGCTCTCATAAGTGGCTTCATTTCTGTATATGTGCCAATCACGAGCCTTTTTTTATTCCATTATTCATATAGCTCTAAATGACTTTTCCTATGGATCCACAGATCTTTACAAGCCCTGAGAAATAATCAGTCCATCAGCTGCTGGGTCTGCCCTGTTGTCTTTGTTCGGTGGAATGTACCTAGAGTAACCTTAGAAGGAGATGATCAAGACCAACACAACAACTTACAAGTCATTAGTCATTTGGCAGATGTTATGAAAGTACTGTGGTGCAAATACTTGAATAATCCAGTAGAATTCATTTCCTTTTAGACAAGAGATTAATGCTACTCATTAAAAACAAGTCCTGAGTTTTGCACTTAAGTGCTCATACAATAAATACCAAGAGCTTAACGATACAATCGACAAAGATACGCAAATACAGAAATATACAAAGATCAGAGGAAGTACAGCAGAAACGCAGCAGAGAATAGAAGAGGCATTGTTTGATATGGAAAGCCAACACTAGGCCACTCAGACTGGTGGGAAAAGCTCTTTCCAGCTTTGAGCCAGGAGACTGAGAAATCTTGCCTCACTTCAGAGTAGAATGTACCAGGTGCCCTGAAGCTAAAAACCAGGGCTGTCATGCAGGTTTGTAGTACTAAATAAAGGGATGTGATTAACATGGAGAAAAACCATTTGACGCCTGGAAACGTCAGCTGGTTCCTTCGAATTTGAAAGAGCAGCTCCCCCTAGCTTCTCATATGGGATTCCAAAATGTTCACAAATCAACTGTAGTCTAATCAGTCCATCAATTCATGGTTTATGCCATGGTTTTCATCCACTGCCTAGAATTACTGACCCAGTTCCCATCCGATTGATTACATTTCATTGACATTTATTGCTTTTAACCATAGACTCACAGCAGCTTAACAAAAGCCAGTGTTAGAATAAGCAGCTAGAGGCAGCAGTGTCAAACAAAGCATTTGATTTCAGGTGGAAAACCCAGCCTTCTCTGGGTTAGACCAAACAATGAATTCATGAGATGCCATGTGCAGCAGATAATAATGAAAACCATGCACTATTGTGCAGATGATGTGTAACATGTTGTGAATAAGAGGCTTAAGGAAATAAAACAGGTTTAGTTGAACTCTACTACTTTAAAATCTTTTCAGCAAGTCATGCAAGTCAGGCCAGATGATGCAATGTAGTGTTTGACCTAATTTCTTTAACCCTTAGTATTCGACGCATTTTGCGGACATTTTCACACCTTAGATTCTCAATTTCATAGCCAGAGAATAAGTCAGAACATGGTTGCTATCTACAAATGGGGTAATCCTGTTTGGGAGAAGATACAAAAATCGGCACTACAGAAGAACACATTTATATTGATATCATATCTCTGTTTAAATCTCAAATCCCGGATCTGGTCCGAGACTTTCATATCTCTGACTAAATGTAACTGCATGTTCTCTGTGACACACATCAGATAAATGAAACGATGTTCAGATTTTCTTAAAATTTCAACTGAATTCAAGTATTATAAGCAGCTAGGGGTCCTGGTTTATCGGCTGTCAAAGAATTTTTGAATGTCAGCAATCAGCATGGAATCAAGAGGAGAAAAAAATAGTCAAAATACGTCAGCCTTAAACTAATCGTGCATTTTGTCCCAGTACATCCATACAATGAGCCTCAATCAAAATTCTTGTACTTTCAGATCCCAGACTCTCTATTCTAACAATTTATGAAAAGATCTGTACTACTGTAATGGTCTCTTATCCCCAAAAGACTCTTAAACAGCTGCAGCTCCTTTGGAATGCTGTTATTAGAGTTTTAAACTTAATATGGTGAAGCACATTGATGTCGCTAGTCTGTGTGAGTGGAGGTCCTGCATGTTCAACACAAAAATCAAGAAAATAAGTTATTTGAACGTCTGTTACAAACATATATTAACTCAATAATAAAACTCATGATGAAAGGTTATCTGATGTATTTATTCGATTTAAGAAAAGCTTTGGTCTGCTAACAAAATTAAATGTGAAAACCTCTTTTCATTTATTCCTTTTGTTGGGGTTGTACAAATAGCCCTTCTGTCTTCTGGCTGGTTATGTAGTGGACTTATAATGGAAAATAAATAAAAAATTTAATTGAGAGACTCATTTTTCTACTTTCAAATGTCACGTTGTCCAGAAATGCAATCATCCAGGTTATTAAACATGAATGCATCTAGGGACTAGATGCACATTTGATTGTACCAGTCTATATTCTCAGTATCTGAGTAGTGTATTTAGGACCTGCTACTGCAAGTAACTTGTTCGTGGATGGATCATAATGAAGTCCTATAAGATCAGTTCCTAATACAAACTGGATGACACGTCGTCAAAGAAATTTGCTGCAATGAGGCAATCTCTCTAAAATAGTTGTGTGTTTTTCATTTTCTTTTTATGTTCCAGTTTCGTTATGCGGACCTTTTGGGTTATTTTTTAAAATCCTCTTAGGGGGGTTACCTTTAGACCCCCTAGTCAAAGCTTAGTTCCTTATTCATAAAGTGATGCCCGCAGTGAAGCAGCATTTAGCTGTTACCATGCATACAGCCGGAACACTATGCCAGTAGATCTAAGATGTGCCCAAGTTTAGATATTTTTTCATTCAGGTTAAAGCTTTCCCTTTTCATGTGCCTTTGAATTAGTTCTAAACTTGCACTTTTGTCTGACTGCACTTTACTCAGACATGTTTTGCCCTGTTATTTTCTATTTCATACTTTCAGCTAATGATCCATTTGTTGAAAATTACAACATTTGTACTTGTTTCAGTTCATGTTCTGATGCCTTTATTTCTCTGTATGTAAAGCACTTGAATTGCCACTATGCATGACAGGTGCTATGCAAATAATCTTGCCTTGCCTCGCCTGTACATACAAAAATTCCAAAAATAGGCACGAGGTAAATTTTTTTTAAAATATCAAAATGCTGTTAGCAATTACATGTCACATGATATCATATCTGAGGATCTCCTGAAAAGCACCACAAGGCATGTGTGTCTCAGATATGTTGTAATTGTAACTATAATTGTCCAAAACACTAAATAATTACAGAAAATGGGCTTAAGGGCTCCAAGGGTTTAACTCCAGCTCATTCAATGTTACTGGTCAGATCATGTCATGCCCTCCCTTCCGTTCAAATAAGCATTGTTTAATGTTGCTCTGACGTATCTGTCATTTTCGGATGATAGAGCATAAACATGTTCCTGTTTCCTGACATGGATGATCTCCTTTAATTCATATTTATGGGTTATGCAGCTTGCTCAAGGGTCCAACAGAGAAAGCTTGGCAAACGATTTAAACTAACAACCTTCCTATCGGTAATTCAGATCCTTAAACACTGAGCCACCACTCACTTACTAGACAGATGCCTTTGAGAACATAATCTAACTGTCTGGTCTAATAACATTCAGCTTGGGTTCTAGACTCAGCTTTTTGTAAGTCTGCATTGTACAAAGTCTAATAAATTTGAATTTGAACTGTAATGTGAAAGTAACACCAAGCAACTCATACATACTCAGTGGTAACCAGTTGCTCTGATGGCCAGCATGGGAAGCTACTCTCAACCTGTAACTGTACACCTACAAACTTTATGAAAATAAGTCATTATTACGTTTGTTTTTCTTATTTTTTACGACATTATGTCCGTATAAGCAATTGGCAATGATATAAGCAATTATTATGATGGATCTGGCCTATCATCGGTTAAAACAGATCGCGTGTTTTATGCACCGATGACTCTTTAAGGAAGGTGATGGCTTTGTAGCAGAAATCAAAACACATGCTGTGGTGGCATGACCCTGTTATTGAAGTGTTCACAAAGGCAAGCTTGATTCTGCTCTGTTTTAAAGGAGACGTACCATAATTCTCCTCCCACTTAGCTGGTGAAGGATTGAACCTTAAACACAAAGACACTAAAAAGCAACAGAGCAGTGCCAGAGTCACGACACAGCGAACACAGCATGAGGGCTTTTATCATTAATGTTATTCTCTGCATTCTGACTGTAAGTAACCCAAGCATTCCATTTCTTAAGTCAGAAACTGTAACTAATGCAATGCATTTTTTAAAAGGTGCAAAAATGTTTAACCAAATGTTTAAAAGGCAATTAAATATTAGATATGTAGCACAGGAAACAAGATTTATCTTTATGTTTACAATGTGTTTTACAAACAGTGATTACAACAAGAAATCAGGGAAATAAATGCAGTCAGTTAATAATGTAAATCATGCAGAGTAAATTATTTAGTTAGTTATTGTACTAAGTTAGATATTCCACACCAAGTGGGGAATGGAAGATTTATGATAATACAGTGTGTGCACATGGTAGTGTTTTAAAATAATTATTAGTTTAGCATGGGTCATAAGTATGACACATTTGGGGACAATATTAAATGTTATATATTACTTATATTACTTATATATTACATTACTATATATATATAGCTTGTTTATGAAGTGTTTACTATATCTGGGTTTTTATTATTATTATTATTACTGATATAATAATAAAAATATTAAAGAGGACAATAATAATAATAGTTCAAAGTAAAACAGTGAAAAGGAAAAAGCATATTAATTAATGAATCTTTTTATTATTTAAGGCGGTAAATAAAAGTAGTTATTGATACCGGACACTTGATTTCTTGTTTTTTTTGTAATTCCGCTGAGTGACGTCACTTCGTTACCTACTAAAGAAAATGTGCATTATTAATTACCTTAACCTTAACAATTTATATTGTTTCAAAATTAAGGAGTAATGTCTCTTATTTCCAAGAAGTACAACTGGCTAATAGGAAAAAAAAAATTACAAAGTAGAAGAAGAATATTTTGTATCATTTTTAAACCAGGGTAAAAGTATAAACTACGAATTACAACATAAAGAATATGTATAAAGATGAACATTCACAACCTATTATTAAAAGAACATGTTTTATGACAAGGAATTGTATAACGTGTGTGTGTCTGTTTGTTTGTTATGGTTTTTTGTGCAGCATGTCTGGATTCAGGAAGTTCTTTCCTCAGTAAGCAGGATCCGTCAGAAGCGAACATGGATATTGGAAGATTTATCTATGAAGAGGGGCAACATGGAACCCCTCCGACCTGTAAGTACCCTCTAATATATACTTAGCACCAGAACGAGCAGTTCCACTGAATGTGTGAAGCAAACATGTGAGAGCACATGATGAACAACCAATGTAAAATAGCAAACACAAAAACAAAGAATGCGAATTTACACTTCCTGCAGTCTTCAAAAAAGAAAAAAAAAGAAAGGGAAGCGGATAAAATGAAAGAAAGAAAGGAGAAAGGAGTCAAAAATGAGTCAAACAAAGAAAAACAAGAAAGAAATAGAAAACAGAAAGAAAAAATTCTTGAAGAATTTATTGGAAGGACAGCCCTTTGAGATGTTACATCAACAGGGTCATATAAACATGAATATAAACCTCACAAAGTTATAAAAGACATGCAGACAAAACAACAATGCACAAAATAAACTACACCAGTACAGACAAACCTCCACCCTCCCCACCTTCGGCTTTTACTACAATGAGCAAGATAGTAAATTAATTATATCTGCAAAAAAAAAGAGAATTAAAATAAGAAGAAGAAGAAGGAGAAGAAGAAGAAGGAGGGTAAGAAGGAGAAGAGCACCAGTCGTATCGGCCGGTATATAAATAAGTGTATATAAGCTCAGGGAAGTTTCTAACTAGCTGAGACGAGTCACTTAATCCAGAAATGTTTCAAAAACCTTGTGTCCAGATCAATGGATTCCAATTTCTGTTCTTTACTTACACTTAACTGACACATTCAAAATTAAAATCTACATTTTAAAAAAGAAAAAAACTTGCAAATTGTACACAGATAAACAAGAATACGCATGGCCACAGACAAAACAGAACTGAAAATAACAAAAAAAGATTGCCATTAATTACATTAAAAAACAGAATTAGTAAATGTTTGACAAACAGCATTCAAAAACGTTTTACTTTATACTGTTTACCAAACTTTTGTTATGGGTTTACAACAACATGTTGTCACATCATTGCACCTATTAAAAAAGAAACAAGAATGAAATGAAAGAATGAAATATGCAATAAATAAACAAAGAAATAAAAACACATGAGGGAGGAACCAAAATTACAGGAGAAGAAACAAAAAAGACAAAGCATTATAAAATAAAAAAGAAATAAAGAAGAAAAAAAATGAAGAAGAAAAAAATAAACATAAAGAGAAACAAACCAAAAAACACAAAAATAATTATAGAACAAAATAAAAAAGAAATGCATAATAACAAGAAAAAAGTTCAATAACTAAAGCATGAAAGACAATAATTAAATAATGGGAAAACAAAAATCAGATCAATGCAAAAGTGAGATTCCGGTGATGACGTTGTATGAAGTTGTGTGATGGTGATGTATAATGTTGTGCAGTGTTGTGTAATGTTGTGTGATGTGTGATTTTCTTGTGTTCCTCAGAAAATCGTGAATTTAACTAAAACGGTTGGGAATGAGTATAAAATCTCTGGTGAAGGGCTTGATAAGGAACCAAAGATTTTCTGGATAGACCCAGCCACCGGCTACATCCATGTCCTTAGGCAGACGGGTTATGAAAACATCAAGAAGTTCACGGTGAGCGTTTAAGTTATTATTTATTGGCTACACTCTAGGTCAACTTTATTTTCTTCAGTAATGGATTAAGAACACTGATACTGGTACATTACTGCAGCTACAGGCACTGCCTTCTAACTAAACTATAAATGACTACTGTTTCTTTATAAAGAATTTATTTCTTATTATATAAGTGCACAGCAGCAGGTTTCGGACAGAGGTCTTTCATCAGCTGTGTGTCTTCAAAGTGCTTCATAAAAATTAATTAAAAAAGAACATTTCCGGCTAACAATGCAACTGATTTCATTTAAATGATGTTTTGTCTGCTGTTATGTTTACAGTTCAAGCTTGAAATCATCACAAAAGAAAACGAATTGCTAAGACTCGGATTGGTGATTGATATCTTGGAGGTTTATGAGCCATTTTTCACTGAATCAATGCTAATAATCAAAGCAAACGAGAACACTCAGCAAGGTAAATCACATCCGAATCTATAAATACATCATTAGGTTGATATGACTCGTCACATTATACTTGGCATTTTCTTCAATACCTTCAAGCCATTTATTTATTTAGTCATTGTTTACTCATTGTTTGTTGTTTGCATGCTTGACTTCATAATGTCAGGTGGTACGATCATCTGCCGATATACGGATAAATAAGTAAACAGGTACCATTATAAACAGTAGCTTCGAGTTAAAAGTAGTTCAGTGAAACAGGTTTTGTGCTAAACTCGCTTTCAGTTACAGAAGATGAATTTCTACAGTCGTCTGCTAAGCTTAGGGATCTCTGGTCATGAATATGTCTTTTTTTTTTAGTATAACATACCAGAACCAAAATAATTCTCTGTTTTTACCTGTAGAACATAAATGAAATGGTTAAAGTTTTTTTAAGTTGTTATAATGCAGTGTGAATTAAAATAAATCACGTTTCAACATTATAACAGTGACAAATGATCTAAGATAAGTATATTTCTTAAAGAAAAACCTAATGAAACAAGCTAAAGCTTTATCTTATCTTTGTTAACTTAGGCTTATCTTTCTATGAAGTCACTTAAAACTATTGGTGGTGTGGGATGCTTGTAGTTGTAGGACTTTCTCCCTGATCCTGTCTTTCTTTCCAGTATTCCTGCAAGTTGTTTTTTGTTCAAGCTCTAAAGTTAAAAGGAAATACACATTATTATTATTATTATTATTATTATTATTATTATTATTATTAATTTATTTTTAACAGATCAAGTGATCACTCTGACATTGCAGTACATGGCCTGGTTTATTTTTTATTTATTTAATTATTTTAACCCAATTTGCTTCTTTTTGGCTTTTTCCATGAACTTGATTGCTTATTTACGCAGGATCTGGCAACCCTGTCTGGGCCGCTCTGTTGTTATGGAGTGCACTGCTGTGTGCTTGTTTATAAAAGGCATCTCACTTCCTAGTTGTTGGAACAAAACAGAATATCAAGAAATATCAAGATTTTGCCACAGACGTCAAAACCAAAACCCCATAACACTGGATATCAGTCAGCTGAATATTTTCTTGCTGAATGTGGCAGCTGTGCCCCCCTCTTGAGGGCACGGCATAATGAAACTCAAACTTTTGGTAGTACGCAGGTCCGGACCGTTCCGGCCTACTTTCACCCCTGCTTATTTCACCTATGGAACTAGCACCAGGGGAAATTGGCGCAGGTGGCATTATCGCTAACAAAAAGGCCAAGATTGAAAACAAGTTTAGGAGCAGTCACCATTCAAACACACACACACACACACACACACACCTTCATACTCCAAACATAGAGATTGTGAAATGGAATGAAAAGAGCAAAGATATGATAAGCTCATACAAGCTCATAAGACAAGTTCACAAACAATGAATGTCACTCACACGGGGGAGAATACACTCTCACACACAAAGCCCTTCCTTAGTCTGTGTAAAAAGTAAAAAACTTGATTGAAATGTTATATTTTCGTGATGCTGATAAAGATGTAGAAATGTAGAATGTAGAAATCCAGACATATTGTTGATTCTCATTTCCTGTTCCGACAGGAACAAATTTGTTACGGCTGGACAGTAACAGCACAGATTACGAAAACATAGTTTACCGAATCGTATCTGTGACTCCGACACCCTCCAGCTCCAAATTCTTAATAAATATAAACAATAACCGCCACTTCATTTCATTCTGGGGATGCCTGGACTATGAGGTAAGACCTGTCTGATCTCTTTATGTCTCTAAGTTTATACGTTTGGTCCTGAAAACCAAAAATAACAACAAACCTTCATCTTGTTATTCTTATTTTCTTCATTTATATACTATTTTAATGAAGGAGAATAAGGAGTATACTATAAACCTGCATGCAGAGGGCATAAAAAAAACCTCGGTGAGCAGTGATGCTACAGTCCAAGTCACTCTTATAGACAACAATGACCACAAGCCAGAGTTTCTGGAGATATCGGTAAGTTAAATACGAAATACTGTTGTTAATACGTATTCCCAAATTATACAAAATGTGTGAAATCCAGTCTTAAACCTTCATATATTTTTGCTTAACTGAATGACAGGGTAACGGACGCGTAAAAGAGTCAGAGATCGGCGTTGTTGTTTACACGATACATGTATCAGATAAAGACAGTCATGGCTCTGCAGCCTGGAGAGCTAAATACCAACTGCATGGTGAAGGAAGAGAGCACTTTAAGATTGAAACAGATTCTGCAACTAATAATGGCGTCATGACCGTCGTCAAGGTAACTGCATGTGATTATATTGATCAATGTCTTAGTATGCTATTGATTTTTTGCTGTATATAAAACCTTTAAATATTTACCATGCAAATGCCTGGTAGCTTTGTTTTTGTATAATTAGATGCACTATACAGTATAAACACACTGAACCCAAAAAAACTTAATGGAAATATTTTTGAGGGCTTAAGATATGAGAAAGAAAGTTAAACAAAGGATCAAGTGGTAAAGGAAGGATAAAATCAAACCATATAAGTTTAACTCTCCATTGTCTCTGCTTCCTGCGTGCATTGTTTGATGCCATGTCAGCGCCCTGAGCATGCTGCAATTCTCACGCAAAATCACACAAAATCTTTTATATTCCTCCCATAATTCTAACCTTCTGTGGATCTGTCTTTTAGGCTTATGGTCTTTTCAGTTTGTTTATACATAATGACGATCATAAAGTATTCTAATAAATGCAGGAACTGTCCACCACCAGCTCAACAATCCAACCTAAAAAGTACTATCCGATAAATGTAATGTACTATAGCTCAAGTCAAGTCAGATTTATTTCTATAGCGCTTTTTACAATGGAGCATTGACTCAAAACAGCTTAGGGTTTTATACTACGGTATCTTCTAATATTAAAATCTAAGGCCAGTCCTATACCTGTGTTTCTTTAGTAAAATACTGTCTTATTGCCCCTTTAAGGGTGCGCTGATAATGCATGAACAAGTTGGAGTGATGGCCATAAAGCTGGTTTGCTAATGGAAGTGCATGTGACGTGTCCTCTCTCTTACACAGCCTCTGGACTATGAGGCGATCCAAAGTCTAAACCTGAAGGTCCAGGTGGAGAGTGAGGAACCGTTCTTCTCCTGCTCGGTCCGGAAGATCAACAATGAAAATCCATGGGATGTAGATTTTTTGAGAGAAGGCTCCAGCTCCACGATGATCTCCATCCCCATCACCATCACTGTGGAGGATGTTAATGACCAGCCAGAGTTTATGGACATCATTAAACACGTCACCATCTTGGAAAATATGCCCGCTGGACACAGCCTGTGGACTTTCACTGCCAAGGATCAGGATCAGCATTCGCTTCGGTAAGATCTGAAAAGTCTAATTCGGATGCTCCTTAAAACTGTTCCTAAAGAATTGTTATACTTGTATTGTCTTGTGTTATGGCCCTGCATCTTCAACTTCATTCATAGATTGATAAAAATAGATAAATAGATAGATAGACATAGCAGAACAACATTTTTATACAGTGGTTCTCATCATTAATTCGTTCCAGAAGGATTGTCGAGAACCTTTTTAAGACCCATGGAGACTGATTTGCACTAAGACTATAATAGTGTATATGTAAAAATAAAGAAAGAACTAAGACAAACACTGTGGATAACGTCACTGAGCAAGGCTATTGTGAACCTGAATCACTGTGTACTGAGCAGACGACAAATTTTTTAGTAAAAATGTGTCGAGAACGGAATTCCACGAGTCCCAGGTTGGTCGAGAACCGAGGTACCACTGCAGTTTTATTAAGTTTTTAGTTTTTCAACATCATTCATAGTAATCTAAGAAGATTTTCAATCCTTTTTGGGTTGTAGTCTTATGCATAAGGTTGGACGCCCCTGGTATAAAAGAATAGAACAGGAAATGGTGATATTTTGTTCCTAATTCACACCGACCAACTATTGTACTGAACAGTTGAAGGTCAAGAGCCCTGCTGTAGGGCCCAACAGTGGAGGCATGGCTGGAAAATAAACTCACAACCTTCTGATTTGTAATTCAAAAGCCTCTCCATGAAGCCACCACTGTCCCACTAAATTTGACACATTTTAATAAATATAATTACAGTTCAAGTCCCTACAACATAACACTATTGGGTGATCCATAAAGGTGCCATAAGGTGTTTTAACTCCATAAAGGAGTTAAAACCCAGTTAATTGAGAAGTCAGTGACAGTGGTATCTGAAATTTTATATTAAACTCTTGTATGTGTCTCTCACCAGCATCATTAAAGGAAAAGATGTAGATAACTGGGTGACAGTTGATGAGAAGTCTGGCCTGGTTTCAACAGCCAAAGGTCTAGACAAAGAGTCACCCTTCGTATTTGACAGCACATACACCGTCATCCTCTACGCTGTTGATAATGGTAAGATGTGCATGAAACATTCCTATTACTCCCATGAAAAAATCCCATGCAATGGATACTACATGGCCAAAAGTATGCGAACGTCCCAAATTAGTGGGTTTGTCTATTCCAGCGATATCCACGGTTAAAATCAGGTTATGCAGGATTCATAAACACTGGCAGTTTAGTTATATGACACCTTTCCAAAACAGTCAGTTTATGAAATTTCTGTCCTGCAGCAACTGTAGCTGCATTTATTATAAACAAAGCATCGAGCTTCAACAGCTCGATGTGTTTACAGTAATGAAGCATTATTAAGTAAAGTTTTTCCTCAGTTGCAGTAGATCTGAAAAAGACAGAAAAATCCCAAGAAAACACTTTTTACGCAAAATCAATACTGCCACCTCTAGAGTCGATTTTACTAGGAATAATAATTTGAGCTAACCAGAACCTTTCTTGGTTCAGCATAACAATTCCCCCAGCACAAAGTGAGGGTCATGAAGAAACAGTTTGCCAAATTTGGTTTAGGGGAAATTGATTGGTATCCAGACAACCCTGACCTCAACCCTACCCAACACATTTGGGAATAACTGGAATGCTGACCATGAGCCAGAGAGATGATCGATATATAGTAAACAAAGAGCCTTGGCCACTAGCCTACCCACAGACCCAGTCACTGACATAGTCAATGTGCTAACAGTGACAAGACACAACACTGGGATACTAGAGACTAACAAACATTGCAGATGCAAACCACTAACACAGGACTCACCAGACAGGGAACACAACACATGAGACTGGAACAGGAACAGACAACAGGTGTGACAACAGTACATAAAACAGGAACAAGAGCAGACAAACTGTACAGGAAGCACAGGAGCCATACTACAAATAGACGTGTGACAGGAACAGACAAAGAAGTGAATAGGAAGAAGGGTTTATATAGGAGAAGCACAGCTGGCTATAATTAAGCACTCTGCTGTGGAAAGGGAAAAGGGACAGAAGGGAGCCATGTAGGATGATGTAGCTACCAAGCTGTTTGATAGATAGATAGATAGATAGATAGATAGATAGATAGATAGTCAGGCAATAAATACTCAAATAAATAAAGAGTGATGATACATATTTTGTATTCTACAGGTACACCTCCGATGACAGGTACGGCCACTCTGGTCATCCACCTGACTGATCTGAATGATAACGTACCAATCTTGGAGGTAGACAGGCTGTACATGTGCTCATCCTCCAGCAAACACAACATCACCGCTGTAGATCTGGACCTTCCACCGTTGGGTGCCCCCTTTATCTACGAGCTCTTGGGAAATGCCTGGGAAGACTGGAGGATTGAACCCACCCATGGTAACTTTTTCTGATATCAGATTTTAGGCAGATAGTGTCATTGTTAAAATAATATGTGAAAAAAGGACATGGTTTGCTGGTTTTTCTACGGGGAAATTAACACAACCTCTGCAGGGAACGTAGATGCAAATTTATAATGGAATACATTTAGCATAATATTTGGGCCAGTGGTGGACAAAATACACAAACCATGAGTTAATGTACAGGTACCCAAGGTAAAATATTACTCCAGGAAAAGCAGAAGTCCTCCCTTTAGAGCTCCACTTGAGTACAAGTACAGATGTATTTGCCTTCAAATGTACTGAAGTATTGAAATGTATTATGGCTCTAATGTCCTAGTATCATTTACCTAAAGTTTTTATGCTTTAAGCCAAAAGGAATGACAGATTACACATATTGTAGTGGAGCAAAAAGCCCGATATGTGACCTTGAAATGTAGTGGAGTTGAAGTAAAACGTCACCTTCAGAAAAGTAAACTACTTAAGAAATGTAACAAATTACATTTACTTCGTTATTCATCACTAAATCCCATTTGTATATGTTTGTACATGCTCATCCTGGACCTGTCTTTCTTTCTTTTTTAGATTGTATTTGGAAATAGCTATGTAGAAATGGGAACCACAATACCTTTACTAATTATAAGTATATTTATTATATCATAAAGTACTATTGTGTTATTGATTGCTTTACGCTTATTAGGTTATATGTGCATGACCCAGAACATCTCCTGTGTATAAGTAATGCTAGAAACTCTGATGACCACTCACACCAACTGCTGTGTTTTATATTACACAATATAGGTTATTTAGATGTTTCCACATTGATCATGTAGCTCCACAACTATAGCTGTATCACTCTGAATCTGGCTTTAAAGAGCTTTTAATAAACATACTCTATAACCCACCTCTTCTCTCCCTCCCTCTCTCCACAGGAATAACTGTGGATCTGATCAAAGACAGCGGTGTGTATTCAGGAATCCACCACCTTAGTCTGAAGATTACTGATTCTGAGGGACGGTTCTCAATCCAGAACCTGTCCGTTACTGTGTGTGATTGCTCGTTCAGAGGCACATGCCGGCCTGAAAGACAGTACAGTGCAGGGTCCAGCGTTGGCGTCATCGCTTCCATTCTCATCTCCATTGTCCTGATGCTATGTAATCCTTTTAATATTCTTGTAAAGTGTTTGGGTTATTTTATGTCTAGTTGGGTAGTTCAGTTTTGACTTCAACACGCCCTGCTTGATTTCCAGCCATTATATAAACAATGAGAGAAGAAATTTCCTCTCATGAACTGCTCTCTTCAGGTCTCACCACAACATTTCTATTGGATTAAATTCAGGACATTGACAGGCCATTCCAAAATGTTAACTTTATTCTTCTGTAACCGTTCTTTGGTGGAATGACTTCATCGTCATGCTGCAGGATCCACATTCTTAGGAGATTCAGTTCATAGCTAGATGTCCTGACATTTTCCTTTAGAATTTGCTGGTATAACACATAATTCATTGTTCCATCGATGCTAGCAAGCCGTCCTGTCCCAGATGCAGCAAAACAGGCCCTAATGATGATACTAAAACCACCATGTTTCATAGCATTTTCCTATCTCCAGATACCGCTCATTTAACCTTCTTAGACCTCGCGTCCCCACATGAGGACATGACGTTTGGGTTTGCTACACCTCGTACTTCATTCTGCTTAACTCAGTCCTCTTTTATAGACACTCTTGAGCATTTCACAAAAACAACAGGAGGTTAAACCAAAAAGCTCAATTTTGGTCTCATCCATCCAAAAGAAAAAATTTCCAATAGCTTTCTGGCTTGTCTCTATGATCCGTAGACAGGCAGCTCTTTTTGGAGAGGGGTTGCGTTCTCATTGCAACCCTGCCTATTATCTGCCTTACTCTGGGAGTGATCTTTGATGGTCAACCACTCTTGAAGAGGGTGACAATGGTTGTGAAGACCTTCCATTTGTAGACGATCTGTCTGAATGTGGCTCAAACTCTTGATGAGTCCAAACTCTTTAGAAATGTTTTTTAACCATTTCTGTACCATTTCTGACACGGAAAAATTAAGAACATTTGATAAAATAGATTTGACTTTAAATAAAAAAGCCAACATGTACAGCAGAAAACAAGGACAAAGATGGTGCTTAGATAAAAAGCAATGACAAAATATGACAAATTTGGATGCTGACAAAAACCAGGACAGGCTGCATCATGGTAGAGATTGGTAAAATAAGTTAAACAAGAAGCATACTTGTAAAATGACTTACATACTTGTTTTTCAGCTCTTAAATCACACATTTATGTGTTTCTATAAGGTCTCCTACTGATGGCAATCAAGGTTTCATGCACAGCAGAAAAAACGAAATTCCCCGACATCATGTATTCAGAGGCTACTCTTTTGCATTCAAATTATGAAGCACCAGGGACCGACGTGGACACCCTAATCTTAACCCAGGTCCAGAATGTGAGTTCTCATGCTTCCTATCACCTTATGAGCTGAGCCAGCTGTATCTCCCTTACACCCATCACTCACACACAAACAAAAACTATTTTAATGCATAGATCAGGGACATTATGAATAAACAAGATTAGAACAATGTTTGTTTTTTTACAGATGGCACAGTACAAAGAGAAAAAACAATGCAAGATAAGTGAAGATAAGAACTGCATTATAAATGAAAAGGTATTATTATTATTATTATTATTATTATTATTATTATTATTATATTAGAGTGAACACATTGATGTGTTTTTTCTCTTGTAGATGCAATGTCAAGATGAACAGTCATTCTCTCATTTTCCAGATGGGATTTTTAATATAAAGGTTTGTTACCTAATTTTTTCTTTAAAGTAAATACTACATGCATCTTTTTGCTATATGTGTAAAGAAGGGAAGAGAACGCAGAAGCTTACTTATTTGGATGTCAGGAAACAAGGTAACATACTATATAAAGTTGAATGAAACTAGGCAGGAAAGGGACATAAGACATACAAGGGAACACTCCAGTAAAAAGGCATGCAGTAAAAAGGCATGCAGTATATATATATATATATATATATATATATATAGAGAGAGAGAGAGAGAGAGAGAGAGAGAGAGAGAGAGAGAAAACCCAGAGTAAACCCACACAGACAAAGGGAGGACATGCAGACTCCACACCGTGCTGCCCTTGACAAATAAGATATATATAAGCTTGATATATAATTTGAAAAGTTGAAAGACATTGAAAAATATGAACCAGAAATAATAGGAAAGTTGCAACAATAGTAAAATATTGGAAGCTATTATCAAATAAGGAAACTTAGAAGCTAGATAAATAAGGGAAGTTAAATCAAAAGTTGGAAAACTAGGAAAATAAGGGTGTCTGATTAAATAGTTGACAAAAGGGAAATAAGATCAAACAGGAAAGTCGGAAAAAAAGCAATGTTGGATCAAATAGGGAATTTGGAAAACTAACTTGGAAAACTAAGATCAAAACTTCAAAAATTGGAAAACTGGAAAAATAATGGAGGTAATATATCGTACCCTGGACAAAAAAATGAGTCACCGTGTGTGTGTTTAAGGTAGTAGTAACTTCAGGCTCCTGCAGATGGCGCTGCACAAGGATGATCGGGCTATAAAATACCTACGTGGCGTTATTGCGTGTGACAGGATTCATAGATTGAGAAAGAGGTGGTACAGTGCAGTGAATGTCTCAGTCGGTGCGTTGAAACATGGACTGTAAAGCAAATGTTAATGAATGGCATTATATGTATTTGAAAAATAGGAATATAAGGAGAGTCAGGTATATAATGGCAAGCAATACAAAAAGTGGGAAGTTGGGACCAAATAGGGAAATTGTAAAAGTAGGTAAATAAGATAGATCAAATATGAATATTAGAAATCTCTGAAAGTGGGGCAAAGTAGTAAAAATCAAACAGGGAATATGGAAAGCTATGAAAACAAAGGGAATTAGGTTACATTAAAGGAGCTGGGGGTCAAAAGGAATCTGCTTTTCATTACATACTATACTGTGTATATATTATATATAATATATATATACATAGATATAGATCATTAATGATATATATATATATATATATATATGAATATATATATATATATATATATATATATATATATCTATATATATATATAGATATATATATCATATATATATATATATATAATATATATATATATACATATATATTGTTTGAACAAAGATAGCATTACGTCTATTGTTGCATATTTCTATAGACGCTGCATAAAGATGAGGAGAGATACTATCAAGATATATACCAGATGCAGAATGCAAAGGTATGCTTCTTCTAAAGGAAAGAAAATTGTGGAGTGTAGAATGACAATCAGAAACACAACCGCTTTATTAAAATGCTCCATTTTATTATGTTTCTTTTTAGGCTAGCTTTGACCTTGAATTGAAAACAACTTTGGACATCGTATTATCCATGGTAATGTATCACATGTTATTGAGAAATACCTCTCAAGTAAAATGTGATATAATCTAGAGTAAATTAAAAAGAAGCTTTAATCTACTGTAACTGCATGGAACATTTAATAATTAAGTGAATATTTGGATTTTATATTATTATTATTATTATTATTGATATTATTATTATTATATGCAATATCAAGAATTGGCAATTTACCTTTTATTTTCAGAAACTGCAGAAACTTGAGCAGGAGGAGGGCAGCCACGACGAGTTAATCACTTATGCGAGCGAGGGCGAGTTTGACAGCAGTATTGAGCTGGACAGTATCTCCATTCCTGAGACTGGCTTTAGTTTGACAGATCTAACAGACTTGGACTCTAGATTTAAACCTCTGGCTGCAAAATGTAGACCAGACCTTATACTGCAGGGCTAAAGCTGCATCTCACCTACATGTTTACAAACCACGTACACAAGAGGGAAGCTGTGACGTTATTAGTGTAATTGTGCTGTGGGTGTTGTAGTACAAACACAGTAATTATGTGGCTCACAAACAGACCATGCAATAACAAGTGTAGTTTTGGGAAATGCTTGAGACTTAGGGCATTCCTAAAGGTTCTGCCCACCTGGTGCACCATGCTGGTACAGTAAAGTGGCACGGATGCTGTGATGCGGTGGTGGGCTAGCATGTTAGACCACTGCACTGCCTGTATATTGACTAGTCTAAACGATGCCGATTTACACAAAATAAGACAAAAATGAACATGAAATTATATTTTATTTAAAATGTATTATTTAACTGATATACTTTTGCACAGTATACTACTATGTACAGCTTTTCACACTATGTTAGTGTGATTTATGGACACTGTATGAGATGTTAATTGTAAAATTTCATGATAATTGTAATATTTCATGTTCATTATAAGCCCTGTAAAAATGATGCAAGCATGATGAAAGCAGAGTAATGAATTGTTTAGTTATCAGTACTGCTTTTGGGAAACACCTATAAAGATCACAATAGATGCTTAAGTATATCACATACAAAGTCACTCAAAGTCATACTGGGAAACCCACTCCGTGTTTGATAATTCGATTTTAACACTAATCAGGTTACTCATTTTGCATTTACATTACATTTACAGCATTTAGCAGATGCCCTTATCCAGAGCGACTTACAATTGGTACAGTCTTACAATCCAAGCAATTGTGGGTTAAGGGTCTTGCTCAAACACCCAACAGTGGCAGCTTGACAGAGGTGGGATTTGAACCCCGGACCTTCGGGTCCATAGTCCAGTACCTTAACCGCTAGGACACTAAATAGATTAAGTGACTACTCTGCCTTGGATGAGAAATGAAGAACAAATGAACACTAAAATGTTTATTAATTGCATTAAATAAATTGTCCATGATAAAGATATCCATTACTGGCTTAGACTGAAAGCATTCAAGCATTTGGAAAGATGCTAGGGCATTATGGGAAATGTAGTGTACACAACACTCATCAGGGGTTTTCAACATTTTAAAACTATGCATGTTTGCAGCTCAGGCAAGTAAATGAAAACATCATTCAAACTTTATGTTTTACTTTATTTACTTTCTTATGGCCCTCCTTTACTCGAATGTTGATGGGCACCCAGAAATTCCATAAAAACATGGGTGGTAGTTTGGGATTTGTTCAGTTTGGTGCTACTACAGGCTTAACTCTACTGACAAGGCTCTCCACTAGAATTTTTGGAGCATGACTGTGAGGTCTGGTGCTGATTTCTTTCTTTTTTACAATCCTGGGCATTCCAGTTCATCTCAAAGGTGTCTGATGAAGTGAAGGTCAGGATTCTCTACAAGTTCAAATGTATGTACTGTGTTTTATGAGGACAAAAAAGTTGATGAACTGATTAAATTAAAAGACTTCTGGTGGTAACTTGGTTTTCTTCTTTGGCACATATCCTTAGTCTATCAGTTGTAAGTCATTCTGGATAAGAATATCTGCTTAATGCTGTAAATGATGTGTTTTCTGAGGGATCCACAATAAGAAGGATTTTGTGTATCATAAGTGACTTTTCTACTTAAAGAAGATCTAATCTGGGAAACTTACTATATATAAATATTTTATAATATGTATATAATTTGTTTCAGGAAAAGATAAATAGATATATGTACTATATATTGAGTAGAGTTTACTGTAATTGTACTGTGTATTATCTTAAAGCTATAGTTATGTTTAAGGAAACATTTTTATAGTGTTCTTATCTTTGAAAAAAAAGTAAAAAATTATACTTACCTATTTGTTTAAAATAGGTACCTACCTATATTTACATATTTGTTTGAAGTTGTATTTACTTAATAATATTTTATATAACATTTAAACAGTTTAATTCAGTTATGCAGGGTCTGATACCACAGGCCCAGATTAAGAGAGGACTCTGAAGCTCTGAATGTGGACACCATTGGAAAGGTGGAATAATAACAAACATCTCCATTACATTTACATTTACAGCATTTAGCGGACACCTTTATCCAGAGCGGCTTACAGACATGCATTGTATTCTTTTTAGTAGACATTACCTCATGCTTGTATAAATAAGCAGTAGCCCAAGAACACAATCCAACCAGAACCTGCTAGGATCCAATGTGGGTAAATCAACAAAACACAAAAGCAAACTTTTTTTTAATATGCAGTTGTATTTTCAGCCTTCACTTAAGTGCTTAGTGCTGCAAACACACTCAGTGAAGAATGAAAGGATCAGGGTGTTACCCAGCAGAGAGATCGTGAGAATGACAATCATCAGCCCTGCAGTGATGGGATATGAGCCAGAGAGCTCAATTTGTAGAGCACTGGTTCCCACTTCTGGTGAGGTGATGAGTGTCTCTTGGATTGCACCCATTGTGTCTTATTCTCAGAGGTTCCATCAGCGTCTTCGAATTTTGGGATTCCTCAAGTCTAAGGCACAGAGTCTGTGGTAGACACTGAGCTGGATTTCTGTGAGTTTCTGCTTTTCTCTGCTCCTCTGTTGCTCTGTACTCCCTGATTGGGGTCAAAGGGGCTCTGAGGCTCCCGGTCGTGGAGAAAAAGCTTCGCAGAACTAAATGTGCCCAGGACGGGATGCCAGTCCTTCACAGGGTTGGGTTGAGGTCACTATTGCAATGTCAAGTTACGATCCCCCATCCAGTTTCTCCTCCCTCAGACAGCTAAGTGTGTCTGCATGTGATGCTCGGCTCGGCTGGTAGGCATCACCATGACTCGAACCCTTACTTTGTGCTAGTGGTGGGATTTGAACCCTGGACATTTTGGTCCATTGTCCAGTATCTTAAACGCTAGGCTACCACTTTCTGGGATAAGTCACTGAAATACAATAAAATGTGCTTAATTGTTGCTGTTAATTAAAAATCATTACAATAAAGGTAATTGGAAGCTATAGAAGTGTTTTAAATGTTATTAGACATATATAACTGACCCGCCCCGGCATGTGATTAATGAATTATTAGCCTACTTAATGTAAATGTTATTGACATTCATCAACAATTATTTAGTCATTCTCCTGTCATGTGTATTCATGACCAGCAGATGGTAGCAGCGTCCCGTACAATTGGCAAGCGTCGTTCTGCACGCTATAGCCTGCTTCTAGCTATTATATTGAATATTGTCGTTGCTGTTGTAAAAATTGATTGGAAAGTTAATATATTACATAAAAACTAACTTTAAACTTTATGGAACGAACTAGGTAGTGTTATTAAAGGTAAACAGAATGCGGTACAGGTGCGCAGGTGTAATGAGGGGGCGTGGTTTATCTTTCCCGCCTGTTCATTATAAATATGGCGGCGCTGGCTTTTGTCTTTCTCCATGCTTGTAGCTCGTGAAACGTTGTTCACCGTGTTGAACCTTAGTGTGTTTAGAGAGGTTTGTTCCGGTAACCGGGTCGTCCTGAGGTGTTTAACGGTGATTACAGGTGATAAGCATGAGCACCGGGACGCCGTACATCGGCAGCAAAATCAGTTTAATCTCCAAAGCGCAGATTCGCTATGAGGGGATTTTATACACCATCGACACGGACAACTCGACAGTGGCTCTGGCCAAAGGTAACAACTGACCAAACGTCTGATTGACTTCGTGGTTTGTTTTACTCACTGGGTATAAACAGAGTCAGGCCTACAAGTCAGGTGTTTTACCTTAACTGCATGGAATTGCATATAGGCTTTTGAAATGACACTGTGGGGGGTGAGTTCAGGTTAAGTTGGGCACCTGCCTGCCAAACCCCGTTGTCCAACAGGATCGCGTTTAATTAATTAGGTTAGATATATATTTTCTCTCTCTTTGTCTGTGAACGAAACATTTAGATATGTTTTTGCTCTTGGTTCTGCAGCTGCATACAGAGGATTTGGGGCCAACCCCAACTTTTATATGGCTTATATGGCTTCAAACGGTTAGATGGTTGGGAAATATTTCCCAGTTAGTTAGTGGTTAATGTGAGACCAACTATTCCCTATATGAATCAAAGCTGGTCTCTGACCAGGCCAAACCATGAGCCTGGTGGACTGTGGCAGATTAGCTACTAATATTTTAAGAAACAAGGCATGAAGTTATTTTGGATTTTTTTGTGTGTGTGTCATGCATTTAAGTGATGTTGTCTACAAGACTGTGGGTGAATTTACCTTTTTCCAGCCTTTTTTGGTCTCTAGCTATAGGTATAATTAGCTAAAGTTGAAAGTGGGTAAAGTTCCAGTTGTGTTTGGATGAAGGAGAATGAATTCTTCTGGCTTCATGATAGTTTTTTGGGCAATGTTTGGATTGGTGACCACATTTCACCCTCCAGTGCAACTCTGGGACTGTGGTAGTCTAGCAGTCAATATATTGGCTTATGGTTCAGAAGGTAAACCTCTGTCTTTTTTTATTTTAATTACTTTGAATGCATGTTCTGTTCCAGGGAGGAGAATTCTGCAAGGACAATAATATTAAAGATCTCTGAATGAAATTCCCTGAAAAAGCTTGTGAACTTTCTAGGCCATGTTATCTGCTCCTTTGTTTGAAGTAGTGGTCTGAAACCTTTTAATGCCATGTACATGGCCTATCTGGGCTGGACTGGCAATAAACGAAACAAAGTATGCCAGTCTTGCTAAGGGCTTCTACTAAATGTGTATTTCTCATTTAGCAGAGTGGCTTGCAACTGGTACCTTACAATCCATGTAATTGTGGGTTAAGGGTCTGGCACAAGGACCTGACAGTGGCAGCTTGGCCATGGGATTTGAACCCTGGACTTTATGGTCCAGAGCCCAGTACCTTAACCGCCAGGCTGCCACGGTCCTGAGTACATGTAACCTAAACTGCGGTTGCTGGTGTGTTTTCAGGATTGTAGCCATTTATTTTAGCTAAGTTAATGGTCAGCACTCATGTCTGTTTAAGCTTTTTCGATGAATGACTAAGGGAGTTTGACCATCGTCAGCTTGTACATATTGCTGATGTTGACATCTAAATCCAAGTAAGGTCTAAAATTTTAAATTCACTTGGTTAGTGAGGTCCTTCGGCACAGAGGGACGACCTACAGACAGACCCGTACCACCACGGGATGAGGTTTTTGATTACATCATCTTTAGAGGAAGTGACATCAAAGACATCACTGTGAGCGAGCCACCGAAGATGCACCACGGCCTGCCTCAAGATCCCGCCATCGTTCAGGTTTTAATCACTTTTATTCCTGTGTACCTATAATATGAATACCTCTCCTTAACATTGGTACGTTTTCCTCATCAGTCGTCCGTGAGCAGCTCGTCGTTGCCTTATGGCCCGCAGGCGGGTTACAGTCCCTACAGGAGCATGATGCCTACCTACAACACGCTGGCTGCCAGCTCGCTGCTAAATCAGCAGTATGCCACCGCTCTCGGCCTGGGTGAGATTCTTTAACTAGAACATTTGGTCCTTAACTACACAGCTCAATGGAGATGCATAAAGACATGCTGTGTTGTGCACGCTTGCCCAACTTGGCAGTACTGGGGCTCGAACTTGGTAGTCCCGTTCCTTACCTGCTACGCCACCAGCATGATTGGAGTTCATTAGCAGCTCTCTTCAATTAGCTTAGCTTAACACAATTGTCTGAACCTATTTTAATGCCATGTACCTAACCTATCTGGGCTGGAATGGCAATAGACCCAAACAAAAGATGATGCCGAAGACTTGCCGATGTCTCAAAGTCGAGTTTAACACTACACAGTTGGCCTTTAGGTTCTTGGTAATTAAAGTACATTTTCCGAGGTCATCTGGCACATCAGCCCGTGCTCCTTCACATACCTCCAGTGTACGTATACCACAGTTTGATTTAAGCCCTTGTAACTTGTGTTTTGCCCAGGAGCTGGTCTGCCCATCCCTCTGAGAAGAGGCCCGATGGTGGAACAAGCTGTTCAGACTATCCCGGTGGAGAAACAAGCTCCCAAAAAAGGCCCGGCGACATTTCAGCAACAGGGACGAGACGGCGATGGTGTCAGAATGCCAAGAGGAAGTCCTCAAGCACAGAGGAGCAGCACACCTGAGAGTAAGAGGAGCTTGAAAGTGGCAGCAGTTGCGCTAAAAGGGGAGACTCGCATTAAAAACACTGTACATTTCAATGTAATTTCACTGTCATTCTGACACTTGTGAAGGAAGATCTGACTTTGTTTTAGGGACACTGACTGGAAAGCCACAAAGCTTTCTCTTATTTGTTTATTTTCCTCCAGCTTATCGGAGACTAACTTCCTTTTTACAAAAACATCAACAAATAATGACTAATTTAAGGCTGCAGGGACTCCATTTAGGGTTGCTTGAGCAACCCTAAAAAAGGGCTAGATGCCCTGTGCGTTTCAGTATTTGCTTATTTGGATCTAAACAGCCCCATTTTGGCCAGACGTTGTATCACCACCGTACATGCCACTGAGGTGTACTTAATTTAGGTTGATACTACCACCTGCTGGTCAGCATGTGTAAGAAACTGGCTGTAAACTAAATTCTCTGGTTTGGTAGAAAGTCAGGATTTTGGCAAAAAGCTCTCCTTTCTCACAGAATTGTACATTGACTATTTCCCTGTCAGTCATTGGTGGTGTTGGTTTTGTAGCAGCGCTAACACGCGTTCATATCTAGATATGCCGACTGCTCAGCGGGGAAATGCACCGGGGCAAGCCAGTGATGAAAACAAACCTCCACAGAGGAGGAGACAAGGTATTTACCCTTATTTAGAGAAAGGTAAATCTCTGTTCACTGATTTTGAGTAACTGAAATTTTTCCTGACCATTTTATCAAGGCAATCGCAGGGCCAGGAATCGTAGCCGAGGGCAGATCATCGTAGGGAACAGCAAGCCCACAACCCTTCAGTTTGAGTCAGACTTTGACTTTGAAACTGCTAATGCCCAGTTCAATAAGGATGACCTCGCCAAGGAGCTGGAGGACAACCTGACTGTCCAAGGTCTGTTGTGCTCAAATCATCAGGGTTTTTATGTTCTCTGAATTTTCAACTCTGCCAACCTTTCTTCCAAATTAAGACCACTTTATGGTTTGCTCCATTAATTTTGAAAAGGATGTCATTTATGCTAAACACTGTTAATGCTGTGCAGATGAAGAGAAGGTGGAAAAAGGGGAGGAGACTAAGAACCTCGAGGGAGCAGTGAATGAGGATCCGTTTGGACCGAAGTGCTTCTACAACAGAGCAAAGAGCTTCTTTGACAACATTTCTTCTGAACTCAAGTCCAGGTATTAAAGCTTGCTGTGAAATGAAGGCCAGTTGGAGCAGTAGTTCTGGGTAGTTCAATGTGGTGACCTGGAGTTCATAAATTAACTACTAAAGGAGTAAGGGAGTGTGTGCTGTGGTGCCAGTGAACCCCCAGCTGTGTTCGTTTTAGACGTACGACGTGGGCGGAGGAGCGCAAGTTGAACGTCGAGACGTTTGGCGTGCCTGGACGCTTTCTCCGAGGCCGTGGATTTCGTGGCGGATTCAGAGGGAGGAGAGGAAGAGGAATTAATCCACGTCTCTCAACTCAGCAGCCTGTGGGAAGTGGCAGGGTGTGAGGCCAGGTCAGTAAAGTTTGGCTACAGAAATGGGATTTCCTGAATGAGGCATTGGATTGTCAACCTCAAGCTATTCAAATTGCCATTGTCTTTGGTTCCTGCCCACAAAAAGCCAAATATGGTCAAAGCAAAAGTTTGTGCATGGGTAACTGTCGGGTCTAATTTTCACTGAGTGAGATCACTGCAGTGGTGGTTGCTGGTCTGCCTTCATGTTCCATTGCTCCACTACAGATCATTCAGAATGGTGCAGTGTCTTTGGTTCACTTTTGATTCTTCACTGGTTTCCTTTTGGCTCTAATTGAACTCTTAAATCTGGTGGCATATCATGCCAAAAATGTTCTGATCTGGCAGATATATTCCTGGGAAACCATTGCTGTTTGGGCGAGCATTATCCTGCTGAAAAATGCCAGTTGGGAGCCTTGCCATGCAGCTGCAGGATGTCCTGCACATTTGTTTGTCATACTAATTTAATCCTGATAAATCCTTGTCACAATAATATTCTCCCAACATTATTTGTACTTGAACTGATTTTTTTCTGTTGTAACTCCCAACAGGAACTTGCCCAACCATAACTTTGTTTTATCTTACAGAATGCAGCGATTCCTCCAGTTGTCCCAAAGTCATTTTGGGAATGTTTTCCCCTCCCTGTTTTGAGATGAATCATCCAGTTGGTTTTGAACTTCAGCTGTAACTAATTTAAAGAATGTAGCTTTTTCAGAAACGCTTATTAGAAGCCATCCATTATTTGACCTTTGTTGCTATTGGCTAATGTATTGCTGCTATGTCACTGATTAATGTGAATCTAAATGTGAATTTCTAAAGACGAATTGGCACAAACTGCTCATAGTCATTTAATTCTAAGGAAAGCACTTTTATTTATGCTTTATGTAAATAGAATGTAAATATAAGGTTATCCAGGTCAGCCTTTGGCATCTGTTCCCCCAAACATTAATTTAACTTAATTATTCCTTTTGAGTTTATTTTGAGTAGTTGACTGGGGATTTTGTACAAAGAGGACCATTGTTAATAAAATGGGAAATGGCTGATGAACTTCGGAGTGATTTTTACTGAAACTTCATTCAAGACGCCGAGGCTGTTGCTGCCTTCTTTTTCTTATCTGCTTCCTCCTTCTCTTTCTCCAGTGCAGTCACAATCTCTTCCACTTCTTCAGGCTCCAAAATCTAGAGGAGACTTTACGTTAGGAAACATGACTGTTTATTCAGAAGATTTGTAACTCAAGTGAAATGTAAAGCAGACCTTCATGGTTTCACCGTGCTTCATTGTGGCAAGTTCGATGTTTTTGCCCCCGGATTGTACCACCTGTGAAAAGTGGGGTACAGAGAAAGACGTTTAAAGCAGTGACTGCAGCCAGAACTTTATCTCTCTGGATTTTCTGTAGAGTCAATGAACCTACAGGTGTAATGCTTTAAAACTGGCACACCCTGGGCCAAACTGACCAAGGTTATAATTGTCTAGAGTTAAAGGTTTGTGTTGAGTTTCATTTTGAATGCTTTTGATTAATATGTAATGGCTGATGGAACCATGTTTGGGAAACTGTGCATGACAGTCTCCTAGGGACTTCAGACTTTTAAAACTTCTCTGGTGCAACTTTCTTGTTGTTATTACATGGTTTGTTAGTTTTATACTTCTCATTAGTTTAAGGGCTTTTAAGATTATGGCATTATCCACCCTCCATTATGAGTCCAGCCAATTGAACCACCCAAGGCTGTTTCATGTTTGAGAGCCTTCTATCTTTGGGCTCTTAAGAGCTTAGTAAGAAAGCAGAAGAGCTTGTGTGGTCCTTCTGCTCTACCACCTTTGTGTATTGTACAATACACTTCATTTTAGCTGCATTTTATATGGACTTTTTACTGAATAATGGGGGATTGTATAAAGGAGTGTCACTATTCAATGTCATGATCTATTGGTTAATGGTGTAAAATGTGACTATTGGCATTTGGTTTTTAAAAAGTGCCTATAACACCTACTGAGCTTCACTTAATGGCTTAATTTAGACCATTTTGTTTTGACTTTAGTTGATTTTAGTCCCTTTTGCCTTGCAGATGAATAATTGCTCAGGCTTATACTATAATATTCTGACATTTTAATGTTTTTCTTTATGAAAGGATTCAATTCACCATTCATATAAATGAGTTGCGATGAGACCCCATTCTGTGTATTTGTTACATGAGGCATTCGCTGCTTAATATCCATAACACGATTGCCGTCCTCATGGAGTCCAGAATGAGTTCTGACACTACAGCTGGTGGGTTTGGATATCTGCTATTAAAGCAGATGAACTCAATAATGAAGCACCCACTTGCCAAGGATGTAAAGTCATCTTGTTTCAGTGTATCTTGAATATCCCTTATTCAGAAACAGATAATACTTGGAAGAAATTTCTGAGATGGCCATAAATTAACCTATCCTAAAGCAGATTAACAATTGGGCTTGATTGAGGTCATAATATTTTAAGTGGCATCTTGAACGAGCAAGAGGTTCAGATTTCAGCCTGATGGGTTCAAAATGAAGACTTCATGAAGCAGTTCCTTAAGGTTGTTAAACCTTGAGTATAGCAAAACATCAAGGGTAGAGGAGAAGCTTCAAAATAGACAGTCTGCTCATAACAGTTTTTACTTTACATTTATCTAATCGCCATGTTTCAGTTTTGACTGCCAGTATATCAGCATGCAAAATATGGTGGTACTTGCAATGTGTGTATATTTGCTCCCCATATTTGTGTACAAGAAAGCTGAAGACATTCTGGGTCTGAGTTTGTGATGGTTTGTCACATTCCGAATGTTTTTTACCTTTAACAGAGGTAGACAATAAGACAAGAAAGTACCTCGAGAAGTGCTCGGACAGCCAGTTTTAGCACCAATTCATCCGATTCCATGTCGTCCTCTTTGTAGTTCTTCTCCAGGAATTCACGGACTGTTTTAGCCGACCTCCCAATAGCATTGGCCTGGGCGCAGGAAAAAGATGCTTCTGATACGGGGTTGAAGATACTCAAGGAACGGTGTGGCAGGGAAAAAAATGCATCACTGACATGCTCATTTCAGAGCCCTTACAAAACCATTAGTATATCAGGAATGAGTACAATTTGAAACAAACCACATTGTACTGTGTGTTATAATACATGTTTAGGTTCCACACAAAGGTAACATTTTGCTTTAGAAATTTTTAAAGGTGAACAGGAGAGCTTAGACATTCCTTAATGTACACACATTAAGGATGGTAATAAAGAATCTAACATCCTATACTATCAGTAATAAGATCAGCCATATCTGATCTCAACACCCCCTACCTTCCATGCGTGGTACGTTCCAGAAGGGTCAGTCTGATAGAGATGGGATGTACCATCAAAGTCGAATCCCACGATAAGGGAGGAAATCCCGAAAGGCCTTCGCCCATTGCTCTGGGTGTACCGCTGTACAAACACAAACACAAGGTCTACATATGGTGCTGTAATGACAGGCACTGAAGCAAAGTAGCTTTTTACAAAAAGATGTCTGAAATATTTAAGGAGAACACTTGGGCTCAAATAGGGGACCCATCCTGCTCTAAGAACTTGTGTAGCAGAATATCAAGAAAAGTGTGCAGTCTTTTTATATTGAGACGTTCACCGGTGTTGGTAGTTGATCAGTAAGTCCATGAATGTTACCTGTTTCATGTTGGAAATGTAGCGTGTGATGTACTCCACAGTAGCCGGATCCTCCACCGTGAGTCGGTGACTCTGACATTCGACCCTCGCTCGGTTAATTACGATCCTCGCATCTGCAGTCAGGCCTGGACAGCACCACAAACAAAGGTTTATGGATTTATGGCCTTGATCTAGACCTTGTTTAACAGAGCTTTTTGGGTGCAAGTACAGGACACCGAGACACTTTCAGACTACAGGGAACATCATTCCACAGCTGGATAACAGTCCAGAGGTGTCTTACGGGAGCAATGATCCGTTCTGCTCACAGATGCTTATCTTTGGTTCTCAGTGAGCTTGTTTGTTTAATTTGTTTTTCGATTTTAAGCTACAGCAAACCTACAATAGAACATTTAGTTTAATTGTAAACATCTGTTGTTAGTAATTTAAACATTTATACAAGAAAATGTGCATACATTTGCATTGCTTACACTTATAAAGTCTTTTATCACATGTAAAATTGATAATCGTCAGAAAATCAAACCCTGAACTCTACTAGGAATCGAATCATGAGCAGAGTGTATCGTTACACCCCTATGGAGGGTGAACGTTAGATTTAGAGTTGGACATAGGACCATCCTTCAGTCATTTGAATTCGTTCAAAATGCCAGATCAGATCAGGTCTGTTCTCAATATGGTAATTACCAGCGAAAGCCATGAAGATGCTCTCATCTAGAGCGCAGATTTTCCTCACAGTCCTGTCATCCTGAAGCATGGCTGCGGATTTCTTCTCAACCCCGAGCACGACGAGGTTCTTGCCCCTCACCCCCACCTACGAATGGCACCAAAAAACAGAGGCCATTTCAAACTTGTCTGCTTTCTGATCATAGTACAGAAAAGTACATACAGTAAAACGTTTCATAGCACAACTGAGTTAAAGAAAAAACTGCAGGAACAAGCACCACAATCAATAGTAATCTATATTAAAACTGTCTTGGTTTAACTCAAACAGTGACACCTGCTGACCCTGCAATGGAAGTGTGTACAGAATTGGTTTGACGGCCTTGATGGAGAACTTGTAGAATGTTTAATTAAAGATCATTTTGAATAACATACAGTAATATGCACTGAAAGAACTTGTGCTAATTGTAAATTCAAAAAATGTCTTTGCATTTTTAATTTTTGAAGGATTGCCTTCTCCCCTTCATATGCCTCACGGTGGTTTAGTCCACTGCCTATCATCACCCGAACCACACATTTTATTTTATATTTTAGTAACCGATGCATTATGATGTATTGTACAGAGTTAAGTTGCCCTACATTTGGTAACTGGTAGTATAAATGTTCATAGATTGTTTGTAAAGAGGACAACAGTAAGTAAACTCATTCATTGCATTTAAGAAATCTGTGCCCATTTATAGTGTGCCATCTTCAGGCCATTATTGGTAAGGTTTAACATATTAAAACCTGGAGCCTAAACACATATATACATTTCATACAATGTCACTTTTGTTAGCACGATGGTGTCCCCCTCAACAACTGCTGTTTTTGAAATTTTAAATGTTTATTGCACCCCTAACACTGACAGGAAATGTACACCCCTGAGCATACACACACAAACCACAGTCCAATGGCATTTCCACACGAATCCCTTGGTACCTGAGTGAAATTACATTAAAAGCTTTAAATGTGTGTTTACTGAGCCCAATAAATCTCAAATAACTGAGCACGTGCTTAAAAAAGCACAGCACGGATTTAAAATACACAAACGAATACAAAGACACATTGCACAATACATGCCCAGTAAGAATTATGACTATTACACGAGTAATGCTGTCTTCTGTAATTCTAGACTGTATCCGTACTGATCATGATCTAGGATGACTTGACAAAAAAAAATCTGTTAACTTTTTAAATTACGTATTGACGTAGAGCTCTGCTGACGTCATTATACACACTCTAAAGACCATTCCATTGAACGCTCTAGGTCCTGCACTGTAATTAAACCTGTTTATAATTATAACCGTGTCTGATGGCTCGGTCTCATCTCATTGATTGGGACACTCACTGCAGTTGAACCCTTCTTCACCGCCTCCTGAGCGTATTCCACCTGGAACAGGTGTCCATCCGGAGAGAAGACCGTGATCGCCCTGTCATAACTCATCCTGCAACTCTTTTTTCACCTTTTAATCCCTTCTGGTCGATTTCTATGGCTTGCTTTGCTCTCTTTACTTCAAGCTTTAAAAGTAAAAGTGAAAGTAACCCGGACAAAGGACAGAATAAACTCGGCAGCTCCTCTTAGCGGACCAGGACTGTAACTGCGTTGGAAAGAGGTTTCCATCCCACCACTTGGGGAGTAGACACGCCCAGACTATGCACCGCGCTGATTGGTTAGTAGCCATCATCGTGGAACACATGACAGGTGAGCTAGATGCGTTTAATTTTGGCTCGATTAATTAGTTTCATACTTATGAAACGGCCTTAATTGTTTTTTGGCAAAGATTCAACAAGGTGTTGGATACATTCCTCAGAGATTTTTTGAAAGGGGGGCAATGCCAAAACGCTCCACTCTCTTGTGAGAGACTCCAGATGACGTTTCACAGGATTCCGCCTGCTGGAGGATGCGTGATCCTGATGCTGGTGGAGATGCTGGTCCATATTGGCATGGATGGCATCACACGGTTTTGCTGCAGATTTGTTTGGCTGCACATCCATGACTCGCCACATCTGCACCGGTTGTACCTAATAAAGTGGCCAGTAAGTGTACATTTTCCTTCTGATAATAATAATAATAATAATAATAATAATAATAATAATAATAGAGTGGAACAGTGGCCTATACACAGCTCACCTCACAGCTCCAGAGGCCCAGGTTCAAGTCCAGATGCCTGTGTGGAGTTTGCATGTTCTCCATGTGTCTGCGTGGGTTCCCTTAAATTACTCTGGTTTCCTCCCACTTTCAAAATTCATGCCTTAAGTCTTTTTAAAAGTGTCCTGGTGCATTTATGTGCGTGTGCAGTGGTCTGGTTCCTTATCCAGTTCCTGCCTTGCACCTTGTGGGCGTGTCTTTGTGGGAAACGCCTTCGAGAGAGAACAGCCAGGTACGGCCTCCAGTCTTGCGCGCGTTACGTCGAAATTCAGCCGTAGGGTGTTTGTGAATGAGCCGTAGCGTAAGCGTAGGGAAAGAGGCGCTCCGGTGGAGCTGGGTGGATTGTACCAATTGAACAGCAGCAAAGGGGAGCTGTGTGTTTATATTACGGTTCCTTCGGAACATCTCATTTTCAGACTCAGTTATTACTGAATCTGTGTGTTCAGTATTCATGTTCCTCCAATCCTTAACTTCTGTTTTTGTCCGGAAGAGGCACTTTAAGTGAATAAGTGAATAAGAGATATGTTTTCTGTAAGTGAAAACCCCCAGTTTGTCTTTAAGATCAACAGTCCCGAGTGGTCTATGTGACCGACGCTTGAAAGCCTAGAGATAAATGCTGGAATAAAATCCTTATCTAGATATTTGATTCTGAATTAAGAAATATGTCTGTCGCATTTTCATCCACACGCCCGAGAGGAAAAAAGGTGAAGTGACTCAACAGACCATCCAGAAGGTAAATAAGCTTATTTATGGGCGAGCACGTTGTATATTTTATGTAATGTGCTTTGTATTTTATTGCTGTTTAGCGGTGTTTATGTGGAGACAACCCCGATCCAAACAAAAGCACTTTGGAAATGTAAATCCTAAAGCTGAATAAAATTCAGCTGATTCACTCTATCGCATGAAATACATCATGTCACACTTGCTTTGTTATTCTCAATTTGCTAGATTTAGTAGGATACTCACTTTTATTTAATGCGTGAAAAATTATTCAGAATGCATTCGTGTAAGTACTAGCCCATAATAATAATAATAATAATAATAATAATAATAATAGTAGTAGTAGTAGCATTGTAGCATAACAACAATAATCACAACAATAACAAGAAAAAAGAATAAAATAATAACAACAATAATAATAATAATAATAATAATAATAACAATAGCATTAATAACAATAATAAGTATTATTATTATTATTATTATTATTATTATGCTTTTGTTACTGTTGTTGTTATTATTATTATTATTATTATTATTATTATTATTATTATTTTATATAATAATATTAATATAATTTTAATTGATATTTGTTTATTTGCATTTTAACTTTCTTTTTTTTTCCTGGTCAGGGTTGCAGGGTCTCTGGTGCATATCACCAGGGAAGGCAAGCATAAGTTTCCATTGCAGGACTGTGGTCACTGTTGCATGGTCCACAGTCCTGCCCTCACTAGAATGCAGCCATTTGAGCATGTGACACTCACCAGAAATCGAACCCTCAACTTTGTGGAGCTAGGCAGGATTAGTCAAGTCCGATTCATTTCTGTAGCGCTTTTTTACAATGGCACATTGTCTCGAAGCAGCTTTACAATTTTACATTATCTTCTAATATCTAGAGCCAATCCCAAAGTGAGCAAACCTAGGGCGACAGTGGAAAGGAAAAACTCCCTAAACGTTATAAGGAAGAAACCTTGGGAGGACTCAAAAAGGGAGTCATCCTCCTTGGGTGGCTTAGATTATAAATGTAATTAGCAGTGTCGGAAGGAACAGAAACCAGTTGGGGATCATCAGCTTTTTGACTCTGCAATGGACTGGTGTCCAATCTAGGGCGCCCCAGTGTTCCCTATCAGGAAATCTGTAGACAAAAGCTGTAAAAACCCCTCCACCTTAATGTGACCAATGCCACTGCACCAACATCCAGATAGCTTCATCACAACTCAAACTTATTACATCTTCCTTGTGTTGATGAATGACTAAGGGCATTGGGTCTGTGTCACTTCATGTTTATAACACAGTGAAATGGGGTCATGGGTGTCCACTTAAGAGTTCCTAAACACTCAGGTGATCCTCAATGGGACTGTACTTACAGTTTAGCTAATTAACCCCATTTGTACATTGCAGTTTTACTCATCTTGGGTGCCAGTAATTTGGAGGTGTGTGTGTGTGTGTGTTCGTGTTCGTGTTCTCTGTATAAAGTGTGTCTGCATTCAGTATGGATGATGGATGTGCTGCTGTCAGCTCACTATCACTTTAATGGAGGTCAGGCTGTTTGTCTTCCGATGCATTACCTTTTATGTTTCCAGCTCAGTAGCTAACACACGACCGTGATGGTGATTCACTCACAGCAATGCAATGCACTTACAAGAATGATCACTGTGAGATTTACACAGTGTCACCCAGAAATATTTGGTATCTGAAGGTAAATGTAGGCTCATATAATTAAAGCTCACTGCTACTAGCTAGCATCACACTACCTGTACATTCCCTATAGGAAATCGTCATTCCTTGTCAAAATCCTTACCCACAAACTTGGCAGAAAGCTGGCCTGTATGGGGGCTATTAATTGTAATGTACAGTAATGTAATGTACAGTCATTTTTATCTTTGTATCTTTTATAAACCTTGAAAGACTTTCTGATAACGAAAAAGAAAGTAGAACGATACCATGTTTCTTTATGCCTTTTAAGACTGTGATTCTCTTTTTTGTAAGCAGATGTCGCAAGCATTTGCTCGTACTGTACTAGTTTTCTGTCATTCAGATGTGAATTACATATATGTAAGACAGGGTTTTATTTTCTATTATAATTCTTAAAACCTCAGCCATTAAAGCGAAGGGACGCTGATTGGATGGATGTTAAACGACGCCTATGTCTATATAATATTTAATGGCATCAAGATACATTCCTACTGAAGAACCCCATAGTGGCAGCTTGGCCGAGCTGGGATTTGAACTCACAAACTTTTGAGTAGTCGAGAGAATTAACTCTTACCCACTCAGACAAATGATTAGGTTCTTCAGCTGATTGACCCTTCTGGTCAGCTGCTTGAATAATCACACACTGCATGGTTTGACCTTCTCTGTAGATGCTGGATGAAAACCTCCACCTGATCCAGTGCATGATGGACTGTCAGAGTAAAGGAAAAGCTGCAGAAAGCACCCAGTAAGTTCAGCTCAGCTTTATAGGTAGCTAGATGGGAATTAACGCTCAAGAACTGCAGGTAACAGCACCGATCCATAATGATCATTACATTCAGTCATTATGGATTCATTCATTCTAGGGTTATACTCCAAACCACAAATTCATCCCAAATGCCAAAATACCTTTGTAGGGTACACATTTGCCTGTGCCCTGTGAATTCTGTGATAGGTTTCAGTCATGCCTGATATAATATATAATACAATAATAATAATACTCTGCTTTGAGTTTGTGTATGAGTACAAATGTTGTTTTTATGAATGCATTTTGCGTTTAGGTATCAGCAGATCTTACACAGAAACCTGGTGTACCTTGCGACGATAGCCGACTCCAACCAGAATGTGCAGTCGCTGTTACCCGCGGTACGACACAACAATCTTGACATGGCTTCATTTCTTTCTTTCACTTCTTTTTAATATTGGACTAAAACTAAAAATAGGTATTGAATTATGTTACCTATGCCCACTGTAAAGCAAACTTAATAACATGGACTTTATAATGTGTCCAATTCCTGTCTGTCTCAGCCCCCGAACCCTGGGATGAATGTGGGTGGAGGTGGGATAGGGGGGAGCAGTTCTGGAGGGACTCTGCACTCCCAGACTAACCTGAACGACAGCATGGCTCCGTCCTCACTCATGCAGAGTCAGATGAGCAACGGTCAGTTGATCCGAACCCTCATACTGCCATCTTCTCGCATTTCCCGTCTCACTGTTACTGCTTTCCGTTTGCGCTCTGCCTGCTCTCCAGCTAGATGTCCCGCTGACTCTCCAGATTCCTCTCCATATTCATGAAGCCTTAAGAGCTTGTTTAGCTCACTTCATTCTTCTCTGTATTACAAACCCATGTGCCCTGGCAGCTTCTGTTCATCCTCATGTTAATTAGTTCCCATAACCCGATTCCAAAGGAAAATCTCAAACCTGGATCATTGAGACATTTGACTAAACACCCTGTAAATCATCTAGCCGTGTGCACATCTAGATCACCCACTGGGTCCTCGTACCGCCTTCATGTCCTGTTCTGCTGATGAACTGAATGTGTGTATATATCTCGTACCGTTGCTCGTGATTGGCCGTTTGACTGTGAGTGTGTGTTATCAGGCCCGAGTCACACTCCCATGCAGCAGCAGCAACAGCAGTCGAGTTCCTCAACCTCGTCCATGAGCTCCGGGTCCGGGTTCACTCACTCAGTGCCCTCATCCTCATCAACACAGGGCACAGCTCTGTACCCGCCCTCCCGCACCAACCTCAACATTCAGGCCAACCAAGGTGAGCCCCGGGAGCGCTCGCCCATGCCAACCATGACTAACCACACACCAGTGTTGTATGAAGTACCCAGTATTCTAACCATGCTTTTCTGAAAAGTCAAAGTAATCCATGAGAAAATACTTCAGACATGGTCACAATAGTTTCCCAGATCAAATAGAAGGCCATTCTGGCATAATGTTAGAGCTAATGAAATACAGTGGGGCGAAAAAGTATTTAGTCAGCCACTGATTGTGCAAGTTCTCCCACTTAGAAAGATGAGAGAGGTCTGTAATTGTCATCATAGCTACACTTCAACTATGAGAGACAAAATGAGAAAAAAAAATCCAGGAAATCACATGGTAGGTGCCCCTAATCAGAAGGTGGCATCACATTTTTAAAGAATTTAATTGTAAATCATGGTGGAAAATAAGTATTTGGTCACCTACAAATAAGCAAGATTTCTGGCTCTCACAGACCTGTAACTTCTTCTTTAAGACTAAACCCTAAACTACAGTTAGTTTCGTTTAGGGTCATTTTGTTCGAGGGCAGATTTTCACATTTAATAATAAAATGGATGGAATGGATGTTGTTGTTTATATTCAGGTGATCTAGTATATAGGAAATATATACAGCACCAGCCTTAACGTGCAGTCCGGCTCACCAAAGAGTGGGCGGGGGTCAGGGCTTTGTTATTGCCTACATTCATTTTAAACCCAAACTGTCCCTTTAATGCTGTGTATTTTTGCCTCCAGCGTACAAACCTTCCAAATAGTCGCATTAGGCTTCCAGACTTGCTGTATTGGGTAAGAGGCATCCAAAGATAAACACATTCAGTTCATCATAATTATTTACCTCCCTAACTACCTACCTACCTACCTACCTACCTAACTAACTACCAAGCCTTACTAACCCGTGATCTAACCCATCTTTTAATCCCCAGATGTCAGCGTTCCCTCTCTGTCTGAGCACCTACCCCAGCTTGGCTTCTGCTCTTTATTCCACACTGAATTCTGCACACAACTTTTCATTTCTGAGACCTCTTCCTCACCTCTGTACTTGGCTTTTTTTGTTTTGTATAATCTGTATTGTTGTTATATGGATGTGTGGTAATGAATGTGATGTTCCTCAGTCACTATGATGCATCAGCAAGGAGCAGGATCTCATTACTCCTCGTCTGGAGGTCAGCACTACCAGGGGCAGCAACCCATGGCTATGATGGGAGCAGGGAACCAAGGCAACAGCATGATGCCCCAAAGACCTATCGGGAGCTATCGTTCCTCTCAGCAAGGTAAGTCTGTGCTTGTTCATGCACTTGTTGGTTCAGTTTAGTGTGATGTAGCGGCGTGACTAAATGCAGCGTTACAGAAGCAGTCAGGTAGATAGTTGGAGTTAGTGCTTTGCTCAAAAATGTCCTACAATTAAGTAGTTGAAGGTTAATGTCCTTGCCCAAGAGCACATCAGTGGCAACTTGGTGGAAGTGGGATACTAATGCTTAGATAGAAACCAATGCACACCTGTCCCGTGATCCACATACATCATTCACCTGAGTGCCAAGACCTGCTCATCATCATCATATGCTTACAAGGCCAGCCAAATGTGGCTCAGTGTTTAATAAGATGTTTTGTTTCGTAAAACTATCTGCACTAGAGGCTGTGCTGTTACGTGTGGCATGAATCTGACGTACTACAGCTAATGTATCTGGCAAGGTAAAAGATGAATGAAATAGGGTAATAACCTTCGAAATAAGGATAATAACCATCTAGTCTTTGTAAAATGACTTGGGCATTATATGCACATTTCATTTTGATCAGGTACTCTTCTGATTAGGGGCACCTGGTGGGTATACAATTACTGACTGTTGGTCTGCACAATAGGAGTCTGGACACAATGCATTACAATGCAAATAGAAGGATTTGCATGCCTGACATGCCTGATTAGCGCAATCTTGTTTCTGAGGTACACCTCTTCCATGGTGACTGCTGATTAAACACAGCTGTGCTCCTGCTTGGCATGTTTCTCATTGTATTTGTTTAGATGTCCTGGTTTTGTTACTTCGATATATTGATGTTTTTATGGTGTGTTTGAAACTAGCTGTGATTGGGACACTGTGTTGATTAGAGATGCAGCGATTGCAGTTTTCTTGGTCGATTCCAATTTTTATAATATTTGACCGGCCAATTCCAATTTTCTGTCTAAGAATTGTAAATGACAGCATACAGAAGCAATTGCTAAAGAAAGATAGGAAGCACTGTTGGCTTGTACCTGGCTCTTTCTTCTCAGTAGCTTTAGCTTCGTGGCATCAGCCACATAAACATCAATCACTGCAAGCTTGCTCAAATTGTACTTTATTACAGCCTTGATAAGAGGCTTTTCCAGTTAGTGCAAGGGTACAAGTACAAACAAAGATGCTGAATTGCACAAGCGTATACCAACCAAGAGGGTAAGTCATACATACTGTAAACCATACATGCAATAAAAACACACTCTTACACGAAATCCTGGGCATAAATGGTACAACACCATTAAAAACATGTGCTGTGAGCTTTTATCAACAAATAACAAGACAAGCAAACACAAAACAGATCACAGACGCACAAAAACCCAAAAATAAACAGACAGTCGAGACGTGCACTAAACGTTAAAAGTAGATAAAGAGAACCCAGTTAAACAGATGAAACAAAAATATTATACTTGGTCATTTACGTATTGAGGAAAATGATCCAATATTACATATTAGTGAGTGGCAAAAGTATGTGACCCTTTGCTTTCAGTATCTGGTGTGACCCCCCTGTGGAGCAATAACTGCAACTAAACGTTTCCTGTAGCTGTTGATCAGTCCTGCCCATTCCTCCGTACAGAACAGCTTCAGCTCTGGGATGTTGCTGGGTTTCCTCACATTAGCTCCTCGCTTCAGGTCCATCCACAACATTTCCATTGGATTAAGGTCAGGACTTTGACTTGGCCATTCCAAAAAATGAACTTTTACTGTTCTGTAACCATTCTTTGGTAGAACGACTTGTGTGCTTAGGGCGTTGTCTTGCTGCATGACCCACCTTCTCTTGAGATTTCAGTTCATGGACAGATGTCCTGACATTTTCCTACAGAAATTCTCTGATATCATTCAGAATTCACTGTTCCATCAATGATGGCAAGCCGTCCTGCCCAGGATGCAGCAAACAGGCACAAACCATGATACACCACCACCATGTTTCACAGAGGGATAAGGTTCTTATGCTGGAATGCCGTGTTTTCCCTTCTCCAAACATAAAACTTTTCTTTTTAAACCAAAAAAGTTCTATTTTTGGTCTCATCCGTCCACAAAACATTCTTCCAAATAGCCTTCTGGCTCGTCCACGGGATCTTTTAGCAAACTGCAGACGAGCAGCAATGTTCTTTTTGGAGAGCAGTGGCTTTCTCCTTGCAACCCTGCCATGCACACCATTGTTTGTTCAGTGTTCTTCTGATGGTGGACTCATGAACATAACCATTAGCCAATGTGAGAGAGGCCTTCAGTTGCTTAGAAGTTACCCTGGGGTCCTTTGTGACCTTGCCAGCTATTACACGCCTTGCTCTTGGAGTGATCTTTGCTGGTCCACCACTCCTGGGGAGGGTAACAATGGTCTTGAAATTTCCTCCCATTTGTACACAATTTGTCTGACTGTGGATTGGTGGAGTCCAAACTCTTTAGAGATGTTTTGTAACCTTTTCCCAGCCTGATGAGCATCACAACTCTTTTTTTTTGAGGTCCTCAGAAATCTTCTTTGTTCGTGCCATAATACACTTCCCACAGACGTGCTGTGAAGAGCAGACTTTGATAGATCCCTGTTCTTTAAATTAAGACACGGTACTTAACCACCCTCACACCTGATTGGCATCCCATTGATTGAAAACACCTGACTCTAATTTCACCTTCAAATTAACTGCTAATCCTAGAGGTTCATATGCTTTTGCCACTCACTAATATGTAATATTGGATCATTTTCCTCAATAAATAAATGACCAAGTATAATATTTTTGTCTCATTTCTTTAACTGGGTTCTCTTTATCTACTTTCAGGACTTGTGTGAAAATCTGGTGATGTTTTTGGTCATATTCATGCAGAAATATAGAAAATTCTAAAGGGTTCACAAACTTTCAAGCACCACTGTATTTGCGAACAGAATTTAAGTGGTGAATACCTGTATACGAAGCATCCTTGTTGAAGGACACTTGAGTAGTGGAGCGGTTTAATACACTTTTCCCTTTTCAGTACTGTATATATTGAACTTGACTTCATAATAAGGTTTCTCTTCCCACTGAATGGAAGTGATATCTGGAGTTTCTGCACACCAGCAGTAAAGCTTTTCACCTCATGCAGTTGTTATTATCCCTTGCATCCACCCATTTTCAAATTCCTTAATAATTCCATTTGCTTTCCCTGATAAGTGAAACATTTTTCTTAGATGGAAATCCGGTCATCTTTACATTGAATGCACCTTCTGTTTCTCTCTCATAATGCCATTACTCATACTAAACCTCAGGATTACCATTACTATTCATTTTGGAAGATTTCTCTACTTGATAGACGCTCTAACACACCGCACTCATTTCAGTCTAAGCACATGTTAACATTGTTTGCCCCCATTTCTTAAAGAACCACATAATCAGCCCCGTGCACATTCGGAGATGCACATGTGGGGCACTTGGTCAGATTAGATCTGATTAACCAAACGTGGTGTCATCCTGTCTTTCAGGATCGCAGTATGTGGGTCAGGAAGAATTCTACGGAGAGCAGTACGGACACACTCCGAGTTCCGGCGAGCCCATAAACCAGCAGTATTACCCTGATGGTAATCACGCAGACCCACACACACTCACCTATACAAGTAGTGTACATGCTCATTCAGCCCATCTTCCCACCTGCTCCACCTTCTCTCTGCATCACTTCCACGTTTGCATCCAAAGCCGTCCATTTAATGTTTGTAGTTTTTTTATATTAATGACTTTCAAGTTCAACCTTAACCATAATATAAATGTTTGCCTATTTTTGTTGCCTGTTTTAACTTGAGTCTTAGACCTGCTTGTCTCTTTGACTGATGGTTTTGGTGTGCAGAAATTTCAGATCTTCTTTCCTTTCCTCCATTTACTTGATGATGCTGAGATCCTTTACATATAACATACATTATGCATTTATTACATATAATATCTAATACCTAGGCCACCCAAGGAGGTTGGGTCCCTTTTTGAGTCTTGGTTGTCCCAAGGTTTCTTCTTTATAATATTTAAAAGGTCACCTAGGATAGTCAGTTAGGGCTTTGGTCCTGGATAATAGACAATTGTAAAGCTCCTTTGTAGAGATCTCTTGTTTATAAGTAAATTTAACAATGGTGGTAGAGCTCAGTATGGTTGCTTGGGTTTGGAATGTGAGAGGGAAGTGGGTTAGGGTTACCTGGAGAAAACCCACACAGACATGAGAAGAACATGCAAACTCCATACAGGCGAAGCACATCGGCCAGGAATGGAACCAAAGAACCCTAGAACTGTAAAGTGACAGTCCTGACCATCCCACCCTGTATGGATAACAGTAATTAAAATGTTCTTTTGCCTTGTGTAGGTCACAGTGAGTACTCCTATCAGCAGTCCTCCTATGGAGAGCAGAGCTACGAGAGATCGTTTGAAGACTCGTCACAGCACTATTATGAAGGCGGTAGGTATCTCTATAGCCTGTACATTTCTGTGCAAAAGCCAGCATTAGATTAGACATACCATTGTTTTAGCAATCGAATAATGACCAAATGTTATTAGTCTTTATATTATTACAACCAGAAAATACAGGAAATTCTTATTCAATATTAAAAACTGAGAAAAAATAAGAAAAACAGCTTCTATAGGATACACTAAATATTTAGTGTGACCTTCCCTTACACTTGAGCAACAGCAGCAACTGGCACTTCACTGGGATGCCAAGTTGACTCTTGAAGAAGCCTGATCAGGATTGGTCTTTTTGGAAAGGTTGCATAAACCACTTTTCAGAGGAGGGGCTCACATAGATGAATGAAGATCAGTGGAAAAGAGGATTATGGGGTGATGAGTCCAGGTTTTTGGGTCTAGTCATCAACAAGATGCTATATATGGTCATTATACCATTGCTAAAACAACAGATCTAATGGTGGCCTAAGACTTTTGGACAGTACTGTCTACTTGTTATATATCTGTTTGTTTTAATGTACACGTGTATTATAGTACCTGCTAAATGTATTTATAGAATTGTTTTCTGATAACCTAACAAAACAAAATTATTTACAAGCTAATTAAACATGAAAGAAAAATGCTTTTGTTCATTAAACTGCTTTATTAAGTCATTGTGAAAAATAGCAAAAGACCCTTTATTCCTTTGACAGTTTATTTTAAAATACATGAATTAATAATGGGCCAATAAGTTTAATCAGAACTGTTTGGCCTTAATGTACCATAATGTGTATTTGATCTATTTTTATAAGTATTTTTATTTTACAAGTTCTACAACTCCTGGCTGGCTTACCAATATGTAAAATGTAGAAAGAACAGAACTCTGGGCTCTTTTTATTATTAAACATTTTGCATTTTGCAAATACACTCTTTCCCCCAGCTTGTAATTCAAAGCCTCTCGGGCAGAATAGAATTCAGATTCATGTGTTTATTGTACTTCTTTTGTCTAGTTATTCAAATAATTCTCCTGTTGACTGTTCAGCGTGTTGCCATGCCTTGCCATTAGGCATTGAAATTGCAGTATGATCATGAATGGCATCTGAACTAAGGTCCTCTCCAAAGTGAATATTAGTTTTGATAATTGTTATTGGTTGTGGGGGTTTTGTGTGTTGGTGTTGTAGGAAACCCTCAATATAGCCAACCCCAGTCACAATACCAGCAGAGCTCAGGTCCTCAGCAGCCCTTCAACCAACAGCAATATCAATCACAGTCAGGATACAGCAGCCAAGGCCAGGCCTATGGTAAGACCACACAGATACACCAATAAGCATGGCACACCTCGGCTTTCACATAAGAATTTACTGGTAATTATCCAGGAAGATTTTTAGTATGAATATAGACCAGAGGGGAAATCAAGCAGATTGATTTTGTAATTCACCAGGTCAGGATCTATTTTCTATTTCTACAGTCGTGTGAAAAAGTTTGGGCACCCCTGATAATTTTCATGATTTTTCTTTATAAATCATTGGTTGTCCAGCTCAGCAATTTCAGGTAAATATATCATATAGCAGATGAACACCGTGATATTTGAGAAGGGAAATTAAGTTTATAGGTTTTACAGAAAGTGTGCAGTAATTATTCAAACAAAATTAGGCAGGTGCATAAATTTGGGCACCCTTGTCATTTGAATACCTTATCATTCAGCACTAATTATTGAACACAAATTTTTGCTTTGTAATCTCATTGCGTACCCTTGATCTACATACGCAAGTGAGCCACGATGAGAAAGTGTTAAGTGGGCCAATTGGGAGGTTTTTCTCCCTTCGCGATCTTCTTTGAAGATTGGCAACATTGGAGCCTCAACACAACTCTCAAGGCTGAAAACAAAGGTTGTTCAACATCATGGTTCAGGTAAAGGAAAAGCTCTCTCAGAGATTTCCGCTGTCAGTTTCCACTGTGATGAACACTAGTGAGCAATGGAGACTAACAGGCACAGTTTCTATGTTAAGGATCTCCCAAAGTGGCAGACCAAGAAAAAAATCTCAGATAGGTCAAGGCTAAGATGGTGAGAACAGTCATATTCCAGCCACAGGCCCCTCACAAACAGACCCTACACTCATCTTGCTGCAGAGGTGTCACTGTTCATCGTTCACTCATACAGCGCACTTTGCCAAGGAAGGCTGTATGGTGGGAGAGTAACTGCAGAAGAAGACTTGTCTGCAGACACGCCACAAGACAGAGTCACGTGAGGTGGCTACAGCCATTTGCAATCCGCTTCATTTTGTGTAATAAATTGCTATGTCACGAGAAACTAAATTTGAGTTATTTGGACAATACAAGGATCGGAAAAGAACACAGCATCCCAAGACAAACACTTGCTAACCCCACATTAATTTGGTGGCGTGTTTCCATCATGCTGTGGGACTGTGTGTGGGCCAGTGCAGGTCTAGGAATCTTGTTAAGTTGAGGGTCCCGCATGGATTCCAGTTCTATCTTCAGATTCTTGAGAACAATGTTTCAAGAATCAGTGACAAAGTTGCACACCGATGCCAAACACCCCAAACCTGCTCAAAATTACTAAAAGGCAAAAAAATTTATGTCAGAGGAACCAGTACAACTTCTGGAATGTCCACCTCATGTCCCCCAGACATGAATTTACTGAAAAAGTGGGCTGTCCATGCTCGGAAACGCATCACCTTACTGAACTGGAGATTTCTAAGAAGATGGTCCAAATCAACCTTCAACCAAGAATCCCAGACTTGGAATCTGTAGTAGGGAATGCGTTGGCGGCTGTTATTTCTACAAAAGGGGTCTCCAATATTTGATGTCATTTTTCTGTTGGGGTGCCCAAATTTATGCACCTGCCTAATTTTGTTTGAATAATTACTGCACACTTTCTGTAAATCCTATAAACTTCATTTCACTTCTCAAATATCACTGTGTTCATCTGCTATATGATATATTTAACTCAAGTTGCTGATTTGAACAACCAATGATTTATAAACTAAAATCATGAAAATTATCAGGGGTGCCCAAACTTTTTCATACGACTGTATATAAGAACAATTCCCTTTAGACAGACCTAGACGTAGATCAATTTAAGTGTTGCCTGTGCTTTGTCTCTTACAGTCCAAGTCCCTCCTCTGCCCCTTTCAGTCCAAGTGGATCCTCTGCCTCCGCCAGTCCAAGTCCCTGATTCTTACTTTATTTCTTCCTCTATATGTCCCGAGTCCCTGCTCTGTCTTGGTCAGCTTGAGTCCCTGTTTGGCTTGAGATGAATGTTAGTGTTTTATGGTGAATGTTTTATCTTGACGGTGACTTTTGGTGTTTGATGGATAATGTCAATGTCTAACAGAGAATCTTGGCTGGTTTCTGTGTGTTGTTTAGGTTTTTAATGGCAGTATTGATACTAGAAGGCCAGACTGGAAAGACCCATGTTTCCACACTCAGATGAGCAATTTTTCCTTATCTTTCAGGTCCAGGACAGGGAGCTCCAGCGCAGTACCCTCAGTATCAGCAGGGCCAGAGTCAGCAGTATTCGTCATATCGGTCCACACAATCTGGACCTGGCACTCAGTCACAGAGGTCTTACACTTATGAACAGGTATAACATGAAACACAAGCGATGTTCCAGAGGCCAATGCCTAACCAGTAGACCCAACACATATGTTTGCACCCATTGCGCATTTTGCACATTTTCCATACATATGATTAATTATATTGATATATTAATGTCATTACATTAACAGGTATCGTATGTTTCTCTGCAGGGTCAGTATGGAAACTACCAGCAGTAATGGTCCATGGCCATGGTCAACATTCAGCCTCGTGATCAGAGGAACAGGATCACACATACTGAGCGTTGTGTCTAGTGAGACTATTGGCTTGCCAAACAGATTTCAGCTTCCATGTCTTTATGCAGATTGGGAATGGAACCCAGTCTCTTAGTTTGTCTGTTAACAGTTTATTGTTCTGACTGCTTTATTTCACCTACCTCCTTTTCATTACTCAGAGGGATTTAGAGCTTTTATCTCTGTACAGATAGCAGGTAAATATAAAAGAGAGACTAAATAATACACACAGATAGTAAATCCGTTTGCCATTTGTTTATATTTAGAGTAGAACGTCTGTGTCGATTACATGCCTAGTGGAAGTGTTGAAGGTGTACAGGGTTTAAGAAAGGCTGCCAGTTTTGAGTACTGTTAGTTTCACCTCAGCTAGATCTTTTCTGTGTTTACTCTTAATTCTTTATATTTTGTAGCTGTTTATACAGGTTTTAATGGCTACTTTTAAAAAGATGCGTAAGTAAGTCCAGGATACATCAGTTCTAACACTCAGTTGTAACATTAAGACATGCCAAGAAACACAATCAAACCCCAGCTCTCACTATCCTGCACCAACACTAATACACACTAGCATACACCAAAAGTATTGAGCATTCAACATAAATATCCTCCAACAAACACCAACATTATCCACAAACTACCAACTTTTACCATCATACACCAACAATACCCATGAAACACCAACATTATGTATATATTTTTGTATTTATTTTATTAACTATTATGAAAATTACTAGTCTTCTGAGCGATGTCATTACTACGTTCACTTTACTTATTTTTGCACTACTTGTCTTTCTCGCCACATCAATATCACGTGTATTGCCATCTGTGTCTTGTGCGCGTTGTAATCTGTCTTTATCATTTGCTGTGCTTTGTACGCTGCAACAAAACCGTTTCCCTCAGGGATTGATCAAGTACCCTATCTGTCCATAGTATCCATAAAATGCCAACATCAACACTTCTCTTAGTCTTGTTAATGGTTATTACACAGTGATTGGTAACATCTACACCCATGAGTAATGTCATAATATTGACTTCTTATACTCTATATCACAATCTTATATCTCTGCATCATTATTTGTACATGTGAATACCTAGAAGTGGAAATACAGGGCCATTGCTCCATTATGTACTGTGTTCTGCATTATTCCGATTTTATATAATCTATTCAGCATTAGAACATAAACCATGTGCTGGTATCACATGTCTAATATAATGCTACTTGTCTGTTCAATCACAGTTTATAATATTTTTGACCTGCAATGAGATTCTATATTGACTTTCAATCACTAACTGCCCATCAAACACCACGGATTTGAAATCAAATACCGACATTCTACATTAAACGCCAAAATTTGTCATCAAATATCACAACTGTCCATTAAACAACAATACTTTTCACATACCATCTTCATAAAAGTCCAGAATTGTCCATTAAACACCAACGTTCTTTATAAAAGCTGACATTTTCCATGACAAATCAACATTTTTGCAATTTCATTTCATTTTCATCATTCCTCGTTTCTCACAATCCTACACTAACATCAGCATCTGTGACTAAACACCAACATTCAGTAATACCCACCGACATCTTCATGACTCACCAGAATTTTCCATTGCATTCCAACTGTCTCAATTAAAAAACAAAGTTCATCATCACAAACCAACATTCATCAAACAAAAACATTCCTCATTTAACACATAAAATCTCATTCACACGCCAGCATTAAGGATTAAACACCAAGGTTTACCCCCACACACAAGCTTTCATTTACACCGTCGTTCTCCATCAAACACCAAAATTCACTATGACACTCCAAAAACAGATCAAACACCAAACTTCTTAATTCCCACACCAGAATATTCCATTACACTTCCACATTCTCCATTAACACACCAACGTTCTCCATCTCAAACACTTAATCACACCCCAGTATAAACCATCCCAAACAACTATTTCAGTAAAACACCCCCCCAAATCAAATTCAGACACTACAAACTATAAACCTTTCTTCTTTTTCATTTCTACTAGCAAACATTTCTTCTTGTCATTGAATGACTTTTGAACAATTCGATCCTTCCTGATTCTCATGTGACATGTTTTTAATACATGTCAGTCTGTTTTGTTAAATTTTATATTGACGTCTTTATATTTATTTGTATGTTTTTGAGATTTTTAAACTGTAACAATATGCTGGTTGTTGTATTTCAGGTACAAACAAGATGAAACCTAAAACTCTAGCCAAAGCAGTAAGCCTGTTCCTTTGATAATCTGTACATATTTTGAATTTTGAATGAAGCAGATTTTTGTCAGTGTACTTTGATTTAATTATTGTAAGGTTTTATATACAGTATAAGGTTAGTGTTGTCAGTACGTCGCCATGCGGTTTGTTGTAGTCCACAGGACGAGCTTTATATTAAAAAGAGTAAACTTTTATTCAATTCCCAAATGTAACATTTTATAATGCATTTTATTTCTGTAAGTTATTGCCTTATTGTTTTATTCACTGTTCTATGTACAAAATGTAGTCAATTATGCTTGGCTGTCAAACAGCTGATCCAGAAACAGCTAATTCATGTTAAACTTAATTAAACTATGCCTGGATTTGGTCCTTGTTCTATGGCATTGTCCTCCATCGCTTGTAATATACTGTTTCAAGCTTTGTTAATGTTTGTTATAGTAAAATAAAAAAAAATAAAAACTGTACCTGAGAGTTTGATTGAAGTTAACAACAACAACAATAATAATAGTAATAATAAAAATAAAGTGGTATAGAAATGTAATACTAGCCCTCTTTTGCAGAGATCAAGTTCAAGTTCAGGAGGCAAGTTCCAGCCAGTTTGGGCATCATAACCATTCATGACTGGCTGTGTCTGAGGGAGGATAGGCTGGTTGGGGGATCACAGGTATCCCATCTATACCCTGTACTTGGTACAAAACCATTAAATCAAGATTAAGATGTGATCAAAACAACTACTACTACTACTATTACTACTACTAAAAATACAATCATTTTGTTTCAAAGTCATTTACATATTAGATATATAACTTTGATGGAAATCATAATAAAATAAAAATAAAAAAATTAAAGTTAACATAATAACGGTAAAGCTCATCCAAGAAAGGAAAGAAAATCAAAGAATAACACCGTATATACAGTATATAAACGCTCAACTGGAAGTTTGTCCGCTTGCGGTTTCCGTAGTGTGTCTGTGCCGGTCCATGTTTTCTGCGTTACTACAGATGAAGCTAATTCGGAGGAAGGTGAGTTTCGTGTGTTGATATATAATTAATTTAGAAGACGGTTCAGTTGAACAAAGTACGGGTAGCCATTGTGCATTTGTATGAGCTTAAAAGTACTTTAATGGTAGGCATTTAGTTAAAAGCATTACCGGTAATACACTGTAAAGCCAATGCTAGCTCAGCGTGCTAACACTCGGGCTTGGAGTCGACTCCGATATCAATACTGGGTTTTGCTGTTTGATGGAGTCGATTTGAAGAGTCGGTTCAATACTGATTCATCGAACCGCAATAACTAAAACGCAGGAATATAAATAAAATATTACAGTACAGTGTTAATTAAGTACATAACATGCTGTTAGATAAAATACTTGGTATTAGCTAAACAAATCTGAAGTCTAAGTGCTGGATTATTATTATTATTATTATTATTATTATTATTACTACTACTACTACTACTTCTGTAGCTAAGGGTGTTATTGTTGCGGTTAGGCTTTTGGTCATTGACCACTTTATAACTGTTAACCCAAATATCTAATCAGCCAATCACATGGCATGTAGCCATGGTCAAGATGACCCGCTGAAGTTCAAACCGAGCATCAGACTAGGGAAGAAAGGTGATTTAAGTAACATGGCATGGTTGTTGGTGCTTGGTCTGAGTATTTCAAAAACTGCTGATATACTGGTATCTTCATAAACAGTCATCTCTAGGGTTTACAGAAAATGGTGCAAATAGAGACAATATCCGATGAGCAGGAGAAGCTGCGAGATGCTCCGGACCTGCACCTGGTTTTATCTGTGCAACTAAGAAATAAGGCAGCTTTGAGTCACATATTCATGTATTTATTACACAAGTGAAAATGTCATTAAATGATCGCATTGTCTTCCCTTTGTCAGATTAAATGCAGATGGCAGGAGGAATGAAGCTGTTAATGTGGAGGATTGTGGGTGACGCTCTCACCTTGCGCTCGGGTAAAGCAGTGTGTGAGGGAAAACACCTGTCCAGGTATGGAAATGCCACTCATCAGATCATCAGAAACCTCTCACTGAGCCGTCACCTGTGTGGGAAAATACGAACGAGGACGAAAAAGAGAGAGCTGTCTGAAAAGAAGCTGGTATGTGGAGTACAGTGTCAAAAATTTGTGGTTGTGATCAGACCAGGAAAATTATGGTTTAACGATGAAATATAAGGTGAATAAGTAAAAAGGATCTAATATTAATGTTGGGGACTGATGCCCTGTGCAGAGCCCATCTGTTCCTGTGAAGTTTGGGGTTGGGCTTCCATATATTTGAAGTGTTATTCCCTTCCCCTCCTTCTTCCTTCTTCCTGCTCTCTACTGTCCCTTACCATTCCTCCTCCCTCTTTCTCGCTATACACACCCTTTCTTTTACCCTTGTTCTTCTTTTCTCCTCCTTGTTCCACACTTCTTCTCTCTTCCTTTGGTCCACCCCCTTCTTCCTCTTTCTTTTTTCCACCTCCTCCCTTCCGTCAGGTCTTCCCCTATCAGTACATGTAGCTGTCTGAAAAGAAGCTGGTATGTGGAGTACAGTGTCAAAAATTTGTGGTTGTGATCAGACCAGGAAAATTATGGTTTAACGATGAAATATAAGGTGAATAAGTAAAAAGGATCTAATATTAATGTTGGGGACTGATGCCCTGTGCAGAGCCCATCTGTTCCTGTGAAGTTTGGGGTTGGGCTTCCATATATTTGAATGAAATATTTGAAGCAAAGTCCAATATCACAAGTTGACACCTATCACGTAACTTTCTTCCTTCATTGTCAGACGCATCATTTTGTGGACCAGCGCAGAGTGAAGTTTCAAGCCGGGTCGGGTGGTGACGGAGCCTGTAGCTTCCACAGTGAGCCTCGCAAAGAGTGGGGTGGTCCGGATGGAGGGAATGGGGGCAACGGAGGAGACATCATTATCAAAGGTAATGATGAGCGAGTCTAGGGCAACAGTGGCAAGGAAAAACTTGCTTACCTCAAGCTTACTTACCTCATCAATGTAAAAAAAATATGGAATATTTTTGGCAATACAAACTAAATGTCCTAAAATAAATTAGAACTGTAATAATGATTAAAAAGAAATCACGTTCGTTTCCTTCACTGTCCTGTGTCGCCCCGTGCAGACGCTTTCAGTTTGAGCAGTAGATCAGTGGCAAAAAAGTCAGCTGTATGGAGGCGGAGACACTAGACTATCTGATAGAATTATTATTTTTTTCTTTCACTACACAATTTTAAAACACAAAAGTGCAAATAAAAAACCAAAACAAACCTACGTTTTGGTTTCTGCCAAGTGTTTGTATTTTATATGATTGTTTTGTCCCTGCAGTGAACAGGCAGGTGAAATCGCTGGCCCTCGTCTCGGCTTCGTATCGTGGGCAGCACGGAGAATCTGGAGGAAGTAAGAACTGCTACGGTCGCAACGCGAGTCCTACGTATATACCAGTGAGTTTTATTTGTAGTAATGTGGTCCGTATCCATGGAGGATGGACGCTAGGACGCTCAGGTCTCTCTTTAAAAAATTTTAGTTTTAACATATAACCTACAAACATCCTCCTGAAAATCATCTCTTGGTTTAAATCATCTTTAAGTCATCCCTAGGCTTTTTTTAAATTTTAAATACAATGTAAAGGCTTTATAAATAGTTATTCTGTATTGTTTAGGGAATAATGACAGGATCACCAGTCTTTTCTCCTGCTTGCCCAAACTCGGTGCAAGCACTTCATGCACCTGTTTCTACCCCCCTCCCTTATTAGTGTCCCTATTTGTAACCCGGCACGGTTACCAGGTACGTTTATTTTAAGAGACGAGACTTGACTTCTTTTGGGAATGGTGGGTTTGTTTTGCTGGTGAGTTTGTTTTACGTGGGATCTGGCAACCCTGGGATTAAACTCAAAGTTTTGCTTTTAAAATTTCTGGAATTTGTAAAATTTCGATGTTTTTTTTTTTTTTTTCTATCATCAGTCCGCGATTGGTCATGTCCACAGAACCAGTGTACATGGAGGGCCGACTGTACATGCTTAGCTGCTACTTCATATAATATCTGTTACGATGCATCTTAGAAGTGTGTGTGTGTGTGTGTGTGTGTGTGTGTGTGTGTGTGTGTGTGTGTGTGTGTGTGTGCGCACATGCAGGTACCCATGGGCACTGTGGTAAAGGAGCAGGGCACAACAGTGGCAGATCTTGCTCATCATGGGCAGGAATATGTGGCTGTTCATGGAGGAGCAGGAGGCAAAGGCAACCGCTTCTACCTGTCTAACGAAAACCGAGCACCGATGACGGCCACGCCTGGAGAACCGGGAGAACGACGAGTGCTGCAGCTGGAACTCAGGACCATGGCCCATGCTGGATTGGTAAGTGGCAGAGAGTGTGTATGTGTGTGTGAGAGAACGAGAAAGGCAGAGTGTGTGATACAGAAGGGGAGAGAGTGAAAACACACTCTATCGGAAATCAAATGTTGGATTGTGTGTGTGTGTGTGTGTGTGTGTGTGTGTGTGTGTGTGCGCGCACGCACTCTCAGGTTGGGTTCCCTAATGCAGGGAAGTCCTCATTGCTGAGAGCGATCTCAAATGCCAGGCCTGCAGTAGCAGCTTATCCCTTCACCACACTGAACCCACACGTGGGCATCGTCAAGTACCAGGACCACGAACAGTTGGCAGGTAAAAAAGGTCGACCCATAAAAATATCAGGTTCCCCGAGGTGTGTTCTTTCACCTTGCCTTTCTCTTTCCATTTCTCTCCCCCTCTCCTGTTCCAGTGGCCGATATTCCCGGGATAATCCGCGGCGCTCACCTGAACCGCGGCCTCGGCCTCTCGTTCCTGCGCCACATCGAGCGCTGCCGCTTCCTGCTCTTCGTCCTGGACATGTCGTCCCCGGAGCCGTGGGCCGAGCTGCAGTGCCTTCGCTTTGAGCTGGACCAGTACGAGCCGGGGCTCTCCCGGCGTCCTCACGCCATCGTCGCCAACAAAATGGACCTGAGCGGCACCGGAGAGAAGCTGGAGGAGCTGAGGAGCAGAGTGGGGCATCGAGTCATTCCCCTGTCTGCACTGACGGGAAGTAACACAGAGGAGCTGATCATCCACCTGAGAGAACTGTACGACGGACACGCACAGGACGACATGCTCAGCTGGTAGATCTGTCAGAGCCTGGCGTTTGGTCCGTAGAGGTCCGGCGATGATCTTTAGGTTTAACCAGAGAGACCTTGGACAAACATCTTAAACCAGAGAGCTGTCAAAGTTAATGCGTAAATGTTTTAACAGCTGAATTGTGAACACGGTTAACTTTTTTCCCTATAGAGCAGAGGTTGTAAGGCTGCAAATATATTTGGAGTCCCTGATAAGCTTTGCTTATTTGCTAGTGAAAGCAGATTCCGTCACGAAGCGCACAAAGATACCAGCCTGCCCATCTGACTGCCCTAATTAAAACATACACTGTATAGACAAAAGTTTGTGGACACCCCTTCTAATTATACACAATATGATTGTGTAATAGAGTATAAAACATACTTTTCTGGATTGTCCATGGACAAACGGTGGCAGTAGAATGGGCTGTACTGATAGCCCAGTGACTCTCAATATGACACATCTATAGATTTCTGCTTCCAATGTAAGTGAATTGATTTATTTATGTATTTATTAAATACATTGGTTCATAAATATGTAGTTGGAAGTTTCATCATTGTCACCACACCCCCAAACTGTCCTTAGCTTATGATGTTTATTATCATTATCCACGTCTCTGCTACAGATTGTAGGTCACAAAATTTAAAAAAATAATAATCACATGACTAAGCAGGTGTACAGTAAATGTGTACCATTTATTAACCCAGTAACACTGCTTCACCTATGTTCCTGGGATTGTACTTGCACCAGCACAACCCTCATTACCGATATATTAGTAGTAGCAGTAATTGTATGCCAACAAAGTTTCCGATGTGGTAAGTAAACCTAATTGTAAGAATCAGGTAGGTGCTTCTCGTTAGGTGGCTAATAAGTGTTGAGCACCAGCTACACTCTACTGGTGTCGGCTCCTTTTTTGTAGTATATAGTAAAGCAGGGGATACTTTAAGAGCCATCAGTTTGCCTTAGGACAGGCTATGGCTGAGCTTTGGGCCATTCTTGATGAAGATGAGTAAAGTTCCATCTTGCAAAGTGGGAGGGTAATTTGGCAAATCGTTTTATCACAAGTAATACAAATACAGAAGTCCCAGTTTTTCTTTCTCTTTCTGCTTTTCCTGGTGAGAGTCGTGGTAAAAATGAATGAGTGATGGCTAAATGATCGACTGATCAGTCATAAAACCACTAACTTGAAGTGAATAACTGACTGTGATTCTCTGGGCAATGTTCTTCTGGTCAACCGTGGGTCCTGGCATTCAAGTGGATGGTACTTTGGTACATACTACCTACCTAAACGTTGTTACATTCCGAGTGCACCCCTTAATGTTAACAATATTGCCATTGAGAAACGACAGAAGTGTTGCCCTCGCCTCCAAATTTGCCACATCTAAAGTCTAATCTGTGGATGCCCCACCTCACAACTTTCAGGACGTGAAGGATCTCCTGCTTACGAATGGGTCTTGGCAGCACGAGGGGGATCTACACAATATTTGGCAAGTATTCATGTTATGGCTGAGCGGTGTATATCACAGTATTAATTTTAAGGCATTTTTTAATTAATGTTGCATAGTTTTGTAATGGCAACCTTATATCGTTCCATCTGCTAGATTTCCTGTGATATCAGGTTGCTCTAGCAAAGCTTTCTGCCAAGCGTTTCTGAACATGAGTGGTCTCTTGGGATTTCTCTCTGTTTCACCAGTTTGTTTTAGCTTTTATAATACCGCTTAGTGTGCTTCCTTTTAAGATGATTGCCAGTGTTTCCGCCTCCAGCTACAGCGTTGAGCAGCAAACTTTACACATATGGTTTTACTGCTCAGTGTCAGATTTTATAAAACCGAACCTCCGTCATCCTTTCTTTGCTGAACTCGGAAGTAAACAGAGTAAAAGCTTTGTCCAGTCAAATCTCTCTACCGGTAGAACATTTTTCTACTGACCCAACAGTTGGCTACATACATCTGTAATTTTCATCATAGCTACACTTCAACTATGAGAGACAAAATGAGGAAAAAAATCCAGGAAATCACATTGTAGGATTTTTAAAGAATTTTCATTGTAAATCATGGTGGAAAATAAGTTATTTGGTCAAAAAGTTCAACTCAGTACTTTGTAACATAACCTTTGTTGGCAATGACAGAGGACAAACGTTTCCCTTTAAGTCTTCACCAGGTTGGCACACACTGTAGCTAGTATTTTGGCCCATTCCTCCATGCAGATCTCCTCTAGAGCAGTGATGTTTTGGGGCTGTCGCTGGGGCAACACGGACTTTCAAGTTCCCTCCAAGTTTCTATGGGGTTGAGGTCTGGAGACTGGCTAGGCCACTCCAGGACCTTGAAATGCTTTTTACGGAGCCACTCCTTCGTTGCCCAAGCGGTGTGTTTGATCCCAAGCGGGATCATTTTATGCTGGAAAACCCAGCCACGTTCCATCTTCAATGCTCTTCACTGATGGAAGGAGGTTTTGGCTTAAAATCTCACGATACATGGCCCCGTTCATTCTTTCTTCCCCTTAACACGGATCAGTCGTCCTGTCCCCTCTGCAGAAAAACAGCCCCAAAGCATGATGTTTCCACCCCCATGCTTCACAGTATGGTGTTCTTGGGATACAACTCTGCATTCTTCTTCCTCCAGTTGAGTTTTTTTACCAAAAAGTTCTATTTTGGTTTCATCTGACCACATGATATTCTCCCAATCTCTTCTGGATCATCCATATGCTCTCTGGCAAACTTCAGACGGGTCTGGACATGTACTGGCTTAAGCAGGGGGGGCACGCCTGGCACTGCAGGATCTGAGTCCACCTCTCGGCGTAGAGTGTTACTGATGGTAGCCTTGTTACTTTGGTCCCAGATCTCTGCAGATCTCTGCAGGTCATTCATCGTGTAGTTCTGGGATTTTTGCTCACCGTTCTCATGATCATTTTTGACCCCACGGGATGAGATCTTGTGTGGGGCCCCAGATCGAGGGAGAGTATCAGTGGTCCTTGTATGCTTTCCATTTCTTACAGTTTGCTCGCACAGTTGATTTATTCACACCAATCTGCTTGTCTATTGTAGATTCACTCTTCCCAGCCTGGTGTCCGTCAACAGCCTCTTTGGACTTGGCCATGGTTGAGTTTTGGAGTCTGACTGTTGAGGCTGTGGACAGGTGTCTTTTTATACAGATAACGAGGTCAAACAGGTGCCATTAATACAGGTAACAAAAGAGCTCTTTAAATGAGAAATTACAGGTCTGTGAGAGACAGAAATCTTGCTTGGTTTGGGGTGACCAAATACTTATTTTCCACCATGATTTACAATTAAATTCTTTAAAAATCCTGAAATGTGATTTCCTGGATTTTTTTTTCTCATTTTGTCTCTCATAGTTGAAGTGTACCTATGATGAAAATTACAGACCTCTCTCATCTTTCTAAGTAGGAGAACTTGCACAATGAGTGGCTGACTAAATACTTTTTTGCCCCACTGTACCACCCAACCCAGAGATACTGATGTGTTGAGAAAGATCCTTCACTACTCACTAACTGGAAAGTGGAGGTCAAAAGGTTGAAACTTTGAAGGTTGGGGTCAAGGGCAGAAAGGTTAACTTGTACAGCATTTAGCAGATGCTCTTAAACAGAGTGACTTGCATCTGATCCGAAGTCATGACTATACAACAGTGCATGGCACTTCAAAAAAGTATGAGACAAGGATTTCTCGATCACTTTTAAGAGTAACACTCTTAGTAAGAATTCAGCTCATGGACGAGTGCACTAATTGTGAAGAATGTCCACATGGGTGAGAATAGTGTGTGAACAGCACATTATCTTTCAGTTGGTTATTTTTATCTATTCTCTCTCTCTCTCTCTCTCTCTCTCTCTCTCCCCATTTAAACACATCTCTATAATTTTCTCTTCACAGGTAAAAAGGGTGCTGTGTTGAACCTCTGTCGTCATCACATCTTTTTCTCCTGTCTCTCAGCACTGGCTGTTTTGTGACACAGGAGGCTCAACAGGAAAAAAACCTGCTAGCTATGAGGTACATTCAGGGTGATTTTTTTTAGAATTGCATTAGTGATACTCGGTGCAGCAAAGGTACAAAACCTGAAGAACTGGTCTATAGAGTGTCCTGGAGACGGACTCTAGTCAAGCTCGCCAATCTAATTGGGATTCGCTGAGGCAGAAATCATTTTTCATTAAAAGCAGTTCCGTTCACGAGCCAGCAGTTAAACACCAGCAAACTAAAGTATAAGCTTTTCGTTCCTTGCTTTTTACAGGAGTCTTATTTGATGCGGCACAGTCAGGGTAGCAGGGTTTTGTTGTATTGTTTTATATCGTATTAAAGGAGTAGTTTTCTTTTATGTAAAGGCAGTTTTTCGTTCATATTCGAATTAGACTGCGGAGACAGAGTTTGCCACAAGGGGTCGCTGCTGCCTTACAAATTAGACGACTGCCCAAGCAGATAGTGTCGTTTGTATGAAAGGGGCATATTCCGTAAAACTCGCATTTTGCACATAGATTTGGGTATCTTGTGTGCTACCAACCCACGAACTGTACTGACACAACCCAGGTTTGTCATGAAAACATGGAATTCGACAAACAGTTCAGCTTTGGCTTCATCTCTCACACTTATTATTAGAATTCGTCCCTCATCTGAGTAACTCCGTCCACGACTTGAGAACTACATTGTTGTTGACTGCACAGAACAGCACATACCCGTTCATCGGCCCCCAATCTCGGAGGACACAACTCAGCAAAAACCTGAAGGTGTGTGCCAAACCACCTTGATTAAAATAGTCTTGACTATTTACAAGCTATTTGGCTGAAGAGGTAAGAAGCTTGTAAGTATCAATTTTATGAACATGCTAGTTAGATAGCACCCAATTAGCACATAGCAATGCATTTTTAAACGTACTTTTCTTCAAGTTGTCGTTGATTCACATGTATTTTGGATCTAATTCATATGAGTCAGTCTCAAGAAGAGTCGATTCTGTGATTCTAAGAACTGGGAGTTGGCTTTAAAATAGCTGTAGTCGATTCCTCACACAGAAACTGAATCACGTCACATTCAGGGTGTACAGTGAAGTCAAGTTAGGAACATAAACTCTATAAAAACAGTTATGTGAGGGTTGCTGAGCAACAGCTTATGATCATTTAAAGCAACATGCAGTCAAAATAACCGCTCTAATGAGTGCTGTTTAGACAGACTTAGAAGATGTGATATTTGAGGTATTTTGACCAAAGTGTATGACAGATATTTCATTAAGATCCCAGAAACTGTATTAACTTGTGGAAAGGGAGTGTGAAATGTCATCTCTAGTATATTATATCTGACCTTTTTCAGTTTAGTATATTAGTATATCTTTCACAAGTCTTTAACCATATTTTACAAATATTAAAGCAGAATTTCAGCGTTTCAAAACTTTTCTTTGAGAACTCCCTGGAAATGGTCCATGACTAAAGGCTAAATCCCAGTAGCTCAGCCTCAGTGTGGCATCATGTTGTGAAATCTTGCCGTCTCTCTCTCACCTTTTGTATGGAGAGTGGAACTTGCCAGTGGCTATTTATGTACGGGGTCAGTTTAAGTCCAGAGGACCAGCAGTTACAGAAAAAAATTAATGTAAATAGGCAAAGATCTGTCTGAGCCCACATTTCTGCAAACTTTCCATTCGATGACAAATATGTAAAACAAATACGTAAAATCCCGTTTGTATCATGAGTCTCTGCTGGTCCTACAAGATGTTGCCAGTGGGTTATCGGCCTCAACCTGAGACCACCATCAACCCTATACAGGGAATCGAAGTCTACAGACACAGATATGAACCGCAACCGGGCGATCATGAACTCCTCACACCCTGCGAAACTGACACACAAACCTCATCTAGCCAGAGGTGGGATACGAAGGCAGGCTCAGCATTGGGAACCCAATGCTCTGCTGACTCTGGTTCACGCCTGGTTTCACCTTGTTTGTTCTGCTTGCATTTCTGATGGCCAGCTCCCTGTTGGCTGCATCTTGGTGTAGGTCTGAGTTCCAGTAGCGTATCTCGTATGGCTGTGTTCTGCCTCCCCAGGGGCTTTGTAGCTCTGTGTTTTGAGTTTAATACTCAATAAAGACACATACACTGAGGTCGTGCTTTAAAATGACCCCAAAAAAAGTAATACAGTGTCTAATAGATTATGTGTCTAATTTGGGGCTAAATTTGGGTGGTGTAGCAGAAGAAATTGTGTAGATGGCAAGGCTTGCTTTTATTTTTTCATCACGTTCTAATCCCACTTTTCCTAGTCATGGTTGCTGGGCTGTTCCTGGGAACATGGGGTGCAGTGATAGCGACTGATTTAGCTTTCGTCAGATTCAGTCATATGCTTGGAAGTGACACAGTGAGTTTTGAACCCAGGTCCCTGTGTCAGGTAGGATGTTTGTTAGATTTATAATTATGAGTTAACCACTTGAAAAGCCTTTTATTTCTTTCAGTAATCAAGTACGTAACACTGCTTCTTATAAGAATTAAACAGAATTTAATATCAATGAGTACTAGGATGCATTTTTGCTTGAAATACTGCTGTGGTGCTTGAGTGACGCACAGCAAGGACCTGGGTTCGAGTTGACCATGCTTGAGGAGAGGAGACCAAATGGGGTTTCATACCTCAGCGCTGTAGCAGCGACTCCTGCTGGCCTTGTACTGGACTGGCATCCCACCCTGTGTTCCCCAGCAATAGGTGCTCGGAGCCACCATGACCCTGTCCATGGAAAAAGGGGTTAGAACCTGACCCCTTCCCCCAAATATAAATACATAAATTAATACCCTTCTGTGCACAGGTTTTAATTATTTGGTCATTCCCAGTTTACATGCTAATCATGCTTTAAATGACTGAAGTTATTTCCAAATGCAATTCCAGCACCGGTTGAGAATAACATAAAATATCCTTTTCTTCTTAAATTACTTATTACCGCTGAATCTTGAGGCTCTTGGGGTCAGCGCTCAGGACTTGAATGAAGTAGTTTGCACCGATGCAGCTGTCGGATTACAGTAATTTATTAACTGAACTCAGATTATTAACGGCTTCTGTCAGTGCACACTCCCCTCATTCTGCACTATCATGGCTGAAATGTTTTATTTATAAGCAGACGTGTGGAACTGCTGAGCAAAGGCTTTCTCTGAAACAGAGTTCAGAGGGAAAAGTGGATCGTTTTGATTCCTTGCCAGAATCAGGGCTTGGCTTTTAAATAGGTCTGAATACTTTAACATGTTTTGATTAAGAAAACAGAGTGAATTATATTAACATTAATAAACTGCCAGGACAGTTCCATCAATCATGGTGATAGGTAAATTACTGCTGACACTGGTGAGCTTGGATACAACGTACAGGTTAGGATAGGGGTTAGTGCTTAGATATAAAGCTTGAGGGTTACAGTTAAATTAATAAAGTCAGATTATTTGGTGTTGGGTTAAGGGGAGAGTGGTGGAACCTGTTATGAGGTGATGGGTAATGCCCGTAGTCTGTGTATCAGAAGGACTTGTTTTAAGCTGATTTTGAAATAAAACTACAATTATGTCTGATGTAAACCTGTACAAAAGTGTGAGCTGTTAGAATATAAAATACAATGTGTCAGTCATTTCAGCTCCACTATTTCTGGGTTAAGTAATCAGTTGGTACAATACTGGATGATGAGATACAATTCTTTAAAATAAAGGAGAGATTATTTTTGAGGTTAAATTTGGATGAGTTCAGATGCACTGTAGTAAAATGCTGGGTTTGCACTGAGTTGTACGGTAACACATTTGTGGTAAAAAGTTGTGAAGTGAGAACAAGATTATGTAAACATCTGGATGTTTTGTAAATTTGTTTTGGTAAAATGTTGGGGAGAAAATTGGGAATAAGATTTAAGGTTTAAAGTAAAACTGTGAGAAATAGTTGATGTGAAACATTGAGTGTCAGATCAAAACTCTTACAGTGGTGCTTGAAAGTTTATGAACCCTTCAGAATGTTCTATATTTCTGCATTAATATGAGCTAAAACATCATCAGATTTTCACACAAGTCCTAAAAGTAGATAAAAAGAACCCAGTTAAACAAATGAGACAAAAATATTATACTTGGTCATTTATTTACTGAGGAAAATGATCCAATATTATATATTAGTGAGTGGCAAAAGTATGTGAGCCTTTGCTTTCAGTATCTGGTGTGACCCCCCTGTGCAGCAATAACTGCAGCTAAACGTTTCCTGTAGCTGTTGATCAGTCCTGCACACCGGCTTGGAGGAATTTTAGCCCATTCCTCCGTACAGAACAGCTTCAGCTCTGGGATGTTGGTGGGTTTCCTCACATTAGCTGCTTCACTTCAGGTCCTTCCACAACATTTCCTTTGGATTAAGGTCAGGACTTTGGCTTGGCCATTCCAGAACATGAACTTTATTCTTCTTTTAACCATTCTTTGGTAGAACGGCTTGCTGCATGACCCACCTTCTCTTGAGATTCAGTTCATGGACAGAGGTCCTGACATTTTCCTTTAGAATATTCTGATATAATTCAGAATTCAATTCAATGATGGCAAAATGGCACCTGGCCCAGATGCAGCAAAACAGGCCCAAAACAATGACACTACCACCACCATGTTTCACAGATGGGATAAGGTTCTTATCCTAGAATGCAGTGTTTTCCTTTCTCCGAACATAACGCTTTTCTTTTTACACCAAAAAGTCTCTTTTGGTCTCATCCGTCCACAAAACATCTTCCAGTAGCCTTCTGGCTCGTCCACGTGATCTTTAGCAAACTGCAGACGAGCAGCAATGTTCTTTTTTGGGAGCAGTGGCTTTTCTCCTTGCAACCCTGCCATGCACGAGCTAAAGGTCAGGTGTTTTATATGAACTCTGACTGCATGACACAGTGCTTTTGTTAAAATAGGATATTTTGACCTGAATGAAATGTAGAAGCAAGTGCTGGATGAAGATGAGGAGTCTTTAGAGACTCGCGCTTTTGCCAGACTTCATTGTTTTTTATTCCGCTCTTACACTCCGAGCTTAAGATAAGATATAGGTAATAATTAGCTGATGAACTAAATATGGTTTCAATTTGTGAAGCTTTCTCGTTTATACCAGCCAGCAGAGAGATAAACAAAGGCATAGCTCATCTGTATTCTGCTTCAGATGGGACTTAACAGGTGCTGCAAAAGATAGCATACATACACTCACTGAACACTTTGTTATGAACACCAGTACACCTACACATTCATACAATGATCTAATCAGCCAATCGGGGGAGGGGGGTAACTCACAAAACACTGTATAATTGTGGTGATCAAAAAAATTGAGTGATATATTTGTTGATTGCCGAGACAATGCTGAAAACTGTCCGCTAAAACTGGACACTGGAAAGACTTGCATATGGCAGGGTCAGAATTTGGTGCCAGCAGCATGAATCCACGGACCCAATTTGCCTTATGTCACCAGGCTGGTGTAGGTGGTATAATAGTGTGTGGAATGTTTTCTTGGCACACCATTAATACCAATCAATCATGCCTTGAATGCCAGAACCTATTTCAGTATTGTTGCTGACCATGCGTCAACATGCCGGCTGCTTCCAGCATGAAAATGCACCAGGTCACAAAGGAAAAGTCATCTCAAACTGGCTTCTTAAACTTGACCATGAGTTCGTGTTCTTCAGCGTTCTTGCCAGCCATTGGGTAGATCTTTGGGACGTGGTAGAATGAGAGATCGAGAGCATGAAAGTGCAGCTGACAAATCTGCAGGAATCGCATGTTTCAGTCAGCTCAGAATCCTGAAGTAATGTTTCAAACTCAAGGTCACTGTAAACCACACACACACACACAAGAAAGGAAAACGGTATAGGTCGTGTACCAGGATTATGTATGGGAGAGGAAACACTTAGCAAACAGATGGGTCTCGACTCGAGATTTAAATAAGGTCAGCTTGTGCATTCCCTGAGGCGTTGTGTAGTGCAATCCAGTCTCGGGCACACAGTGCTAAAATATCTGACTCCAGATGTACATGTTTTGAGACGGGGGTGGTTGGGAGGCCAGTTTCTGAGAATCTGAGTAAGCAGCTCAGTTTGTAGTGCTTTATTTGAATTGAATAGGGAAGTGACAGGGAGCCAGTGTAGCTGTTGCAGTACAGTGGAGATGTGGGAAGATGTTTTTGGTTTGTGTAAGCAGTCTAGCAGCACAGTGTAGAATGTATTGGGTTTTTTTTTCTTTTTGAGAAATGATGTGTTGTGATGCAAACAAGTTCAGACTTGATTAAAGTAATGCTGAATTATGAAAACTGTACTACAGGTACTCCCTGATTTACGATGGGGATAAGGGTGACTCTGTGGCTAGCAACATCACCTCACAGCAAGAAGGTCCTAGGTTCGATTAACTTACTAAATTTACAGAATGACCTCCAACTGATGCATTCTTACAAGCCAAAGAATTGAGTTAAGGGCCTTGCTCTAGTAATAATACTTAATAAATCATATTAATAATGGTAAGTTCCATTTATATGGTGCCTTTCTAATACCCAAGGTTACCTCATAGGGAAAAAAAAATCATAATCAAGAAGCAGAAGAAAGAAAACACTGCGAGGAAAGGTTTTGAGCTGAGATTTGAAGCAGTAAAGTGAGGAAAAGTTACAAATAGATTGTGGTAAGTTATTCCATAGTTTGGTGGCCATGACACTGAAAGATCTGCCCTCGGCAGTGGACAGTCTACATTTTGGGACAGACCTGTATTAGAGGACCTAAGTGAAGGTCTGTAAGGGTACAGGAGCTCGGATAAGTAGGCCTATGCTAGATCATGTAGAGATTATATGTTACCAGAAGAATTGTAAACTGAATTAGAAGCAGGACCATTATCAAGTATAACTTAATGGTGATTTTTTTTTTAGAGTAATCTACCAGCAGAGTTTTGCCAGATACTGAATCTATTCAACTCCTAAACAATTAAGTTCTGTTTTCATTTACAGCATTGAACAGACACCCTTATCCGGAGTGATTTCCCATTGAACAGATGAGGGTTAAAGTCTTTGCTTAAGGACCAAGCAGCAGCAGCAGCGATTTAGTGAAACCCGGATTTGAACTCAACCTTCTGATTAGTAGTCCTTAAACACTGTGAGCTACTCTGTTACTTTGGGACTGTAAAGTAAATCAGGGCTTGTGGAAATTGATGTGAATGCACCTTGGGAAGGAGGCATGGACGTACACACACTGCTGTGAGACCAACTTTTTGCAGCAGACGTCTTTTAAAGCTGTTAATCACATTTTCATTACTTGAGTTACGGGCTGTGTCCAAAATGGTCCCCTAATCACTATTCCCTACAATATACAGCACTGTTAGCCTATAGTAAATGATTTCTGACGTCCTTGTATGGCTTTATTTGTTACTGTGAAACAGCATAAACGCAAGAATTCAGTGTAAATATTTTTACCAACGTGCTTCGAATAGAAGATAGCAGCTTGCACCTGCTGTTTCTAATAAAGGCTTACCCAATGGCATGAACTCTGCATTAAAGAGGTATCGTAACTGTAATAATTGTTCATATCAAAGCAATAATATTGTACACTTGTACAGCTGTGCGGGGCATATAAAAGAAAACTCTCTTCAGTCGGTGCGTTTACATGAACTTAATAATCCCATCAATGAGTTTACATCCGGTTGAGTAATAAGATAAAGGGAAACCTCCGGGTTTACATGTGACGTCAACATCAAACTAATAATTAAATAAAGAGTTTCTTAATTTCCTCAAGCATATGCTGTGTTTCAGTGTCTCCACAAGATGTTTGGTAGCCATTTCTCTGGTTTAATTCCATTCAGGAGGGTTGCCAGATTCTGCTACAGAAATAAGCCAGCAGGTCAATGTGAAAAATCCTCTTAGAATCAGCTCCACCCGGTGACCGTGTTATGCGTGTATGCACATCTAACAGGATACATGAGCTGAGAAATTAGATTACTGAGGTAAAAACAAAGCCAGCTCTCTTTATTGGATTTCATACTTTGATTTCCAGACCATAATCCAATCTGGGAAATTTTAGTATGCTGTTTACATGACCACTTGAATAATCGGATAACTGCGGAAACCCGATTATGATCAGATTATTAAGTGCCTGTATACGCACTTGCTGTTGAATACAAGCAAGAAATTCTATTTCAAAAGTTTTCCTTATGGAAATAAAAAAGTATTATAGAGAGCGTCAAGCTGAACACAAATAATTTCGGATTTGCCGCATCACCGTCACGCTACTTGCCTGCTCGCCTCTGCTTCTCATTCCCACACTTCCCTGCTCTGACTCAGCCTCGTTCTAATTTCCACACCTGTTGCTCATTCCATGCTAATTAGCGCTCCCTTATTTAGCTCACCTATTCCTTTCACTCCTTGCCAAGCTTCTTTCTCATTAGCGTTTCTGAGCGTTGCTCTCTCTGACCTCATCTCAACTTCCCGGTTTCCAAACGCCTACCTGCCCGGATCTCCCAGTTCTACCGGCGCCTGTTGGACTCATTTCCTGAACTGCCTGCTGCTCACCTCTGATTTCTGCCTGGACTCTGATTACACCGTTGGGATTTGCCCTGAACTATGTTTTCTCCCGTGCGTTAATAAGCTTGAACCTGACTGGTTTTGTGAGTGCACCATCACCTGGGCCTGGCCTGATAGTCAGGTGATCAGTGCCCATGGTCATTTCCTGGGCCCACAGCAGCAGCTTGCCTCGCTGGGTCAGATGGTTGGCAAAACCCAGCTGTAGCAGCATGGCAGACGCCGACCTCACGCTTCAGCTCATATCACTGACTGGGTCACCCTCCACCCCAGCGCCAGAGGTTCCTCCCACACCTGCCTGTTCTGCGAACTCTACACAACCAGGTGAGCAGGTGTTTAGAGTAGCTCTTTCTGAAAAATGACAGAAATCCAGATGGATGTATTTTGTTAATTTCGTTGTATACTGATCCTGGGCGAGCCTGAGCATGGGCTAAGGTCATGTGGCCATAAGGTTGCGAGGAATCCTGTATTCATCACCGCTTCATTCAAGAATTCCACAATAGCTTCCACCACAGCAATGGTGAGCTTTTGTTTGTACTGCATGGAACACTGGCACCAGATCCAGTCATGTCCTGCTTGTCTACAGAGTGGTTTGGCACATTTATTAGGAGAGCATGCGGTGCAGTAGCCACACGCTAATGCCATAAGTGGCACGAACCCAAAGCCATTCATTCGCTCCTTCTCACTCCTTGTGTTTTTGCATATGTCCTGTTCTTGGTCACCAATTTTGGTGCTCGTGGTGTCTTGGCACCAGTTTTCCATCCGAGTTAGAGCTCATGGTGTATCTTTAAGTCTTAAGCGTATACTTGTCACAGATGTAACGGAATGCATCACAGCTGTTGTGACACTGGCGATATATGCTGAAGCGTACATGCTTCAAATCTGTGCTGGTTGAAATCCGTGTTTCCATGAGCGTGTTGGTTGATAGGTTTGTTGTCATGTAAAACCGACAATGTTTAGATCTAGCTGTAGAGTGAGCATTAGTTAGAGGACAGCCTAGAACTAACTAGTGTTAAATATGGACTTAATAAATTCTTTACACAAAGTTAAGGACGAACTTGCGCCAAACCGGTGTAACCAGTACAGAAGAGGTGACTATTAACTCGCCGTCTTCGTCTTGAAAACAGAATTCGAGTCTCATTGCGTCATATCTGCTAAAACGCCGAAATGTCCTCATCCTGTCTTGCGCTGTAATTGAAGGAATTAAGCGTGAACAGCTGTTACCTGTTCAAATGACCTGCTTCTGCTTTAGTGCCTCGGACAAGAGGTCTGATAACATCTGTACACACAGCTGTCGGCTCGTTTGCCTTCCCACCTTCGATACATCACGACAAACATAATTACCCAGACATCTCTTTTTATTAGCCGCTCCACGTGGTGTGAAGGCCTGGTGCATCACAATCTCGGAGTTTGCCTTTGGCGAAGTTGTAAAAGCCGAAGGTTACCTTCATCGCTCAAACCAAACGTCGCTTACTTTACAAAGGTTCGTATTGGGCATGTGCCAGGATAATGAAACAGTGAAACATACGCACTGATCAGAAGATCCCCGGCATATTGGAAGTTTCACACGTTCATTCTGTATGCTAGTTCTCAACTGTTAGTGTTTTCATTCATAACTATGAGGGGGGGAAACAGAAGCTGTTCACACTTAATCTTGTAGTTTTAAATATACAATTAAATATACAGTGTGACAAGTGAGGTAGAAACTGCTTAGGGTTCGTTTCACACTAGTCACACACATTCATATCTCATTAGAATATATACACAGTGGTGTGAAAAAGTGTTTGCCCCCTTGGTTTCTTATTTTTTTGCATATTTGTCACACTTAAGTGTTTCGGACCATCAAACCAATTTAAATATTAGTCAAAGACAACACAAGTAAACACAACATGCAGTTTTTAAATGAAGGTGTTTATTATTAAGGGAGAAAAAAATCCAAACCTACATGGCCCTGTGTGAAAAAGTGATTGCCCCCTAAACCTAATAACTGGTTGGGCCCCCTTTAGCAACAACAACTGCAACCAAGCGTTTGCGATAAAATGCAGTGAGTCTTTTACAGCCGTTGTTGGAGACTTTCTGGCCACTCATCTTTGCAGAATTGTTTTGTATTCAGCCACATTTGGAGGGTTTTTTCCCAGCATGAACGGCCTTTTAAGGTCATGCCACAGCATCTCATAGGATTCAATTCAGGACTTTGACTAGGCCACTCCAAAGTCTTCATTTTGTTTTTCTTCAGCCATTCAGAGGTGGACTTGCTGGTGTGTTTTGGATCATTGTCCTGCTGCAGAACCCAAGTTCGTTTCAGCTTGAGGTCACGAACAGATGGCCGGACATTCTCCTTCAGGATTTTTTGGTAGAAAGCAGAATTCATAGTTCCATTTATCACCGCAAGTCTTCCAGGTCCTGAAGCAGCAGAACAGCCCCAGACCATCACACTACCACCCCCATATTTTACTGCTGCTATAATGTTATTTTTCTGAAATGCTGTGTTACTGTTACACCAGATGTAATGGGACACACAGCTACCAAAGAGTTCAGCTTTTGTCTCGTCAGTCCACAGAATGTTTTCCCAAAAGTCTTGGGGATCGTCAAGATATGTTCTGGAAAAACTGAGACGAGTTTTAATGTTCTTTTTGCTCAACAGTGGTTTTCGTCTTGGAACTCTGCCATGCAGGCCATTTTTGCCCAGTCTCTTTCTTATGGTGGCGGCATGAACACTGACCTTAACTGAGGCAAGTGAGGCCTGCAGTTCTTTGGATGTTGTTGTGGGGTCTTTTGTGACCTCTTGGATGAGTCGCCGCTGCGCTCTTGGGGTAATTTTGGTCGGCTGGCAACTCCTAGGAAGGTTCACTACTGTTCCGTGTCTTCGCCATTTGTGGATAATGGCTCTCACTGTGGTTCACTGGAGTCCCACAGCTTTAGAAATGGCTTTATAACCCTTTCCAGACTGATAGATCTCAATGACTTTCTTTCTCAGTTGTTCCTGAATTTCTTTGGATCTCGGCATGATGTGTAGCTTTTAAGGATCTTTTGTCAGGCAGGTCCTATTTTAAGTGATGTCCTGACTGAGAACAGGTGTGGCAATAATCAGGCCTGGATGTGGCTAGGGACAGTGAACTCAGGTTTGATAAACCATGGTTATGTTATGTTTTAATGGTTGGAATCACTTTTTCACACGTCACGCCTCAGTTTAGGCTTGTGCCCTTGTCCTTTACGGTCCTTTGTTTCTTATAATAGCACTATAAGGAAATAGTTTTTATTTGGATTATATTAAAATGACAGTTTCTTAAAGAAGGGTTCAAGTAGTTGAGAGGCTAACACTAGGAAGACCGCTAATTCTAAAAGTACGTTTCTTAAAAAATGGTTATATTCATTAATTTATTTCAAACCTCCTCAGTCCAGTTCAGGGTCACTGGCCTTTAGCATAGGACGCAGAGGGGGAACAGAAACTAAACAGGGTGTAACAGACAGAATCTGAGCCGGAGCCATCTAGAGCCATATTTACAGATTCTCTTATCCTGATCCAGCTTTAGAAAGTACAACCCAAGCTCATGTGGGTTAAGGACCTTTTCATGCACATAGGGTTTTACCGGATCTGAAGTTGCCTTATACAGGAATGTTTTCCAGAGCAATTTGCTATTACGTTCCAATATTTATGGCCCTAATGACAATATTGTCAGAGGAATTTTGTTTGAAGAGGGCTCTTGTTATCCACTATAATATTCAAAACCAAATTTCAAAACCTCTCCCCGACCGCAGCAGAGCACAGAGCAGCCTGGGGCGAGCACGGCTCCTGCACTCACTCTGTAATAACGTTAGCGTTTAGTGAGTTTGGGCTGAAATGTCCAGAAGAAATTGTGCTGACTGCATCTCAGATTAGATCAGTCTGCTCCCAAACTCAACTAGAAGCAGAAAAATGGTCAAGGCCAGAGAGAAATTTCAATTACATTGGTGAGGACAGAGGAAAACCTCCCTCTGTCTGCACTTCCAGGCCGTAGCGCGCTCACATTTCTATTCATTCATGCTAACTGATCTGAATTCATCTGAAATTCTGTTATTGAAAGTGCATATTAATTAATGTGTGAATAAGGCTTTGGGTATTATGATTGCTGTTTGTATAATTCTCGAGGAATTAATCTGATCTCAGTGTGTGTGTGTGTACATGATAGGGATGCATGATATGGACAGAGTATGACAATAACACTGCTCCATATCCATAGGACTACGATATTTGGCATTAATTAAAAGGGTGTGGTTGTAGCTCTGCACCCAGTGGCGTCAAACACCTTTTAGTGAAATGTCTTCAAGTTAAGTGTGTTACAAAAAAGCCTTAAGTGTTACCTAAGGGCTTTCTTAAGGGGGTCATTATAAACCCTTATAACTTATGTAACCTTAAATATCGAAAACCCTTGAGCAATCCATTAAAGACGGTTAAGTGTTGCATAAAGCTCCTAAATGCTAAATTCCCGTAGCATTATTTAAGGGTCACAAAAAACTCAAGTCTCAAAACAGACTATGGCTGAGATTTTGGAGGTTTTTCAAATTGAGAGTGTACCTAAATGGGTTTTTCGCCTAGCGCTAGTTTCCCAATTTTAAGCATGAAGATCCATTGTTTATACAGCTCCCAGTGTACAAGTATATTTAAAATAGGCACTTGTGTCACTACGTCTTGCCAATCTCCATACTTTTACATCTCTCAGAGTTCTTCAGAGGTGAGAAAAGACCCTACCTTGAAGTGGGAAAAAAATTCCATGTACAAGGTGTTCTAAGAACTGTGAACTACTCCAGTGCGAAAGCTGCTAATGCAATATTTACATGTTAAAAAGTTTGGGCACCTTTCCCTATGATCCATATTCACTCCTTAGGATTCATACTCGCCTGCATCCTGTGAATTCCAGTGGCTCCTCTGAGCAAAATAAGTGAGGTTAAAATGTGAAAAATGTCAACAAAACAAGTCATTTCACCAGTGTGCTCGGACTTTTGCAACAGCCGATTGGGTTTGAACTCGTGTTTGAAATCATTTGGCGCAGCCGAAGCTAAAATGTGCCGTTGCTGAGTGCTGCCACTGCTAACAAACAACCTCAAGTTCATAACATCTAAGGAATGGTCACGCAACGGTGCCTTCAAATCTGTCCAAAACGAGGCACCTCAGTGGGATGCCGCCTTCGGATTGGAACACTTACTTTCTCAGGAGGGTGCAAATGCAGCCCCGCGAATGCTTCCGACCTAGGATGCTTCCTTCTCATGAACTCCGTTTAATAGTTGCAATCTGGGCATTCCTTCACCCCGCGCCCCTACTGGCGTTCTGAATATCCTTAATATAGCCGACATGCTTCTCAAAGTACACAGACACAAAAACACCGAGCACAACACACGTTCTCATCACAGCCTGACCTCGACTGGGTTATAACCACGTTAGCGAGCGACTCCTCGGATGAGATCGTATGAGGGTTTATTGAATCATGCTGAAATGTTTCTCTTGTCCTTCATTTATCCACTTAAACTGATTGCGGAGGCAAATATTGATTCACACTGTGTCAGTGATGCCCTCTCCGTCTCTCTCACTTTCTTTCTCAGGTTCACACAGAGGCCAAGCTTCTGTTTTTTTGCACAACAGTCACTGTGGCAACAGAATCGATATGAATGAGGCTCCTGATTTCGTCCGTTACCTGGTAATGTGCAAAAAATACCCACACACATGCCATAAGATAAAGCTAACCTCACTTGGCGAGGATGGAAAATGGTAGTAATTGTAATAAAATCATCTGAACTGAATTCGTAATGATTTAGCAAGACTATATGATTATTGTTGTGTTGTGACATTACTGACGTTGTTTCATATTTTTTTTGTCGTTAGTTCATTATTTATTTATTTTTTTTATTAACAGCTACAGTATTTAGTAGATGCCCTTCTGGTCTATAGTCTAGTACCTTAACTGCTAGACCACCACAGTCCCACTATACGTATTGGACTAATAAGCTGGCAACAAACATACATACAACATACTTCCAGGGAAAAGATTTAGAACACCCTTATTTTTTATTGTTTCACTGATAGTTTGTTTTATGTCAATGTCTAAGTGTACCTTAAATCATTGAGCAAAAACAATTAGAACTAAAGAATCACTGATTTGTTTTGTGTCACATAATTGAATCTAAATGTTTGACTCATCTCAGTAGCCAACTTTTGAGTGTATATAGCCTAGTGGTTAAGGTCCAGGGTTCAAATCCTGCCGCTGCCACTGTTGGGCCTTTAACCCATAATTGTTGGACGGTAAGATTATATAATTTCACCTTTCTGCGGGACTGTGGTGGCTTAATGGTTTAGGTACTGGACTGTAGATCAAATTTCCTCTGCCAAGCTGCCACTGTTTTGTCCTTGAGCAAAACCCATAACCCACAATTACTTGGATTGTAAGACCATATCAGTTGTAAGCCAGGTGTCTGCTAAATGTCTAAATTTCTGTCCAGTCCATCCCAAACCAGTTTGTCTGGAATCTCTGGCCTATTTCAAGATTTGAAGCCTGGAGTCCTGTTCTTCTCTTCTAAGCTCGTTCTGACGTAGCCTCATTGCCTTGCTGTAGGATGAACTCCTGACCATCTAGAGCTAGACCACAAGGTATTGAATGGCGGTGCGGTTATAGCCCTTTTGTTTCAGGGTGCCTTTTCCTTGCCATTACGATAGCAATATACTACATCCTGTAGTGCAATATTGTCCAAATACTGTCCTACAGGGTGCAGTAACAGCGTCTGTTCCAGCACTGCTTTTATATGGACAAAGGCTTTATAACTCTCAGGAATAACTCTGAAACTGACATTATTTTCAGTACTGGTAACCTAAACTTTTTTCAAACCTCTTTCAATTTACTTTGCTTAGCTTACTTTTGTACCATTCTAGGTTATTCACTGAAGAAAAAAGTGGAAAAAGTACGTTTACATTTAGTCATTTGGCAGATGCTGTTCTCCAGAGTGACGTTCAGCTGATACAGTTTTACAGTGTTCAATTTCAAAGCAATTGTGAGTTCAGGACCTTGGCCAAGGGCCCAACAGTGGCTGTTTGGCAGTGCTTGGGTTTGAACCGTGGACACTTCTAATCCATATTCCAGTACCTTAACCCCTGCACCATCATTAAAATAGACTAAACACACGCACACCTACCACATAGTATGTCTTACTATCTTTTTCCCATTGACATAATGCTACACCTACACCCAACCGTAACCTCAGTAACCTAATGGAGATCTTTTGGCCCTTTTGGCTTTCCAGAGGAAAGTTGCAGTTTCTGTAAAAAAGCAGTTTTCCTCATGGAGACCAGCCAAATGTCCCCACAAAGTACAAAATGTCAGATCTTTCTATTCTTGTGGAGCTATTTGATCCCCACAATGTAATATAAACATGACCACGCACACACACACAAACACACGTTTGCCAACACTCAGAACAACAAATAATAATAATAAAAGAAATAAAACAGCATTGCCTCACTGAATATGTGGAATTTGACAAGGCTAAAGCTAACTTTGTTGTGTGCAGAGCCAGAGACAAGCCAGCAGCTGCTGCTGTCTTTCTTTATTGGTGAAGAAGTTTCCATTAAAAGAAAAGTTGAACAAAAATGTATCTGTATGCTGTACAGAAAAAAAAATTGGAATCGGCTAGGAAAACTATCATGTTTTAAGGTTCTCTGGACAAGGGGGTCTTCTAATGCTGAATGTTGAAGACCTCACAAATACAAATTTCTGTGTGAGTCTGTGTGTGTTTATGGGCATGTCTGTATTACATTGTGGGGACAAACCATTAAGGGACCCACAATGATAGAAAGATCTTAGATTTTGGCATTGTCGGGACTTTTTTCTGGTTCCCACAATGTTAACTGCTTTTTTACAGAAACTGTGACTTTATTTTAAAAAACCAAAAGTGTCAAAGGATTTGCTTTAGGTACTAAGGTTGGGGATAAGTTTAGGGTTAGGTGTATCCAGGTCTTGATTTTTCTAAATATTCTTATTCCAAAAACTAAGAGACAAAAGTTGTCCTATTGGTTACTGAGGTTAAGCTTAGGGCTGGGGTTATGGTTATGGTATTAATTAGCTACATTTATCGTTATGCCTATGGAAAGTCCTTACATTGATAGTGAAACAAACCCGTGTGTGAGAAAGTCTGATGGATTTCCTCCACACTGCGCACTAATGAGGCTACGGCCTCTCCGTATCCCCTCGCTCTTTCTTCTTTGTTTCTGTCTCTCTTTCATTCGCTCTCTCATTCCTGCTCCCCTAAGATGAGCTGATGGATGGCGTGATGAGGCTGATTGTGTTGATCAGCAGGACATCAGTAATGAAACACTCAATGTCTGGACTTCAGCCTCGAGCTTCTTCCACTCCTCCACTTTCTATCACTTGTTTTACGCATGCCTAAGTGCGGATCCTGGAAAATATTTGTTGAAAACCACCTTTACAAAGAGCAGAGTGTGCAACAATGAGCAGCCCGAGGCAGCAGTAGCAAGGAAAAGCCTAAAAGTAGATAAAAGAGAACCCACTTAAACAAATGGAGACAAAATATTATACTTGGTCCATTTATTTAAGGAGGAAAAATGATTCCAATATTATAGGTATTAGTGAGTGGCACGGAGTAATGTGAACCTTTGTGCTTTCATGATCTGGGCTGTGACCCCCCTGTGCGGCAAAATAACTGCAGCTAAACGTTTTTCCCTGTACTGTTTGATCAGTCCTGCACACCGGCTTGGATGAATTTTAGCCCATTCCTTCGACGAACAGCTTCAGCTCTGGGATGTTGTGAGTTTCCTCACATTAGCTGCTCGCTTCAGGAGTCCTCCACAACTTTTCCTTGGATTAAGGTCAGGACTTGTGACTTGGCCAATTCCCAAACATTAACTTTATCTTCTGTAACCATTCTTTTGGTAGAACGGCTTGTGTGCTTAGGGTCCGTGTCTTGCTGCATGGACCACCTTCTCGAGATTCAGTTCATGGAGAGATTTCCTGACATTTTCCTTCAGATTCATTGTTCCATCAATGATGGCAAGCCGTCCTGCCAGATGCGCAAAAACGCCCAAACCATGATACTACCACCACCCTGTTTCACAGATTGGATAAGGTTTCTTAGGCTGGAATCGTGTTTTCCTTCTCCAACATAATTTTCCTTTAACAAAACGTTGCTATTTGGTCTCATCCGTCTACAAACATTCTTCCAATACCTTCGTGGATGCGTCACGTGATCTTTAGCAAACTGCAGACGAGCAACCATGTTCTTTTTGGAGAGCAAGTGGCTTTGTCTTCTTGCAACCATGCACACATTGTTGTTCATTGTTTTTTCCTGATGGTGGAGCTCTAACATTAACATTAGCCAATGTGAGAGAGGCCTTCAGTTGCTTAGAAGTTACCCTGGGGTGCTTTGTACTCGGCACTATTCACACCTTGCTCTTGGAGTGATCTTTGTTTTCTACCACTCCTGGGGGAGGGTAACAATGGTCTTGTTGAATTTTCCTCATTTTTTACACATCTGTCTGACTGTGGATTGTTGGATTCCAAGACTCTTTAGAAATGGTTTTGTAACCTTTTTCCAGCCTGATGAGCACAACAACTCTTTTTCTGATTTCTTCAGATACACTTTCCACAACGTTTTGTGGAAGAGCAACTTTGGATAGATCCCTGTCTTGAAATAAACATGGTTCCCCCTCATACCTGACTGTCATCCCATTGACATCTGAACTGCTAATCCTAGAGGTTCACATATTTTTTGCCACTCACTAATATGTAATATTTGGGATCAGTTTTCAGTAAATGACCAAGTATAATATTTTTGTCTCATTTGTTTAACTGGGTTCTTTTGATCTACTTTTCGGACTTGTGTGAAAATCTGATGATGTTTTAGGTCATATTTATGCAGAAATATAGAAAATTATTTAAGAGTTCACAAAGCACCACTGTATAAGGGAGAGGACACAAGTGGGAAATTCCTCTTCGGTGAGGCTGTATAAAACAAGTACGTTCACTGTTTAGCTGAATCAAGGCGGATTGTGAGGAATGTAAGTGTTTAGTGTAGAATGCTGTGAATAAGAATCTTCAGAGGATAAAACTGGTTCTGCTGAATTAGAAGAGTTTCTGGGTGTCTAGGTGAGATGAATCATCACAGCAGGTGCTGCAGGTCAGTCCTGTTTGTGTGATATTTCTTCTGGCTTTTTTACACAGTTTTTCTTACAACATTCAAGCAATGAGGAAAAAAGACAGCAGTACTGATCATTTTTTAAATATATCAAAGTTAGAATAACAGGACTGGCAAAGTCTCTACCAGTGATTTGTCTCTGCCAGCTTCACACACCTAGATTGGGGAATATTTGCCATTCTTCCATGCAGAATTGTCCAAATTTGAATAACAATTTGGGTGTACTTGGTAGCATCCAATTTTTCCTTCAGTCCTGACCAATTGCCAATCTCTGCTGAAAAAACACCCCCACAACATACTGCTGACACCACCATACTTCACAGTAGGTATTTCCAGTGGAGTGCTGTGTTTGCTCTTTGGACTTCAGTCATGTTCAATCTTGGTTTCATCTGAACAAAAACCTTTAGCCACATGGCGTCAGAAGTGCACACAAGACTCAATGTGTTGTTTTTTCAGATGAGGCTTTTATGCCATAAAGACTTGAGTTCTTCGAAAATGCCTCTGCACTCTTGGTAGCTTCCCTAATGATTTAGTTACAGTTATTTTATTTAGCAGACGCCGTTCTCCAGAGTAACTTGCAATTGTACAATCGAAACAGTTGTAGGTTAAGAACCACACATTGGCAGAGGTGGGATTTGAACTGTGGTCCTTCTGATCTATAGTCCAGTACCTTAACCGTTAGGCCACCCTAATTAGTATATTCTAGGTTTGATCATCCAGTTTGGAAGGACTTCTCAGATGTTGGTGGCGGTGTACCCTTTCTACTTCTTAATAATGCTCCGAGGGAAGGTTGAGGTCCTTCTGTTAAATTGTACCTTTCCAGAACTTTTGAAAGCTGTTTTCAAACCAAGGTGAATTCTTTGTATTGTCAGTCTCTACTAGTAATGAAGTCCTCAAGGAACGGGTCTTAAGAGATCAAAAACTCTACCCGTTCTCAGGCGTGGGCCCATTAGGCTGCCGTGTGCTCTGTAAGGTGACTGGTCGATCCCGAGCAAGTTGACAATGACTAATCTAAATTGGATCACTTGTGCAAAGGATACTAATTATATTTTAATAGTTGTTCAGGTTATTCATGCTTTTCACTTTGGTATCGAAGGTTACAATGTACAACCCAGCTGGAAAGAGTTTATAGATTTAGTTTTAAACGTTATTTATTTTAATTTTCCTCAATTAATTGTAATGTGACAAAAGGTAAAGATTCTGGCAGGGTATGGTGATGTTTTTATAGGCGCTGTAGATTTACAGAGTGTCAGTTTTTGGCAGTGAATCAGCTCCATATACCTCCTGCAGCTGGAATGAAGAGGCGTTTTGGGAAGCGGTAAAAGGAGGGGAGCTTTATTTAGTGTAACACAGGGCCGTTGGCGTTTATATACACGATTATTCTGCAAGGCTGCGTACATACAGAACTGATCGCAGTGGCACTATAAACACAGGTTTAAAACAAGAGTCTGAATTTTTTTTTTCCCATTTTTTTTTTCTTTGCTTTTTCTCCCTTTTTTGGTACAAAATGGTACAAACAACAATACAAATATTTGTGCTGTCAACAGTTTACAAAAAAAATTCATTTTGAACTTTCCATAACTGTGCATGATTGTGTTTCTTTTTTTTAGTTAGTTGTTTTCATATATATATTTATATATCTATATAATTTTGCTCCTTCAGTATTGTGAGTAACATACACTCCAGAGTGTCTTCTGAAAAAGAAAAAGAAAACTAAAAAGAACCAGTAAGAAACAACACGGGCATGCGGGTCGCCTCGATCCTTCATTTAAGTATAGTTGATAATAGTCGTCTGGTCCCGTTAGAAAAAAAGAACACATGCACAAAAAGGTCAATTTCGCCTAAATTGTTCAGCTTCAAGCAGGTAATACACATATATACAGACCAGACGTGGAGAACATCTCTCCGTTCTGACATCTTCATTCACTGGCTTTCTGTTAATACGCTTTAAAATACTACACACCTCCCGAAAAGTCATACAGTGGTCACTGTGGCCACTTCTGAAACCTTGATTTAACTAAATCCAGACCGAGTGGATGCAGGAAAAAAACATAAAAATAACATTTCAGCTTTAGGGACTGGGGGGAAACGTACTGACAAACTAAAGCAGAAGGACACATGACGAACACTGCAGGCGAACCATCATGGGGGTCCCCAAGCCCAAGTGGGCAGCCCAATAACGGCTCTTGTGTTGCAAGTCCTCTTATGGGCGCCCGCATCTCGATAACTACTATACAATAACACGTAATGAAACACGGCTGTTCATAGACAGTAATGAAAAGTAAAAATACACTTTTTATAAGAAAATGTACCCTATGTGATAAAATGGTCTAATCTTATTACAGCGGGGGCGAGTGGTCTCCAGGCAGTTATGGTTGCATGAGATTGTGTAATGGAATAGATAACTTTATTTTTAACCAAACTATCCTCATCATTGGCAACACTATCCTATACCTGTGCCGCAATTATTCAACCTAACCCTAACACCACCCGCATCTAACATCATATTACATTAGAGAGTCCGTTCAGGATTGCAATTAGGTTTTGATTTTGCTTGTGTTAGGTGTATTAAAACGGTTTAAGGTTGCATTAAGGGTTACTGTTGGATTAGGGTTGTATTAAGTTTTAGGATTATCGCAGGGTTGCAGTATGGTTTGATTGCCTTATAAGGTTGCATAGAGTTTAACTTATTCACTTATGAGGTTTGTGTTAAGTGATTGTACTGTTGGTTCCGGCACTTTTTGAATTAGAATTAGTGTTAGGTAAGGATTGGTTGAGTTCCTGTTTGGATTAGAAATTTTGCGGCTGTGCATTTTGCTTGTTCTATTCGGATAATTCTGATTTCGGGTTGGGCGGAATTGAGTTGCGTTAAAGTGCCATTGTTATTTAGGTTTTTTGGGGCATAGGTTATGGGTTTGCATAAAGGTGTGGGTTTCATATATGGGAACTGCCAATCCAAACTGAACCCAACTTTAACCTGGACCTAACCTGTAAATCAAAGTTAGCCTATAAACCGCCACACTACCGGAGGGGATCCAAACTTCGAACAATGAAGGAATCAAATACATAGAGCGCAGCACTCGGGTCTGTCCCTATTAACATGTGACTTTTCATCATTAAGATTATAAAAGTTAAAGCATTAGAGAAAAAAAAAAACAAACATTTAATTTATCTGAAACATCATTAATCGTTATTTTTCCACTGGGTTTGGTTCCTTCATCTCGGTCTGACTCACATCTTCTGCATTCTGTTCATTAATTCCATCCTGATGCTCCGGTTTGTTTGCTTGCAGCAGTTATTGTCTTTGCTGAGCCCTTTCCTGAAAACGTGTCATATTGTGTGTGTTGCTATATGAAGGTGCCCTGTATTTTTAAATCCTTCTCCATATTAAAGCACAATAACCATCTCACACACCACACACACACACACACACACACACACACACACACACACACACAGCAAACACTCTATTTCATTTCCCAGACGCAGCTCACTCTGAATAAATAAATGCTCGCCTGTGCTCGGTAGAAGAGGATAAGAACAGAAGTGAGCTTTACTGTGTTAGGTAAATCCTGGCTTCCCATAATGCACCATTAAGTCCTCTAATCTAAGCATTTCTGATAATGTCAATGAAACACCAGAGGACTGTCTCATAAAAGAATAATAATGGTCACAATATTAATAATGCACATCCTTATGACCACTCCAAAACTCACACCAGCTGTCTGAAATACTTTATATTGAAAAATATCGGAACCTTAACATAAACTCTTGGTTTAACCTTAACACAATTCAAATGTATGTCTTACTTTAACATAGCAATATCATGAACCCTAATGACCCTACCCATATCTCAGCCCACCATAACCGAAGCATATTGCAGCCCAGTGGACCTCTAATTGAACCCTAACCTAATCTAACTTATAGCAACCCTAACCCCGTGGCCTTCCCAAACCCTGACACAACTATCTGACCCTAACATAACCTAATCTACTCTACACCTAAACACAAACCTAATCTACTCTAACCCAAACACAAACATAATCTGAGACTAACATAAACCACTAATCTACTCTACCCTAAACCCAACCCTAATCGGACAAACAACCCTAAGCCTTACTCTAAACCCTAACACAAACCTAATCTGACAACATACCCTAAATCTAGGCTCTAACCCTAACACAAACCTAATCTGAACTAACATACCGGCGGTAATCGTACTCTAACCCTAACACAAAGCCTAATCTGAGACTAACATAACCCTAATCTACTCTAACCCACTAACATAACCCTAATCTGACAATAGGGAGCACAACCCCTATCTACTCTAACCCTAACACAACGCAATCTGAGACTAACATAACCCTTCTACGCGAACCCTACACAACCCTAATCTACTCTAAACTCCTAACACAAACCTTAATCTGAGACAACATAGACGCTAATCATACTCTAACCTCAACACCAACATAATCTAAAAAAGAAAGCTAACATAACCCTAATGCTACTCTAACCCTAAGGCGACCAACATAATCTACCACTAACAAACCCTAATCTACTCTAACCCTAACCAACCCTAATCTGACAATAACACAACCCTAATCTACTCTAACCTTAACACAAAAACCTAACTGACACTAATTGTGAACCCTGATTATCTAACCCCTAGTAAAAACTACTACTGAAACTCTCTTTAAACTCTACTAAACACAACCTAATAATGTGTGAAAGAAGAAAAAAAAAAAAAAAAAAAATCACATTATGCTACATCGGGATAAAGTAAGGGTTAGGGTGGCATTAGACAAACTAATTGTGTTAGGATTACATTATATACTAAGGCAACCAAACCAACCCAAAGATAACCAAATTGCGGACCTAATAATCCTAAATAAGTTATACTCTAGCCGCTACCTAACTTTAATGCAATAAACCTAACCGTAACACATCTCTACTTCTACACTAAGCAGTTAGTGTCCGGTAAGTGTAACATCTGTTGCAAAGCTAAATGTCAGTGAGTTTCTTTTGTGCAAGTTGTCAAGTGCTAAAACTAAGAGTACCGTGCTTGAGAGAAAGATGAAGCAGATTGGAAAAGTAGCCGGAAGTCCAGATACACAACTCCACAAAGAAGCTGCTAGGCAAATAAACAGTGTAAAAGAACACATGCATGATGTAAATAGTAAACTCTATTTGCTGGATTGTTCATGAGATTCCTTCCAGTTAACAAGATGTTTAATGGTAATTACTGCCTTTGATATTCATTGAAGTTTTGTAGCTGAATTCAGTTTAATAACCGTTCTTGGGTGATGCACTCAGGCCGTTTGGACCCGACTGTACAGACAGATACATTCTATTATCGAATCGTTTTATATCGAGAGAGAGACTTGATATAAACATAATGACTTATGACAGTGTCGGTTAGGGCAGGGTCACATACACAATTCTCACATTTATTTGTAGTAATCACACAGTGGTGCTCGATCACTTTGTGTGCATTACCCAATGATGACAGGACGCAAGCGACTGAGCCGTCAGTGTACAGTGATTCTGAAAGCTGTGCAGCGAGCGGAGTGTAAGTGGTGATTAAATGGTATGAGCATAGGCTTTAAATTCCTCAGTGCTATTGACATTACATGGCTTTGTCTTGATGTTTTGAAGCTTGTCATCCGGACAAAAAAACAAAAACTGAAGAAACCAAACCACACTTTACACAACGCCGGAAATAAATGGTTTACAAGGCATATATACAACATTTTACGTCGATTTTTGTAGCATAGATGTGAATTTAGATGGATGATCTTCCTTATTCCAAAGACCTACTACTTTTACCAATGCCGTTGGCAAACAAGTTTTCCGACATCAAATTGTTAATTGAGCCCCTAATGATCAGCAATGTCACGAGATACAAAGACGAACAAAACAACAGCACCAGTTTCCACTTTTAAAGGCGGGTTTCATCAGGATTTAACTCTATATAATTCACACATGACCTCTAGGTTAGCTTTTTTTATCTTGAATTCAGTATTCTGCCTTAACCGCTAGCTATCACAAAGTCTTGAGCAAAAACGTTCAAAACACGTTGATTTTCCAAATGAAAAGAGTTAAATCAAAAACTCTGCAGGACCCTACATGACACATTTCAATCACTCAGTCTCCATATCTGGACAGGGCTTAAACCTGGGTGGCCAAGATGCTGGGCTAAAGCAGTAACCTGTCATATTTAGGACACTACTTTATAGAAAATCAACAAACCAAGTGATTTTTGCAGAAGACCGTAGCCAGCAGTGTACTAATACTGACCTTGTCTCTTGCCCAATTGGTCATCTCAGGTTCCCTTTAAGTTATGTGTTAGTGATTCACTCCAGCAGCTTGGCAATAACATTTTAGGTTGAACAAGAAATGGGACACCCTGATTGGCCAATAAAACTGACTGCCTTCTCGATAACTCGACACAAGTAAGTACAACTCCTTAACTACACGGAATTATATTCAAATATATGCGAGCCGCTTTGTTGTAAAACACTTTATTGAGCTCTTCTGGTTGATACTGATTTGTCACCAATTAAAAAATCCTTGAACAGCACAGTGCGAGCCAAAAGTCTAACCACACATATAGCACAGTTATGAGTAACCCAGACTGCTGCCTAGACTCCCTTCTCCTTTACTATCCTATATCCAGACTCAAAATGAAGGAACCTTAAATACTGAAAAGCTTGAGTGTCAGGACCACAAACCCTGGACAAATACTGTTACCTAAGCAGCCACCACCTAGGTAGTGATGAAGCACTAATGATGAAGACCTAACTGCCTTTTCCAAACCATGTCAAATACCATAGTACCATATCTTACAGAAAATGGCTGTATAATGTTTAGGAGCACAAACCCATCACACGTCAGTTAATGCAGTGGTTCTCAGCCAGGAGCCCAGTTGAACCCTATGGGTCATTTATCATCACAGTGCATCTATGCTTATCTGTCTACAGGTCTGTGTTCTAAAGCAAATTTTGTTAAATATATTAGAAACAGCATTAAAAACACACTTTTTAGATATACTTCCCGGACAAAAAATGAATCATCTTGCGTGTTTAATGTGGTAGTAACAGGCTCCTGCAGATGGCGCTGCGCTAGGACGAACGGGCTATATAAATACCTTGGAGATGTGCAACAGGATTCATAGATGGAGAAGAGGTGGTGCAGTACGCCGAATGTCTCTGAATGTGGAAAATGAGTAGCAAAGCAGATGTTAATGATTAGCAAAGAGGAGTGATTGCATTTGGTCGTACCAAAGGCCATAGTGTGAAAGAAGTAGCTGAATTTGCAGGTGTATAAAAGCATGCGGTCATACGGGTCTACAGGAAATTCTCGCCAGAATTGTGGCCGAAAGACGAAACTATTAAGTACGTTTCAGTCATGGGAGATTGATTTTTGGCCGGAGAGTATATTACTATAGACTAAAACGAAAAGTGTGACTTCTCATGAAACACGTGTATCCGCACATAGACTTGTAAAGGTAAGATAAATGCTGTACTTGTTTAAAAATCCCTAAAAATACTTATTCCTAATTTACAAAATCTAAAACTATCATACATTTAAGTCTAGAAATGAGCTTGGATAAACTATTGGTATTTTTTCTTTAATGCTACAGAAATATCTACTCATAATGCAGAGTTTCAGGGTTATTTTAAGGTTTTAAATGCAAATTTAGGGTTTACAATTCACAGTCATTTTGTGAATATTGCAGAAAGGAAGAAGGGACTTTGCTTTTGGTTGAGAACCACTGGATTAACCTGTGTGACGCATGTAATTGAGCTACAAGGACGAGTAAAGAGCCTCAATGCTCTTCCATGAGTAGCTGGAGTGTAGCCTATTTAGTGTTGAAGTTAGTGATGTCAGGTGTAGGTCTGGACAGTAGACCAATCCTGAGATTGTGAAAGAATTCAAAAACTATGCACCACTAAAGGCACTTCTTAAACAACAACGACAACAGCGCTTCTCGAAATAATTCAAGTTCAGAGAAAGAAAAAGAATGGCTTCTTCAGGCTAGTTATAGTGTCGAACGCCTACCGTTTTTCTAATCTTTTCCTCTCTTTTTTATGAGCTGTCCCACACTAGCAGAAAGTTTTTTGCCAGCCAGAAAAGAAGGATCCTTCAAGAAGCATGAACAACTATAAAACGAAAGAAAAATGCTAAAACAGAAGAAAAAAAGGTCCACTATATCGCTGTCTCTCTCTGTACAAGTCTCTCCGGAGCTGGGCGAACGATTGGTAGGTGGGGGTGTGTTTTTCAGAGAGACAGGCCCGTGATTGGTCGTCGCCGCAGGTCAGGGGACACGGGAGGGACCGGTGCACTCTGCACTCTAGTCGTCTCCGCCCCCGTACATGTCGGCCAGTTTTTTGAAACGCGGTCCCCAGTCGTTGAGGTAGTCGTAGTCTTGTTCTCCGCTGCTGGACGTGTTGAGCGAGCTGACGGACCCAGCCGTGGACCCGCTGCCCTCGTAATCGAAAACCAGCAGAGAATCGTACGGAGGCGCCGTCGGATCGTTATCCGCCGCTCTCAGGCCCTGCGGGTAATAAAACAACAAATTCAAGCAGGAGCAGCTGTACCGTTTGGATCCTTGACCAGTTTCTCCAAAAGATTATTAGTCTTTTTACTCAGCCTGCATCTGCCTGAATGCACGCTGATTAAATTAGTTCGATTCTTGGTTTGGGATACGACAGCAGTTGTTGGCAAACATAATTGGCCACAGAATCAAAGCCAGCTGCAGAAATCGGAGCATTTGGCCTTCGCAAACAAATAATTCTAACAGAAAGGAGGAAGGTGCTACAATTAATGCCTCAAAGGCTCAGCCTATAAGGCTGCATCCTGCCCCAATCATGGACTGCACTCTGAAACCTTTTCGGTTTGGTAACTTAGAACTAAGCTGAGCAGTTTAAAGTTAATAGCTTTGATCAATGAATCTGAACGCAAATCCTTTTGATTGGTAGTCCAGCCCAAATTCACGAAAGATTTCTTAAGAAAAAACTTGCAAGGGTTCTTTAGACAGACACTCAAGACACAAAACACACAAAAGATCAAGAATGTTCTTAAATGTAATTCTTGAAACAAATCTGTCAAATATTTTTTATATAAAATTATTTATTATATAAACTTGCCCAAGGACCCAACAGTGGCAGCTTGGCCGAGGTGGGATTTGAACCCTGGACCTTTTGGTCTATAGTCCAGTACCTTATCCGCTACGCTACCACAGTCCCATATATATATTTATTTCCATTATTTAATTGAATGTACTCAGAGGACGAAAAATTTTAGCCAGCAAGAAATCGAAGTGATGGTGGAAGAAATAGCCAACAGATTAAAAAAAAAACCTTATTGGAAAACAATATTAGCCTTTAAAGTTGTTTAAAGTTTGGTAAATTCTGATCCTTATCTTGTCAATTCTTACAGCTTAAGACAAGTGTGAGGCTATGGTAAGGTTAAGAGAAGATTTACGGAAGTAATGTTTTCAAGAATACGACTTGTTCTTAGAATTGTTCTTATGAAAAGAGTTAAGATTATTAATTCTTAAGATATTACTTGAAGAATTGCAATTTTTTCCTTAAACATTAAGTTACAAAAAGCACACATTTACAAAGACTCTTTTTTAAGACACTTGTGAACTGGTCCCAGAGCCTTAACCAGCTGATGACGTACCTCATTGATGAAATCGCCAATATCTCCAGGATGGGGCACAATGGGCCGCAGTGGGTACTGAGACTCGGGTACCACGGGCCTCTCATCCACCCGCCGGACTCCTGTGGTCTTACCCATGATGTGCTCCAGAGAGTCCGGCTGCTGCAGCTGGCTCAGGTCATAATCCTGCAGGATAACACATAGTCATACTAAAGACAGACGCATGCATCATCGGCATGTCTGTCAAATATCAAAGCTATTCAGACCAGATATTTCAAACACATAGTCTACATCTCAACCAGAAACTATTTTTAATGTAGTGAAAGATCAAAGTATCAAAGATACACTCAGTGAATCAGCATGAAATGGTGGAAGTTTAAGTCACCTGATCCTCTTCTCCTCCACCTTCCTCATCGTATTTGAGAATGTTGTCTCGGACATCATCCTCAGGGTCGATCAGCAGCTGTTTGGTCTGGCGCTCCTTCTCCTTCCTCTTCATCCATACCACAAACAGCAAAACCATACCTGCAGTGTGGAAGTGCAGTATATGATGGTGTGTACTGGACAATACTGGTAGTAAATTGTATTGCTTTATTCGTATGCTTTATTTAATGTCACGTCAGCATCACTGGCTATTCACAGCAGCAGAAAGGTTACATCGATGCTAGTCCGACACATTCATGCTGATCCAATTTAGAGCAACCGGTGTATGTCTTTGGAATGTGGGAGGTACCCAGAGTAAACCCACACGGACATGGGGAGGACATGCAAACTCCAGACTTTGCAGAGTCTATAGTTGTAGTTGATGGTGTTTGTTGGAGAATTTTGATAATTGATGGTGTGTATTGGAAAAGTGGTTTGGAGAATTTGTGTAGGTGATTGTATGTATTGGAGAATATTGATGATCGATTGTGTGTATTGGAGAATATCAGTAGCTAGTGGTGAGTACTGGAGATTATTGATAATCAGTGGTGTATAAAGGGGAATATTTGTAGGCAATGGTGTGTGTTGGAGAATACTGGTAATCAATGGTGTGATGTGGAGAATATCACTAGCTGATGGTGTGTATTGGAGAATATTTGTAGGTTATGGTGTAATGTTTGTTTTTGGCTATAATTTGGACTATATGGATATTTTGTCTCTGCATACTGCACTGTCAGTGTACGTTCAAGATTTTACTGCTACATTGTGATTTATTTAATTTTGTTCATTAAAGGCAGCCCTACATCCAGAACTCGCTCTATGCTCTGAGTCATTTTAGATTTAAGAGCTCTTTTAATGTTAGGTGTAGGTTTTAGATGCTTGATGTATACAAGCCGTCAAGTCCAGTGCTTGGAGTCAAAGCCCATAACATGTAAAAAAAACATTAAAACAGCTCTTGCTCCTCCAGGCCCTGACCTTTGGACTGACACAGCATTGTTACAGAAGGTGGCCCCACCACACAGAGCATTCAAGATTTATGAGAGGCTTGTTGTGTTTGAACCAGTGTTTCTTGAATTATGAAATACTGAGGAGCGCATTCGTGGGCCGGTACGTCCAGAGTTCTGCGCAGTTGCTCGCTTTCACTTCTCTAACCAGCTTTGTTTGGTACGTCAACAAGAAACATATCAGACTGCAGAACCATAAAGCTTATGGAGATCAAATTCAGGACAGAGACCTACACATAGAGAAAAGTCAGCCAAGAAACAGAGATGCTGGATTTATAGCAGGTGCTACCATCTGGGACAATTCCAAGGGACCAGAGTAGGCAAAGAGCCCAAGGGGATCATGAATGAATTTAAACTGTCTGTGGCTGTCTAGGGACAGACATGTCAGGTGGTCCAAAATGCCTGCAAGCCTCCAGCATTAGGCGCTGTCTTGCTGCCTTTCATAAATGCTTCTAAGCCCTAAGAGCTTCTGCAGGAGGACACTGTGTTATGCATATGTGAGTTTTTATGCACGTAACAAATAATGTAAAAGTAACCAAAAGTATGTAGACACCCCTTCTAATTATTATCTGGTATTTCAGCCATACGCACTACTAACAGGCCCATAGTATGACGCACACAGGCATAGAATCTCCATAGACAAACAGTGGTAGTAGAATGGATGGAACGCCTCAGTGACTCTCAGTATCAAACTTTCAACAAGTCAGTTCATTAACTTTCTGACCTGCCCTCCTAAAACGAGGTCCATACGGAAATGGTTTGCAACTTCGAGACCTTGACAGGCTTGAACAGAACACTGACTATGTTCCACAGTCTAGTGAATAGCCTTCTTGGAAGGTTAAAGCCTGATGCAGCAGAAAAGTAGGAGAAACTCAATACTAATACCCACGTTTTTATTATAAATGTGGTTATAAAAGTGGGTGTCCACAAACTTTTGGTTATATAGAGTAGTATCCTGATACTATAAATAGAACTCATGCTGAATCTTCTCGACTAGAAAAAAACAAGGCAAAATATAAATGTCAGGAGATTTTCCATCATATAGTAAAGCTGAATGGATTTGTGGAGAAAATTCTTCATGTCCAGCTGTCTTGCTTTCCCTCAACCAAACATTTCAAAATGACATTACTGGTTACTCAAAGCCTTTCTGAGCAGAAGTTTGCAGAGATACTCACTGAGCAGGATGATGATGCAGATAAGAATGGCTATAATGGCTCCTGTACCCAGTCCGGCAGCAGCCACAGCACCGAGTGCAGTGCAGTCGCCGTGTTCATCACACGGACACACCTTCACCTTAATGATGGAGCGATTGGACAGCGGTGGGTTCCCTGAGTCCGACACAGAAATGGGAACCTCGTACACACCCGATTCCAGGAACTGGATCCTCAGGCTTAGACGAGCGTAGTCTCCTGTGGGTGGAGAGATGAAATTTGTTTGGCTTTAAATATGGATTTAGGTGCAGTTTTAGGTGTTGGAATTGAGGTTTAGGGTGGAGCTCACAGATTAGGGGCTTGTGATAGAGGTTAGACATTAATGGTTTGGCATCAGGGGCCTCATCAGACCAAATATGCTGCTGGGCCATTCTAAGTCAGGGCAGTAAAAATCCTGGACTGCTGACACGCCACTCAAATTCACTACAGGCACTGCATTTGCCATAATGCCCCAGGATCTTTCCGATAGCTTGAGCGGCTAAATCTTTCAGTCAGAGCCAGTTTCTTTCAGTTTTTGCATGGAGTAATGGCCAGCCACAAGTACATCAGTTATGTTAACTTAAACACAATGAATGCAGTTAGGTTTGGGGTTGAGCGTTTCAATATTAGGGTTTTAGAGACCGTTGAAACATTATGTATCCAATAAAATACCATTTTCATTCTGAGCACAGTCATATGTGTTGAGAAGGCAAACGACATTGCAGGATTTCCCAGTGGGTTCACACCCTCCTCACCATTGATTCGGGTCACGGTCCAGTTGCGTCGAATGATGGAAGGGTGTAGCGGCAGCTCGAAGACGAAAGGCCCGACATTGGGCTCCGTGTCAGCATCCGCAGCCGTGATGTTAATGGAGTTCATGTGCGATCTCTCGCAGATCTGCGCGTCACGCGGAACGAGCGATGGAGCGTTATCGTTCACGTCTATGAGAAAGATCTGCAGAGTTCCTGTGCTGCTGGCTGGAGGAGAGCCTGGGATAGAGAGATGGTGAGAACAGAATGACTACAGGTGAAGCAGACCTTCCTTTTTTTTTCTAACTGTACAAATATTTATATCTCCAAAACAAAGACACTCCAAAAGCAAAAGATGCTTTAAAATGGTAAAATACCGAATGCATACTGATTAGGGGTGTAACGATGTACTCTGCTAACTATTCGATTCGATTCTCAATACTGAGTTCACAATTTTTTTTATGAAGTGTAAACAATGCAAAACTATGCACATTTTCTTGTTTAAGATTTTAAACAAAACCTTTAGTCCCCTGTAAATAAAAAAATACTGGACACAGAGGTTTAAAACTGTAAACAAAATGTCCCATTGTAGCTTAAATAACCAAGTGAAAACATTCCTTCTTTATTTTTGATGACTAACAATTTAAAATAATGTGTACTTTTCTTAAATATTGCTATAAATAATATATAGTATAAATAATACTAAAAAATGTAGTCCCCTGCAATTAAAATAATTTACAGTTTTAAACAATGCTACTGCAACAAAAATGTGCTATTGTGCTATTATAACTTAGGTGTCATATTTGATTCAGATCTCTCCTTTGATGCGCACATTAGCAACATCACTCTAATTGCTTTCTTTCAATATCGTAATATCGCTAAACTTAGAAATATCCTCTCTTTTAGTGATGCTGAGAAACTGGTTCATGCATTTACTGTATAACCCCAAGGTTATAAATGCTCAAGGTTACCAGTTAAATTCCGCACTGATTACAAAATACTTCTTATAACTTAAAAGCTCTACATGGCCTGGTTCCCCATTATCTGAGTGAACTCTAAGAGTCTTACAATCCAGCTCGTCTACTTCGCTCACAGGGTGCAGGACTTCTTTTAGTTCCTAGGATTAAAAAATTCACAGCACGGGGAAAGGCTTTTTCATACATGGCCCCCCAACTACGGAATTAGTTTGAGACTCAGACACTCTCCAAGTTTTTAAGTCTAGGCTAAAGACATACTTATTTACGCAGGCTTTTGACTAGATTTAGACTGGGATGCAAGGCTTGGGTCGCTGGGGCCTTGTCAAGCCTTGTCCTTTAGCCGGGAGTGTCGAGTGAGCGGTCTGGCTGAACTGAGCTTGTTGATGAAGATAATAACGGCATTCATTTGTTGAAGATATGGTTATGGGAATACAATGCATGTTCTCTGGTGTTCAAGAAATGCAACTGCAGAAACATCATCCCACTCCAGGATGCACATCATGATTATGCTTCTGTTTTTTTTGTTTTTTTTCACTCCTCTACGTAAGGTGACCTTGGGAATTAGAAAGGTGGTATATAAATGCGACTTATTATTATTATTATTAATACATTTACATTTACAGCATTTAGCAGACGCTCTTATCCAGAGTGACTTACAATTTATGCAATCTTACAATCCAAGCAATTGTGGGTTAAGGGCCTTGCTCAAGGACCCAACAGTGGTAGCTTGGCAGAGGTGGGATTTGAACCCTGGACCTTTTTGGTCCATAGTCCAGTACCTTACCTGCTAGGCTACCACAGTTAATACTAGATGTCATTGAAAATTGGAAAATAGGGTAGGGCTAAAATCAGATTTATTTCTATAGTGCTTATTACATTGGAGCATTAAATCAAAGCAGCTTTACAATTTTAAATTACCTTCTAATATCTAGGGCTAATCCCAAATTGAGCAAGGCTAAGGTGACAGTGGCAAGGAAAAACTCCCTAAAAGTTATAAGGAAGAAACCTTGGTAGGACTAAGACTCTTAAGGGATCCATCCTCCTTGGGTCCCTTAAAACTTATGACCAGTAATATATGTGCAATATGGGGAGACAAACAGATCACCTGATCTGGATTAGGCACTTTGCTTGGTACCATGAGGCACGAAAAGATCCCCTGATCTAAACCCCTCACCCTGCCTGTACGGAGCCTAATGGGAACAAGTGCTCTACTTACTGAGCCAAGAGTCTGGTTCATATCCAGCCAACCAAGGTGCCTCCATATTAGAGCATATATATTTGCCATTGAAACAGATGTACTAAACCTGTAAGGCATAACTATAGTCATTAAGGTCGAGTTATTTACTATATATCCGTTTTTCTAGGTAAAGCATAGTAATGCTAAAGCTACAGAATGTGTACTCTTGGCAGTAGCACTCTAGCAACAAGGTACATTATATTACTTTTATGGCTGTGAAATCTAGAAAGTCCCATAAGCTACCTACAGTACCATTGAGACCGGTAATTGAGAAATGTTCTGATATCCAATATCCACTTCATGTTGTGCCATTCCTCAGCTCTGCCTCGTCCATTATTCTTTATATCAGGGGCTTTCTGGGGTGTTATCTCTCATATTGGCATCGTGCTGGTTAAAATCAGTATCTGTCAGACTAAGCGTGAATAAGAGCGGAGGAGAAGCATTTAAGTAGAGCGGTGGTGTGGAGTAAGATGTTAGGAAGCGAGAGGAAGGAAAGAGGCTGAATTTATACTATTTGTAGCAGTGCCTCTAATCCTTGTTTGCACTCCTCTGTCAGGATGATGAGAAGCAGAATGAGCGAACGTCACACACATCACGGACATCGGCCGTGTCAGTCCACAGCTGACAAAGCGGCTCCGAGTTTGAGTAAACACCGAGCTGGACGAGCCTGATAACACACATGGGAGTGTGTGTGTGTGTGTGTTGTGGTGTGTGTGTGTGTGTGTGTGGTTGTGTGTGTGTGTGTGTGTGTGTGTGTGTGTGTGTGTGTGTGTGTGTGTGTGTGTGTGTGTGTGTGTGTTCGCCGTGATTGGGGTTTTGCTCGACTAAGCGCGTGTATGCCAGTTTGTTTGGGAAAGAAAAACAACCACGGACAGGCTTTTTAACCAAACACAGAAAGAACCTTGTTTCAGCCGTCCATCCTGAGAGAACGCTGTTGATCCGGTTTAATAGTTACGTTCGTCAAAAGTATATAGACTCCACTTTTTGGTTAGACAGATGCCTGCCATGTTGGAGGTGATAGAGCTACCCTGCTCAACCGTCTAATAGCAACAACAGCTTGACCATGACCATGAAGCAGCATGCCACACAAGCTCAGGAGTATTGGAGTAGTGTGGAAGAATGTGGTTCCAACACTTCCTAATAAGTACTTGAAATCAGGAGCTTCATGGATCGACTTTTTATGGTCGAGCACCAGCATGCAAGCCTAAGGAAGAAAGACCAAGTTTCTGGACTCTGGAGCAGCGGGAACATTCTCTGGAATGATAAAGCACACTAGATCTAGTCCTAAATGCCTAACTTGTATCCAAAGAAATAGTTTTGGTCTAACCCTGTTTTCCTGGCGACAACAGAATGGTGACTGTGGTAGCCTAGTGGTTAAAGCACTGAACAATGGACCAGAAAGTCCAGGGTTCAAATCCCACCTCTGCCAAGCTGCCACTGTTGGGTTCTTGAGCAAGACCCTTAACCCACAATTGCTTGGACTGTACGAATATATAAATTGTAAGTCGCTCTGGATGAGGGTGTCTGCCAAATGACATAAATGTAAACGGAAGGCTTTTTAGGTAGGCTTTTATTGGAATTTACTGGGTGTAGGAGCAAATGCTCGCTGGCTGGGACACTAGTTCATTGCAGGGTCCCATAACTCATGAATGTCAAATTCGATATGTGCAAAATGGGTCGCAAAGCAAATGTTAATGGTCAGTGAAAAGGAGTGATTGCATTTTTGGTATAATTGCATTTTGCATAATTGGTATAATTTGTAAAGAGACCTTGGGTGTTGTGAAAGGCGCTATACAAATGTTATGTATTATTATTATTATTATTATTATTTGGACGTGCCAAAAGCCATAGTGTTGGAAGAAGCTGAATTTGCAGGTGTATGACTCCCAGTCTACAGGGAATCCTCGTTAGGATCCGTGGAGGTATTACATGATATTAGATACGTTTCAGTCACAGGTGACCGTCTGGTAAAAAAAATTAAAACATGGGAAAGTGTACAGCGGGTTTTAGTAGAGATCTGCACTGAGCGAGAACTACTATACTCCTATGTTTCATGGAAAGGGCGTACGAGTCACGGGTTTCGACTCACACAAGTTCTATTAAGTGTGCAAATGCATCAAGACCCGAATTCGCCGAGATGTGAAGTGGTCGAGTGCCGAGGTAGGACTGTAGAAAGGTTCTCATCAAGGCCTCATACAGCAGCAAAGCAGCACCAATTCCATAGTCATGGTTTTGATATTAGATCAAATATCAGATGTAATAGTAAGTGACATCAAACACACACACGCACACGAACACCACTCACCATTATCTGCAGCTAGGAATGTGGCTTCATAGACGTTCTTCTTCACGTAGATGGACTCGCGGTCCAGCACAGCCGTTGTTACGACCTGCCCAGTAGTACTATTGATGGAGAGCCAATCAGCAGGATCTGATAGCTTAGCATAACTGCAAACACAGAGGATAAAAATGTCTTACAACACAAATGTTAAAGCAGCTCCTATGGCTCAGAGTTAAAAGCCAGCTGCTGGAAACTGCAGCTCCCGAGGACTTTGGTTTGAACCCCAGGCCGGGCTTACACTGTCAAGGTTGGGTGGTGCTGTTAAGGCACCAGGCAGAACTTTGCTGGAGCACAAGGATTTTTGGAATTGCGACCCTTCGAGCGACCCTGGACAGGATAAGCAGCGGTTTTTCACTTTCACAAATGTTAAAAATACACATGTGTGAATGTCTGTGGTTCGTAGAGGAGTCTGGTTTGAAAAAAAGGTCTGTAGCCCAGTAGCACAGAGAAAGGACAGGACTGGAGCAAGGCATTCCAAATTACAGGGCCCACTCAGGGACAGGAGAAGGATCTGTGATAAGAGTGCCCCACCTAACCACTTTGTTGTGTGTTGTGTGTTTGTATCCACCTTTAAACTTTTGCACCTTAAATCAGCTGCAATTTAAAGAGGTTTCTTTGTGGAGTCAGCAGAAAAAAGTACTCCTGAAATATTAATTCTTGTCAGAGCTGTCCGGTCAGGTTGAGTGCAAGTTTTTAATCTGTCATGCACCAACAAGGATTTTAACGGGTATTGACTTTCCGCTTGCAACTGTCAGAACAGAATTCGTTTGAATGTTCCAGAATGTTCTTCTGCAATACCGTTTTGTGCCACAGAGGTCGCCAAAGATTTGTCTAGCAAGGTGGTTTCAGTTGTTACAGACCTTACTAACACGCATATAGTCAATATCGCTTGATTCAGACTCCTTTATCATTTAATAATTACATATTAATAGAGAAATGCATTCGAAACTATATAAAAAATATAAAACAAAAAAATGAAACAACTAGAAAAAGTCTTAAAATGTGGACAAACTAATATCATAGACTATTTTTTTAATATTATTATTTTTTCATATTTATTTCTTTATTCTTTAACTCAGGCAGTCCTATGCCAAAATGTGTGACCCACCCATTCAAATGCCATGTTTTGTTGACGTTCTCATTTTACTTTAGTATTTACCCTCTGTTTGCTACATATAGTATTTACCCTAGATAACAAGCATAAACATAATTGTTTTGTTTTCCCTAAAAACTTCATTTTTTAAGCCAAAAATGATAACTAAAAAACATATGAGGTCAAAAGCGTTCCAGATGATCCACTAGTCTTTTTTGTAAGATCTTAATTGACCTGTTAGTCAAAAGAAATCATCACTAAAAATGCTCGTTTGGCTCTTTGTGGAGAAGGATTCATTCTACAGCAGGATAATAACCCAAAACACCTCAAAGCTTTGCAGCAACTGTTTAAAGATCAAAAAGTGCTGACTGTCATGAACTTTCCTCCGCAGTTACCTGACCTAAACCCCACTGAGGATTTATGGGGGCACTTGAAGTCAGTGAAAGCTGAGCATTCAGTACCATCACAAGATGCTCTTTGGAATATTGTGGAATTAATGCTGGATGGACATGGGTCATCAGATTTTACACAAACTTGAGGAGTCCATGTTAGCTTAGATGTCCGGGCTTAATTTATTATATTTTCTTTAAATGTCCTCCATTTTAATTTTTAGGTTTAGCTTCTGTGTATTTAAATTATTACAATAAACAATTAATTAGATAATTAATGAGGTAGGTAGTTCTAATTATAATGTATAACTTCTAGGCAGGTTCCTTTTTGAGACTTGGTTCTTCCAAGAGTTCTTCCTGTTAACATTTAGGGAGTTTTTCCTTGCCACTGGCAACCCAGGCTTGCTCAGTTAAGGCTGTGGGTCTAGATATTTGTAAAGCTGCTTTGAGACAATGCTCTGGTGTCCACATTGTCAAATTTATTTCTAAGTTTAACTGTTTTCATTCAATTTGACCAGTTGTGCCCAAATCTGTACAATTAACTCAGCCTAATGTACGCTTTTTTCACAGTTCTGCTGCTAATATGTGATTAAAGCACAGTGACAACCTTTAAATACACAGCACAAGTATAAAATGTGAGGGTTACACCATCACGATGTCATAAAACATGAACAGAATTTCATGCATAAACTGCTCTGAAAAAGTGGGAAAGTTGAATCATATAAATTGCAGGTCTTACTCTGAGCTGTGAGTAACCTTAAGCTTAAGAGCACTTCTAATATCATTCTTATGAGCTATTCTGAGCTATTCTTATGTCTTTATCTGCTCTGTTATTAAAAACCCAACACTTTAATGCTCGATAATGATAAAAAATTACAATAATGTGATTGTGGCGCGTCAGACCCTTCGGCACTTTACACAACCTTTCAGTCTAATTAAAGTCCCAGTACAGCACTTAATGCAGATATAAAACCTACACCATATTAGGCTCGCTAACAGCCCTTTAGTGTGTCGCCACTTTCCGTCCGGTGAGATTTTGCATATTAAAAAGCAAAACGATGACCAGATTAATGGCCTCTCAATAACATCTTAATCTCTGTCGCCTCTTTGAGGCGTCACTTCCCCTAATTAATTAGCGGCAGCGCGTTAGATTTGTGGCGATTGCTATTTAAAGTGTCTGGCTCCCTTTTAAGCAGCGGGGAAAGGACGGAGATAAGAAATGTGTGTGTCCTAATTTGACTCTCGGGTCGTGTCTAGCGACACACTCAGTGACAAGCTGTTAGCGGATGACGTTGTTTTGGGCTGTAATGTCACTTCTGGGACACGAAACTATCCAGATGTCGGAAAAACAGACAGCGCATGTGAAAAGGACAGCGATGTGAACATTAGGGACCTGAAAGGCCTGAGACAGCAGTGCTGAAGAGCTAATTAGCCTGCAGTTTGTGCCACCAGGAGAAAGTCATGGCATCATTAGAAAGAAGGAAGGCCTGTTTGGAGTTAATTGCCAGGATGGACCGTGCAAACATTTCACCGCTCTGTCACACAACGAGTCACAATAAAGATTTAGAACATGAGGAAATGTTCACTGGGATGAATGTCCTCAAAGTTTAGCTCTAGATTTTAAGCATTATTTGCACTGATTTGCACTTGGGTGCAAGTTGCTAGCCCACCACCAGGGTGACCCAGGTTTGAGTCCCGGCAATGCCCTCCGACCGCACCACCTAACCTTCACATTGCATTCCCAGTCCGGGGTCCAAGAGGGGTGGCCAAACTTTTGTAACACTGCATACTCAGATTCCTACACACTTGCATTTAATTGACTTGGAATTGTAATGGACTGCCTTTTTGGACATATTTTCCTAAACTAACACTTGTCTTATTAAACGCTGAATAATCATTTTTGATCTTCTCCGATTTAATTCCTCCTACTGTCGATTGACTTGATTGCTTTTGATCGTTATCTGGTTGTATCATTCAAAGAATGAAGCTTCAGGGCTCTGGGCCGTACAGACCGGACATTTTGGGGGTTTAAATGGTTTGTTGTTACTGTGGAAGCTACAGGGACTGGTGCTACTTTATACTTCATCACCTGTATGACCAATAATTCAGAATGTCATGATAAATGAATCATTAACAATAGAACAACCTGAAGCACTTCATGCAACAAACTTTGTCAACTACTCAGCCATTTTTTATTATGTAAGAGTTGCCCTGTGAGGTCCTAAAAGTGCCTGAAGTTTTCCAGTAATCACTTTCTGAACACTGTTTTTTCCCCTATGTCAGCTTTTCTGCTAACAAGCAGCTGGATAGTGGTATGTTTGGCAACGCAGACGGCACTTACATCATTTTCGTTACGTCACAGTACAGCCATTTTTGCACAGAGGTGAAGGCCTCCTCAGCAGCACATACAAACATAGGCTTTAGTGCATAAAACAAAAACTAAAGAATTATATGTACAGACCCTCTAAAATATAAAACCCCGTATCCTAGTAGGGTTACACTCATAGCTTTAGAGGAAGCAGGTATATTTCACACTTTCTACTCGTAGAAACACATATAATGGCATAACAGTTATGATTACATAAATACAGAATGTACTTTGACTTTCCATACAATATTAATCAAACACAGTAGCAGGGACTGTGGTGGCCTAGCGGTTAAGGTACTGGACTATGGACCAAAGGGTCCAGGGTTCAAATCCCACCTCTGCCAAGCTGCCACTGTTGGGTCCTTGAGCAAAACCCTTAACCCACAACTGCTTGGATTGTAAGACTGTACCAATTGCAAGTAAGGGCGTCTGCTAAATGCTGTAAAAACATTGCAGGGCAGTTCATATTTTTATCTTTTTTTCTTTTACCAACGATGTTGGCTTAAAATGAAGAGGTGGATTCTCATCTTGATTTTGCAGTTGATTAAGCAACCCATATGTAGAGCGAGTCTTCAGTGTTGTGTACGATCTCTGGAGCGATGAAAGAAACAAACTGTCACCGAGTCTTTTTGAGGCAGAAATCTGCATGTGATTTCATTTCAGACTGTCATGTACAAACTTCTACGAGACTGTTTTGAAGAACAAGCCGCCGCTGACAGCCGCAAGGTCAAACACAAACGCATTGAATCCAGGTCTCTGGAGCTGTGAAGCAATTACGCTAACCACTGTGCCACCATGTCACCCAACACAGCATGCAATGGGCCTAACCTCCTTACTAGTTCTGGTTTGATCCCTGCAGAGATTGTAATCTCAGATAAACTGGCCAACACAAACTCCTCCTAAATCTATGGTCAGCACTAGTTTACTGCTAAGTTCCTTCAAGTTATGTTCCAGATGGCTAAGAAAAACTGGGGCACACTGTTTGCCTGTGTAAATTGAGAGAGAGAGCGTGTGTGAGAGAGACAGCTGGTGGTTCTAGCATCTTCCCAAATTATGATGTACACCCAATTTAGTCTCATTAGTAAGCAAATTAACTGGTAAATGAGTTTAGATGCCGTTTCCCTCAGAGAGCGCCGGAAAAATCCAGAATGAAAATAGGCGAGAGTGGAGTGAGGGTGAAGAAGTGGACACTTCAGGGGAGAGCGCAACGGGAGAATAAAACACAGCTTTTTTTTTGTTTCTTCAAACCTGCGCCATCTGCAGAATTTCATCTGCCAGCTCACACACACACATACAGGTCTCACACTGACCGGCCTCTTATGAGCAATTCAGATAGTCTTTACAGTAACGCAACACTCTGGCTTTAAAGACAAACACTGTCCCTTTCAGTCATGCTTACACACATGCATTCACACAGCCTATGGCATCATTAGGATGGACGGTGCAACACATCCATCAAAATTTGTGAACCCTGATTGTCATAACTGGTCAATATTTCATCATTTCTCAAGTGGCCTTAACATTTCATGTCCTAGTCAGTGCCTATAAGATCTTATATCCTTCAAAATGTCCTAACCGGCGTCCCTAGCCATTGCCCCAATTGTTAATATTACAGAATTCTCTACCTAGTGTGTGTAAGACGTTCTATCATTTCATATTGTCTTCCTGTGTGTCCCAATACAATGGGTCCAAAAGATGTTTGATGCCTATAGACGTTATACAGTACTGTGCAAGTCATTTTAGATTTTTCTATTTATATTCTGCGTATTCTTTATTTAAGTTTTAGTGCTCACTGCACTTTGTAGTCCATCTGTTTCTCTACATTACTTTGTTCTCTAATGGTCAGGACCAGGACAGATCAGGTACTATTTGGGTGGTGGATCATTCTTAGCACTGCAGTGTGTTAGTGTGTGTTGAGCTGGTACGATTGGATCAGACACAGCAGTGCTGCTGGAGTTTTAAAACACTGAATACTGTCCACTTTATTGGAGACATTCTCCTTGTAGATGTTAAATCAGAGACAGTAGGTCATCTGTTGTTGCACAGTGTGTTAGTCATCCTCTGCTCACGGGATGCTGGTGGCTGGACATTTTTGGCTGGTCTACTAGCAGTGACACTGTGGTGTTTGAAACTCCAGCAGCACTGTTGTGTCTGATCCACTCGTATCGGTGCAACACACACGAACACACCTCCATATCAGTGTCACTGCACCGACCATTGGAGAACCGAGTATATAGAGAAACAGATGGACTACAGTCTGGAATTGTAGAACTACAAAGTGCAGTGAGCATGAAAATTTAAAGAATAAGCAGAATATAAACAAAAAAGTGCCTGCCTTTTACTCTCTGTAACTTACCGGATACTCTGTTGCATAAAGGTGTCTGGGTCTTTGGCGCTGAACGTGGTGATGATGGTGCCAGCAGGAACGCCCTCTTCAAATCTCACGGTTTTGGGGCTTTGGGGGAACACGGGTGCCTCGTTAACATCCCTCACAGAGACTGTGACTCCAGCCGTGTACTGAAGAGATGACTGAATCCCCTCAGCCAGGGGGGCCTGATTAGACACCACCACGGTCAGCATGAAGCCTCGATTCGACTCAAAATCCACCGGCTACCGAAGGAGAGACAGAGAGAGAGTGGATGAAATATCCTTCTAGAAAATGTACAATATACAAATTAGGCACCATAACTCACTTGGATTGGATTATTTTTACATGCACATCTCCTCCATTTTAGCTCCCCATTATAGTGATGCTCTGTCCTGGTAGCTCTGCTGTGGTTGCCCTAGTGTGAATTAGCCAGTATTCTTAATTCATTCATTCTGAGACTCGCACTGGGATACGTTTTAGAGGCACCAATATCTTAGAGGATATATTTATACCACTCCACTCAGAACTGTTCACCATGGATGACCCTATTTGGAATATGAAACCCATGCAAGGGCTCGATCCTTAAATACATTTACTTAAAAGTGTTTTCTGTTGTAGTAAATCAGTTAGCTGTTTTATATATAGAAAGCTACTCAGTTTTACAGAATCATACAGCTGTATACCTGCAAAAACAGACACCAAACTCGTGATCCGTGCCAGTTTTGGTGAACACCAGTTATCTGGTTTGTAAATGTCTCAGGAGTGGAGGGAGAAAAACAGCACCTTGATAGATCCAGACACAAATAAAATGACCCAGTAGCCTCTGTGAAAGATGGAATTACTCCTATGGATTGAATCCCACTTTCGTCGCCTTTTTACTCGACACGCAATGCAAATTCATTTGATCACAATGCTTATAAGTTGCTTCCCTTGAGCGAGTGCTTAGATTTACAATCAAAATCTAGTCAACGCCAGAACCGGCAGACAAAACACTACTTCTGAAAACCCTAAACAAGCCCAAGCAGGGTTCAGCAAGATCACAGTGTGCTTGCAAATATATATACAGTGAGAACAAAACGTCGGAGGGCACTAATAAGAATGAAAATGAATGTTTTTCATTACAAGGACTTTCATTTCAATGCATGGACTTTCCTCCACAGTCTCCTGACCTAAAAGCCTATTTATGGGGCACTTGAAGACAGAGAAAGCCAGGCGCTCAGTAACATCACAAGAGGCTCTTTGGAGTACTGTGAGATCATGCTGGATATCACGGATCAATTTTTGCACAAACGTACCCAAGTATATTAAAAGATGTAGTTTCAAAGATTTTAACCAAGATTTCACTCAGTGATCATGATTATATGATTTCTATTGAAAAACACATTTTCATGTGCATTTACAAACACTTAGTAATCCAACCATAGTTGGATTTATCTTATTATTCACGTGTATAACAGCATACTAAAAATCACATTAAGAAATCCGATAAAGAGAGCTGGATTTTCCTCAGTAATCTGATTTCTCATAGCATGTATATCCACACTCTGATTTCAGTCGGTTTTCTCAGTCTGTGCATGCACACAAACGTAACACGAGAAAGTGTAACACCAGGTCCACTTTTTCTAAGCGATTGTTTTTTAGACCTGTTTGGTATTGCAGGATCTGGAAACCCAAGAATTAACCGCAGCACCTGCTAAATGGGTATCAAACACTTTGTGGAGGCTCTAAGATGCAGCATATGCTTGAGACAGAATAAACTGACAATTTTATATTAAAAGTGTGAAGTTTTCATCCCATCTTTCTGTGAGATTACTGGCTGGTTGCACAATAGAAATCGATTACTGCCCGAGTCATGTAAATCCAGAGATTTCCCTTTATCTGATTACTCAGACGGTATGTAAACGTACTGTATTAAACTCAAGAAAAAAGCAAAACACAAGCATTTTCACTAGTGGTCTCAGACTTTTGCCCTCTTCCATTATATGAATATAATGGATAAAGCAAAAAACATTTATCATATCATTTCAAGTGCGAATGCAAGGTCTGGGATATTAGTTCCCGTAGTCAGTGTGGTGAACGTGGGAGAAATGGGCAGCATAAATTGCTACAGTCTGATGACTGGGTCAGAACATCTCCTTAAAAGCAACGCTTCAGCAGCGATAATGCCAAACAGGCCATGTATTGCTTGGAGTTAAAGATGCTTGTAAAATATATTTATTTGTGTGTAAAATGTTTAAATGGCTAAGCTGAGAGTGGGTGTTTAACCTTATTTTGGAGATATTTTGTATACTTTTTGTTTCGCCTCTGTATAAAACCAAAAATGTTACCTTGTTTTCAGCACAGCCTAACCGGTATGACCTGATCATTCTCTCACTGATCCACTGCAAAATACAGTTTTCTAAAAGTTTTTCCTTTATTCAAATACAAACACACACATAATAAAGCTTTTTAAGGGCTTTAAATACAAGATAAGTAAACAAGCTAGTAGTTAACCCTTTCAGTCATGTTGCTGCCAAATGGAGTCAGGCCACAAAGCCCTGTTTCACATGATTACAATATGTTTAAACATCAAATACATGATACAATTACAAATGTTTTTGACAGCTGAAAATTGAAGCGCTGAAATGTTTTGATCAAGCCACTACTTTAAAAACAGTTATCTATGTTACCGACAATCATGTCATTGTTGGAAAACAGACCGACGTGACCGGTGACCTCTAAGTGTTAAGCTTCGTCACCTGTAATTATGGCTCGTACACTGATTAAATCTGTCAAGCCTTGAAGGAATCACACTCTCTTTTCCTGACCTCTTTGTGTTCCCTCGGTGAGTCAAGAGGGCTCAACAATCACATGGCTTTTAGAGAGGGCGAATTTAAACGAAATCAGAACAGACAGCGCTCAGCCGAACACTGGACAGGTGATGATGTGCTCTTTAAACGCGTACGTGTTAGCGGTTAGCGGCTGATCATTGGCAATGGTGAGGTGTTATAAAAAGAACTCACACCGCAGATGAAGATGGATTTGAAGTGGCATTTATGATGGCAACATGAAAAGAAAAACAGCTTTGTGTGTGTGTTTGGTGTAGGAACACGAGTCAAGATATTAGGTCCAAAAATACAGGTAAAAACCAGTCTTATTTAAGAAGTATACTCCGTTTCCATCTGCTTAAAAGCCCATTAATTATGTAGTCATAATTAAATCAATATTACTACTTGTTTTTCACTATAACTTGCAAAGTATGCTGTGAATCACTGGGCTAACCCAGACTCAAATCTTGGCAGAACATTAGACATCCATTGTGTCTGAGTGAGGAGAGACTGCCATTATGTCACTGGACTATGGACCAGAAGGTTCAAGCCCCAGTGCTGCTAAGCCACCACTGTTGGGGCCTTCAGCAAGAACTTTATTGAAATAAGTACCCAATCATTTGGCTTGTTTTCATTTTAGTCTTCATTAAGTGTTTCAAGTTTTATAAGAGAATAAAAGATAAGAGTTACTGTATTGTACAGCTACTGCAAATTATTTTCATGTTTGAATTAATATTAGTGTTTAAAACAAAGCACTATGTGCAAAGTGTCTACATCACTATGGTATGTCCGATCAAGTCCATTTCAGTCCACGTCCTGTTTCATAGAACATAATTCGGACATTAAATGGCACATAGCTGTAGCAGTGGGTCCTCTGCAAAAGGGCATGCCGGTAAAACTCAGTGGTGTTTCTTTGTCTTAGTGTTGGTACAAATACGTTATACTGAAGTACAGAGGTTGTGTTAAACTCTTTCTTTGTATGCACTGACAAAAAGTCAAGTCGTATACTTTTTATTTCCTCACACAGTGTAAAACGTGTTATAACCAACACTTCTCCGGCTGTGTTTCATTTTTTATGGTCAGAATATAAAAAGGGAACTTATAAAGAAAGTGATTGTGTTGCAATAAAATATCCATAAAACACAATGAAAAGCAACACGACTACAAATGAAGAAGTCAATATTCAATTTGTTGATGGTTTTTAGCCAGAGGCTGTGTGTGTGTGTGTGTGTGTGTGTGTGTGTGTGTGTGTGTGTGTGTGCGCATACCTTAACTACAGTGAGCATGCCATCGTTGTTCTCAGGATTGGTCCGGATGATGAAATGTTGGCCGCTGTCTCCACTGACTATCCGGTAGACGGCGTTCCAGTTGGGGGTTCGAGGCTCATCCTTGTCGACTACAGTCAGATTGGCTACCACCACATTCACACTGTTCTCTACGACCTCACCTGAGAACTGAGACAGAGGGACGGAGATGCTCCAGTAGATTCACTACAAGTATCGAGTTTCTAATAAGAGGTAACCTGTTATTGCACTTTCATTGCACACGTACAACACACACATATAACGTATGGCTAACGGCCCGATTAGCAGCCCGAGGCTAACATCTGGCCCCTGAGTAAATTTCCTGGCCCATCGATCGGTTCTCACCAGTTAAACAGATATAATGGGACGACTGAACAGTGTATTACATTTAGAGCGCATTAAGTTAATGAATCTCACTGCTCCTATTTGTCCCAGTAGCCAGATTTTCTTAACAGCCCATAATAATCGGAGTACATTACTAAGTACCATTACTCAAGCTAAACACTCTGTGTATCACTGCTAGCCTCAACACCGTCTTCAGTCAGTTATTTAGGCTTGTGTTAAGTCATGACGAATTATTGATTCAACAATGAATGAATGAATTGATTACTTGATTAATTAATTGACTTTGGGCCCAGGCTCCGGACCCCTACTAACCACCATACATGTTGATAAAATAAAATTAAATAAAGCAAGCACACTCACACACACACACACACACACACACACACACACACACACACACACACACACACACACACAAACACACACAGCTACTTTTATTTGAAAGAAACAAATGAACCTGCTTTACATTACTGGTTAAGGTTAGCTGTAGCATTACTAACCTACAGCAATCGTTATGTTAATAGAAGTCCTCACAAGGATAACATTGCGCGCATGTGTGTGTGTGTGTGTGTGCGTGTGCATCTGGCCTCATGCCCACTTCCTTGCTGTCTTCTGTGAGTGAAGATTCACTGGTTTAATCTGCCCAGGTGTGCATCTGTGTAATTGGTACACGCTGTGCCAGCTTTGCTCTGCTTGTACTGACAGAGCAAATATGTGCCTGTTTCTGGCTCTTAAAACTTTTTCACACCTGAATGCTCCGGTCCTTTTGCTTTTGGAGGTGGACCAGGCCATCTCTAGCTCACATATGGACCAGACCAGACCATCCCTCTCACGGGCCTCCAGTTGGTTCATTCCACACTGGAGAATAATTACAATGTGTTAGGGTTTAGTGGTTAAGGACAGAGTTAGGGTTTAGGTGTAGGATTTGTGATTAGGGATTGTGCTAGGTCTGGGGTTAGAGTCTAGGTGTATTATTGTTCAGCAATTTGATTATTGTATATTCAGGTTAAATCATCGCACTTAAATATCCACTCACGGTCAAATTTCTATAGTTATCTGATTATTCAAGTGGGAATGTAAACAGAATAGTCCGATCTAGAAATCAGATTAAATAATCCGATAAAGAGAGCTGGATTTTATTTCAGTAACCTCATTTCTCATAGCACGTATACCAGTTGCCCGATTTCGATCGGATTTGGCGGTCTGTGCATGTGCACAGAGCAGCTAACGGGAAAGAAACATGGTTGCCAGGTCTGCTTATTCTTAGAGATTTAATTTATTGCGAGCTTATTTACATAGACCGAGTGGTGGATTCTCTTGTGGGATCTGGCAACCCTGGAATTAAATGCAGCTATCAAACACTTTATTGAGACTCTGAAACACAGAATATTCTCCAAAAAAATGAGGAATTAGATTATTTAATACATCACGTCTTTCTGTGAGATTATTGGCTGGCTGCAAAGTAGAAATCAGATTATTACCTGGGTCATGTAAACTCCTTGAGCGGATTACCGACAAAATCTGACCGGATTATTAAGTGCATGTAAACGCACTCGGTTACACCAAGCGTAGTATGTGTGTGTGTGTGTGTGTGTGAGAGAGAGAGAGAGAAAGCGAGTATGTGTGTGTGTTGCTGTTAGCCCTTGGCTCTGAGCACTAATTACAGCTGCTCCCTCAGTGGGACAGTGTGTGACAGCTCTGAGTCCAATCAGGCAAACCCAACACAATTTAGTGCAGAGTTTCGGTTTTAGAAAAGTATATCAAACTTCTACACAGCTGACGAGGTGCTTCTGCTTTGAATTACTTACACAGTACAACAAAAGCGACAAAAAAACCTTAGTGTTCCAGAGCACATAAGGTTGGAATGGAAAATTGTTTGTTAGAAAGCATAATGAAGTTTGCAAAATAAAACCGTAGTCTGTCTGTTTCTCTACATGCTTTGTTCGTGCCCTTTACTCTGTTCTCTAACGGTCAGGACTCCCACAGATCAACTACTGTTTGGGTGGAGGATCATTCCCAGCACTGCACTGACCCTGATGTGGTGGTGGTGTGTTAGTGTGTGTTGTGCTGGTATGAGTGGATCAGACACAGCAGTGCTGCTGGAGTTTTAAAACACTGAACACTCACTATACACTTTATTAGAGACATTTCATTTCGTAGATGTAAAGTCAGAGACAGTGGCTCATCTGCTGCTGCACAGTTTGTGCTCACAAGATCATGCCTACAGGATGCTGGTGGCTGGATATTTTTGGCTGGTCTACTATTTTTAGTCCAGCAGTCACACACACACACACACACACACACACACAGAAAGGGAGAGACTCACTGTGCTCTGTGTGAGTTCTGGTGGGTTGTCGTTGATGTCGGTGATGGCGATGAGCGCTGTGGCCGTGCTCGATAATCCGAAATTCAGATTCCCCTCCATATCTGTTGCCTCAACGATCACTGTGTACTGAGGAACTCTCTACACACACACACACACACACACACACACACACACACACAGATGAATGAACAGCTCTACACTCCAAACACTTTTATTATCCTCAAACGCTCACAAATACACACAAATGCTGACACTGACACTTTATATTTAACTCAGCATTTTATCTGTGTGTGTGTGTGTGTGTGTGTGTGTGTGTGTGTGTGTGTGTGTGTGTGTGTGTGTGTGTGGCTTCAGATATTGCTCTGCGCTAACATGCTTCCCTGCAACATCACTCAACTTAATAGGAAAGAACAAGAGAGACAGAGAAAGAGCAGAGGTATCTGAACGCTGAAGGAAAACTTGTTCACACATCCGAACAGACCAGGTGTGTGTGTGTGTGTGTGTGTGTGTGTGTGTGTGTGTGTGTGTGTGTGTGTGTGTGTGTACCTCTCGGTCAAGTCCAGCAGCGACAGTAACAATGTCTCCTGTCTCTCTGTTTATAGTGAACATGTTTGGGATGGGGATGTGAGGCGTCTGCTGGAGGATCCGGTAATGCACCATGCCATTAGAGGTGGTGATGTCATCAGCATCATGCGCCGTCACCGTCATCACCGTTGTACCTGAGCGCACACACACACACACACACACACACAAATTTAATTATTGACTCACAATGGCTTTCAACGCTGCATTTATTACAAGTTTGGCAGGACTACCAAATCAAAACACACTAACACACACACACACACAGTGTCACAGACACACATAAATGTATTGTACTCATAGGCATTATTAACTCTGCATTTTTTAACACTTTTTGTGTGACTTGCAGTAGCCTTTGACAAAATGTTCTTGTACGACGAACAACACACACACTTGCACTCGCATTTATTAACTCTGCATTCGATTAGCACCATTACTACAAGTTTGTTACCATGACTAACTCAGACACACACAGACACACACTCAGGTAGGCTTTAATTACCCTGTTTTTTGTGCAGTCTCAGAACCTAATTGGCTTGTTAATGATTCAGGAAAATGCAGACATTTGTCAGGTTTAAGTTTGTTCTCTGGAGAGGCTGATTTAAAACCAACGAAACGTGACACCATGGATGCCTAGAACTTTGATACGCCTTTCGTCTGCACTGCACACTACAGCAGTAAACGTTCACCAACAAACACTACAAGATCTCTCGATTTTTCCTGTCTGAGGGTTAAACGTTACACACTTTGCAAATTCTGAAATACATTCAGAGATCTCGTGAGGAACGGTGCGACATTACACAGTGTCATGTGAGCAAAACCTGTTGGGTTTGCACTCAATTATCTCTCAGATCCAATTATCTCTGGAAGGGTAAAAATAAATTGTGTCATTATTTAGCTGACGTGTTGGGAAAAAAATAGAGCTTGATGATAGGATGGAGGTGCAAAGAGAGACGATTCTGTCTGTCTGTTTTTCGCTAGCATTCTGCTATTTCATCATCTCTGATGCAAGAAACGATGCCACGGTGGGCATCATTATCCCCGGAGAAACTTTAGTTTACTTACAGACGTACACACACACACACACACACACACAGGTCCTGTTCCTCACTGACGATAAGTAAAGGTTGCATCCAGCTAAATAAACCTGTCCTTTATTACACCTGCAGCCAAACTAAACAAAGATGTAGTTATAGAAAGTGAAAGACGGATCATCCGGAGTTTTTCCACTTTGGACAAAATAATATTTGTCCTTCTTAGAGAAAAGACTCCCATATTTTCGTTCACCAGACAAAAGCTCAGTGACAGAATGCAGAATCTTCTGCCATGGTTTCATTAAAGATGAAACTTTTCAGAAATGTAAGCTATTCGGCTCACTTCTATTAAACGATTCATTAAGACTCACTGACAAATTCTTTCCGTTGTATGGTTCGTTCAATGGATCAATGAGCAATAACAATTATAAAATAGTACATCACAACAAAACACACAGGCTGCTGTTGTACGCACTGAAACTCTCCAACACAGACCAAATATCCATTACTAAATAAGTGACTCTTAAGCAAAGGATTCAATGATTCAACATTCCTCAGGCAGTCTAATAGGACCAGAAGGCTCCACCAGGCCTCGAACCTGGGTCATAAAAGTGATGGGCAAATGCATTAGACAGTCACCCGAGTCACCAATTTCTTAGGTCACAACACATGGCTGAGTTCCAGAGGTGCATTACTCCAGATGTTGTGACACACAGACATAATTAGTCATATGTGAGAGAGGGGAGGATGATCATTCCATGATGCTGCAACAGTGACCCCTAGTCAGCCCTATGAAGTGTTCTGAATTCCAGGATAGGCTCCAGGCATCCATTTGCAAAACCCCAAGCAACCATGAGCAGAATAAGTTACAGAATACTACTACTACTACTACTACTACTAATAATAATAATAATAAGCAAAGACAAAGGTGAGCACACACTTCCTCCATTCTTTTTTCCCATGCATCTCCTTTACACATTTTGACTGTACCTGGTTTGGATCCTTCCATGACTGAGCCGTTGTAGATCTGGCTCTTGAACTCAGGCCGGTTGTCGTTCATGTCGATGACGAAGATGTAGAGGTCCACCGGCTGCTCCACCTGATTCCCGTTCATATCCACTGCATGAGCGCGCAGCTAAACACATGACGAGAGATCAGCATCAACAAGCTACACTATTCACTGATCTTATAAAGAGGGGGCAGCCCCGGAGACCATAAGCTACAAATCCAAGTCTGAGTGATACAACACTGTGCAAAAGTCTTAGGCCACCATTAGAGTTTGAAATTTTTGCCAGACGTCAGCAATATGTAATACATGGAAATTATATCATTGCTAAATCTAATGGTGGCCTAAGACTTTTGCACAGTCCTGCATGCTATGGCTGATATGAAAATGGTGGTTCCTGCAAGAAATCCCAAAAGCTTCTCATTGTCAAAGGCTGACCAACATCTACAGGAAACGCTGTTGCCACTAAAGGTTATTATTACATATTAAATATGCAAGAATATTCATACTTTAAGAATAAATATGATTTATAGTTTGGCCTGGAATTTATGTATGACTATATATAAATACACACACCTATATGTGTGTGTGTGTGTGTGTGTGTGTCGGATACAGGCTTATGCATGCCTCAGATGGAATACTAATCCATCACAGCTCCAGTGAGCTTCACTGCTCCAGTGACCGGGGGTGATGCCACGAATGGCCTTCCTTAAATCGGACACAGCATGTGATGACTAGGCCAAAAAAGAAGCATCGAGATTTGAACCCAGGTCCTCATGGTGGTGGGCTAGTGTGTTAAACTCGGTACCTAACGAATGAAAAGTGTGATATTAGCTTGGGCAGTGTGATGACTCGGTTCCTGAATAATACATCCAGCATTCCAAAGGGTTCACAAACTTTCCTATAGGTGAAGGGACGGCTCGACACCACCATGGATCTGTTACACAACCAGAGCTGGTCTGAGGATAGAAACTGTGTGTATTTATGGCTGAACTCCACCTTGGTTGTGACACACACACACACACACACACACACACACACACACACACACACACACACACACCCTATATGAATTAGCATTTTAAGTGAGTGACACAGGACTCTCACTGCCACTCACTGTGTGTCTAATTGTGGCACTAGTGCAGCACTGTACTCAGACAGGGGCGGGGCAAGCACACACACACACAGACCACTGTGACTTTCTATCATTGTGGGGACTTTTAATTGATATGTTCATTAATGCTACACCTACACTTAATCCTAACCATAACCTCAGTAACCTAAACGTTTGGGTTTTTCAAAAGTAAGCTGCAGTTTTATAACAAAGTGTAATATTTTTATCCATGTGGGGGCATTTGGACCTCACAATGATATATGAACTTGACTCTACATATACACACCGATAGCTTCAGGATATCTCTTACTGTGTTTGTGTTCGACTCTTTTGGCCATGTTTCTACATGTACACACACACAGGCACACACTCGGAGGTTTGCTTATCATGAATAGGTTGAAATGAGAAACAGATTCAGAACAGCTCACCTTATCTCCAACAAACCCAGTCAAGCCAGAAAACAAACATCACAGAGCCCATCTCTCTCTCTCTCTCTCTCTCTCTCTCTCACACACACACACACACAACTCAACCACACAGCCTCTTCAGTAGATTCAACTTACATGGATTAGTCCATCAGTTCATGTTAATTTTGGATTTGTGCACTACAGGCTCTTTCGCACCAGAGGAGGAACTGAGTGACATAAGTAAGGGGTGACTGGTCCAGCGATTGGTCCATGAGCAACCGCCATTTAAAAACCGCCATTTGGAAAAAACGAAAATGGAGAAGAAAAAAAAAAAAAACAGGCAATGGGCAGAGTGCATTTACATGCATTTAAAAAATCAGATTTTGTCTATAATCCGATCGATAGTGATCACATAATGGGAAACCTTCAGATTCATGTGATTCAGGTAAGAATCAGATTTCTACTCTGCATCCAGCCAATAAGGTTTTGCATGACAAAAAGGTGTGATATAAAATTGCAACTTTAATATTAAATAGTAATCAAATTCTTCATTCTCTCAAGCCTATGCTGTGTTTGAGTCTCCACAAAGTGTTCGATAGCCATTTAGGGTACTGTGTTTAATTCCACGGTTCCAGATCCCACAAGTGAAAAAACAACCTGGTCAACCTCAAAAGTCTCTAAGGATAAGTGAACCTGGAGACTTACTCTCTCGTGAGAGTAATCGTAGACCGACTGAAATCGTAGTACAGATATACATGCTCTGAGAAATCTGATTACTGATCCAAAATCCAGCTCTCTTTATTGGATTTCTTAATCTGACTTCTAGACTGGAAGAATTGAAGAATGCATGTACATGAAGAGCATGTAAACACATTCAGTGAAGTCCAGGCTTTACTGAGCCTTTTTCAGATGGTGGAATTGCAACATGATTTTGAGTCATCCAAGCAACATTTGCGTGGCTTACATCACTTCAGTGCCACACTGACGGTGAGAAGGCAAACGAAAAAAAGTTCTGGAACAAATCGTACTCAGGGGAGCTCCATGGGTGGTAGTTCCTCCAAAATTAGTCCTGTGTGAACTGTTTAGTGTGAAAATGTCTTTTGTTTCTACTATTTCTATTTCTATTTTCTGCCTTCACATGCAGACTAACTGACTGTGTCTGAGGGCTTGGGTGAGGGATCACTACCCGGCACTAACAGCAATGCCTACCAGGCCACTCTTATACCTGCTCCCTGTGTTTTCCAGGGAGAGACACTGGACCCTCCAATGCTGACTGGGAACAATCAGGGTTAAAAAATACTTCTGACACCTAGTTATTGGTTTGGTAGATGCTTTGTCCTAAAGTAACAAAATAGCACACAGCACCGGAGCTGATTAATGACCCTGAGTACACAAAGGAGCCTGACAAAATGGTACAGGACTGAAAACTGTCTTTGGATATTAAAAAAGTAACGTAAATAAGGACTCAACAACCTCGGTCTGAAAGATTAATGTGACTTTCCTTCGGTAAAACATTTGATCCATTGGGGCAACCAATACCTGCTCTGTGTGTGTGTGTGTGTGTGTGTGTGTGTGTGTGTGTGTGTGTGTGTGTGTGTGTGTGTTCGATTCAGGGCTCCGACTGTGATCAGGTAATTCAATAACACAGTGAGTCAGAGATTAGGCGCATGTTTAAAGGAGAGGAAATGTAATTCTGCTCTGAAATTAAAGTTATTATCTTCAAACAGATGGAGGGCTCGAAAAATAACAGCCTCCACCCTCTGCTTTTTCACACGTCAGTGAGGGATGAGGACCACGGGGTGTTGGATCCGTCCTGAGGTCTTATAGAGAAGAAGTGAAGCACAGCTAGATGGGAAATTGAAGATCTGGTGTATAGAAGATAGTTTGAAAACATGCAGCAATTTTCTAGAATATGACACAGTACAATAGAGCCATGATTCATAACCTGGGGTCCGGGCCACAGGGGGGCGCTGAAAATCGCAGGGGGTGCACAGGGCTTTGTCTGCTCTGAGGTGCTCTGAGTTTGTCAAAATACTCGCTGAAAGTAAGACACTTACTGGAACAAAATTCCCTGAGCAAGGACTATTGTGAATCTGAATCTTTACTGAACTGTAAATCAAGTTTCGGCTCGACTCGAGTGCGCCGAGTACAGAGCGAACGATGAGAACAGAGACAAATGTTTCTAGTCAAATTGCATTGAGAACCAAGTTCCGAGGTGGTCAAGAACCGAGGTACCGCTGTAGTTTGGTTCCAAGATCAACTTGCTTTCAGCCAATGTGTGTTGGAATATAAAGTGCAGTTAAGTGAAGATTACGGGACAAAATGACTAAAACTAAAAATAGATTATTATGTTGTTTGTATATGTCATATGTTTATGCGTATAAATCTTGTCATTACTTGGTAACACACATGCAATTTGGTATGAAAAAGAGAAGAGAAGTCTTCTCAACCATGTACATTATAAGGTAGGAACAGTTGTATAACACAATACCACATTTCTCACTGACAAACCCCGTGCTATTGGATGACGGGGACTGAAGGTGTACTCACATGGTAGGACGAGCGCTCCTCTCTGTCCAGAGGTTTAGTGACGTACATCTTTCCTCTCTCAGGGTCGATGTTGAACACCTCGTTAGGAGGCTGATCCGCTCCGACACCGGTGATGCTGTATCTGATGTTGATGGAACGATCTTTATCTGATCGGATCTGCAACAGAGAGGGAAAGATCTGTTTCACTACTTTCTGCTTATCTCAGATATGTTTTTTTTTGGTCATTGCGAGAGCAGGGCGGTTTTTATAAAAAAAAATAAAAAAAAACTTTTGCAGGAGTATTATTCACAATTGGTCCTCTAGGGTCTAAGCTGAAGCACACCGGTCCATAGCAGGGCTGCAATTAGGTGAACGTCTTAGAACGCTGTGCCACCCAAGTGCCACTAATGGTTTGATTGGTATTTGGGGACACTAGGATGACATCTCTGGTGACACAGTGGCCTAACACCTCAGCCCACCACACCATCCGTTTTTGAATCTCAGTGGTGATTTCCAAGCGAGTCAAGCATCGCATGCACACACGATTGACCCATCATGTCTGAGGAGGTGGATGTCAGTTGGGGATCATCCCCCGGTGACCCGTACTCAGCCCACGCCCACCTGTACCCTGTGATTTCATTGGGTGGTGGCACAGTGGCCTTGAATGGGAATATATGACAATGAAACACTTTGACCTTAACAAAGTCAATGATAATGTCTCTTAAATATATAAATAGACTGTGTGTGTGTGTGTGTGTGTGTGTGTGTGTGTGTGTGTGTGTGGTCAAGCTTGTTGTCAGAACCAAATGTCCACTTATGAAAGATATGAAATGTATAGCCTTTTGGGGACATTTTGCTGGTCCTTAAAAGGAAATTGTTGTTTGTTTGTTTGTTTCTTTCTTTCTTTCTTTCTTTGTGTTTCCTTTCTTTCTCTTTCTTTCTTTGATGCTTTCTTTCTTTACAAAAATTTCAAGTTTATTATTTCAGTCATACTATTTGCTTTAGGTCACTGAAGTTAAAGTTAGAGTTGTAGAGTTTGTCTCCTTACCAATGACATTTGTTACTTTGTGGGGACATTTTGCTGGTCCTCATGAGGAAAATGTATTTCTTCCCAAAACAGAAACTTTATTTTGTTCAAACAAAAAAGCCAAACCACTTGCTTTATGTAACTGAGGTTAAGCTTAGGGTTGGGTGCCGACATAAAATCAATTAACTTCCGCAATACAATGTCAATGCAAAGTCCCCACAATGACAGCAAGACAAACGAGTGTGTGTATGCAAGCGCGTGCACAAAAAGGCTGAACACTGGTAACTTTTTATAAGAGTTTAACACTACAAACTCGTACAAATTTGCAACAGCGAGATGATTTTGTGTCCACAGAGGAGCGAGTGGCTCACAGGAGTCCATTAAGATCCGAGACAGAACACAATCAGCACCGCAATCACACACACACTCTGCCCCATCCATCATCCTGCTCCTCTCTTCCAGCTACAGATGTCATTAGCACTGCACACACACCAACAAACACACCGGCTCGTCTTTCTGTGTTGTGGGGACCTTCCACTGACATAATATTAACATAGCTAATTAATACTACTGCTACACCTTCACCCAACTTTGACCTTAGTAAAGGTAACATAAAACAGCTTTTGGCTCTTGTGATGAAAAATATGTTTTTTGGTCAAAAATAATCCGTTTTTCAAAATGTCCCCAGAAGGTAAAAGGAGAATTCATTCTATCCTTGTAAGGACATTTGGTCCTGATGATGATATATAAACTTAATATAAACACACACACACAGACAGCGGTATGTTCTGCAGAACTGAACCACATCACACAAGAAATTCAATATTTCCATCTGGAGGAAATAAACAGCCTAATTTTTCTTCTGTTTGCAGTTCCTGACAGTCTGAGTTCCCCATAGCCAATGTTCACACACGTGTGTGTGTGTGTGTGTGTGTGTGCATACATCTCAGATTAAACAGTCTGCTAAGAATGAGACGGCAGATTCTATCTTTAGGATAAACCGCAGGTGCTAATTCAAACACCGCTGACTGAACATCCTGACCGAAAGTGTTACATATCATGGGATATGGCACTGTAGTGATGCAACTGTTATGCTACTGAACTACTGACCCAAAGGTCCAGGGTTCAGGTCCCAGCACTGCCAAGCTGTCACTGTTGGGCGCTGGAGCAAGGCTATTGGAAGAATGTTTTGTGGACGGATGCGACCAAAATAGAACTTTTTGGTTTACGAAAAAAGCATTATGTTTGGAGAAAGGAAAACCCTGCATTCCAGCATAAGAACCTTATCCCATCTGTGAAACATGGTGGTGGTAGTATCATGGTTGGGGCCTGTTTTGCTGCATCTGGGCCAGGATGGCTTGCCATCATTGATGGAACAATGAAATTTCTGAATGATATCAGAGAATTCTAAAGGAAAATGTCAGGACATCTGTCCATGAACTGAATCTCAAAGAGAAGGTGGGTCATGCAGCATAGAGACAACGACCCTAAGCACACAGCCGTTCTACCCAAAGAATGGTTACAGAAGAATAAAGTTCATGTTTTGGAATGGCCAAGCCAAAGTCCTGACCTTAATCCAATGGAAATGTTGTGGAAGGACCTGAAGCGAGCAGCTAATGTGAGGAAACCCACCAACATCCCAGAGCTGAAGCTGTTCTGTACGGAGGAATGGGCTAAAATTCCTCCAAGCCGGTGTGCAGGACTGATCAACAGCTACAGGAAACATTTAGCTGCAGTTATTGCTGCACAAGGGGGGTCACACCAGGTACTGAAAGCAGAGGGTCACATACTTTTGCCACTCACTAATATGTTATACTGGATCCTTTTCAGCAATAAATAAATGACCAAGTATAATATTTTGTCTCATTTGTTTAACTGGGTTCTCTTTATCTACTTTTAGGACTTGTGTGAAAATCTGATGATGTTTTAGGTCATATTTATGCAGAAATATAGAAAATTCTAAAGGGTTCACAAACTTTCAAGCATCACTGTATATCGGACAATATCTGACATATCCAGTAGAAGTACAATCAGTTTGCGATTTTTTTTTTCCAAAAGTTTTAGTAGGGACAATTTGGCAACCAGCTAAAGCTGGCTAGCAGTGGTGAGTACCCACTGACAACTGTACACACATAAAATCATTAAACCGGAAATGAATTAACTGAAAAAATGTAAATTTAATGTTACTCATATTGTCAGATTAACCTTTCGGGCTTTCATGTTGACTAAAAATAGAGGGATCTAATTACTCACCATGTGGCCATGAGGAACTGGTGAAAATCAGGCTATGGCCTAAAACTGTTTTGGGTAGTGACATGAATAGGGGGAACACTTTATTTAAAAACTAAGCTCTTTATGAATCTAAATCTTTCACATTAAAACAACATTTTTAAAAACAACATTAAAAAAAAAAACCCTGTATTGTCATTTTCACAAGCTAAAATGTAGGGATTCAAATGCTATTTAAAAGGTCATTTTGTATGTAATCCGCTTATTGCTATCACAGTTAATGCCTTTACTTTAAATAGATCATAACATAATTCTTGTAAAAATCTAAGGGTTTGTTTTGTATTTTAAATAGTTTTCTCTTATTGATTTTAAGATTTTGGTCGGGACACCTCAGGACTTCTTTGAGACTGAGGTCCTTACTGTCTATAGCCAAATGCACACCCCTTCAGGACTTTGTTGTTGGCTTAAATACGCCACTAATTATTACAGTACATACTTGTTTTGGTGCCATAAGAGGTATACTACTTAGTATGGTAGTATGCAGCCTGTGTAATAGCTGCCACAATTAGTAGGGTTATAAAACATATTATATGTGTTACTGTACAGCTGGTGGTGTAGCATACAGTCCACAGATATGGCTGAATAGGGTGAATATATACAGTTCAGTGTGTCAATGCGTTTTTATCCTGCTGACGTATGAATCCTTCTACACAAAGATCTAAGCAACCATTTTCACTAGTGCTCTCAGACGTCTGGCCCCCATTGTAGGTACAGATACAGCCAAGGCCGAATCACATACAGTATATAAAGCCTTCCAAAGCTCGACTGCACCTACAACACTACCATAAGTGGTAAAACTGTTACAGCTCAGGAGAATTGTTCACTGGTGATATTGTACCTGTACTATATTCAGTATGCGATACTTAATAGGATGTTAAGGATAAAAGTTACTGCACCTGCACAATCACATAGTAAGGGAAGATGCCATCCTTGTTCCAACAAATCCTACATTTCCGTCATTGCTTCTTCATGAGTATGTCAAATATCACCAAACCAGTGTACTGCTTATCTCTAATAACCCAACTCTGTATGGACACACCTTCAGGTTGAGATGGACAATCCTAAATGGAAAGAAGCATTTTTGTTGGTTCATCTTTCCAGAATGAAGGTTTAGCGTGAGTGTTTTTGGCAAAGCGCGAGGATCTTCAGGCAAAAATTTAATAAACACGACCCAAACAGCTCAGAGGCAGAATTCAGAATGATTACACACTCGAGTGGAGAAAAAAATTAAAAATTCCCCCTCCTGAAGCCCCCACTCATTTTTCCCCACTCAGTTTTAATAGGAACTAGGAAGAAGCATAAAATCTAAATTAATTTAATCTGACATTGTGCAGAGCCCAGCACAAATCCTATTTCTTTCATATTTTATGAGAGAGGACATGACATACAGTACACTCCACGTTCTTTCAAAAATGTACACCCACTTCCATTTGATGATCTTCTCCATGTCTCTGGCTAAATGTAATAAAATAATAAATATGCCAAGACAGGAGCTCAGGTCGTGCACCAGGATGGTCGGGGCATGCAGTGCCCTAATTGGCTAGCCCAGCTTGACAGTGACCTGGGTTCCAGTCCCAGACGGTGCCTACTGGCCAGGTGAGTCGTTGCAACCAGGTTTGATTGGCTGCATCTGGGCAACACCCTGCTATAGATTGGCATCCCGTTCCAGGGCATGTCCGTAAGCATGTGATCTCCGGGGATAAGTGTGGTGGAAAAATGCACATAGAACAATCAGCTTAAACATGAAAACTTCAAAAGACCAAATATAAAATTAAAAAAAACATTATTAAGAACTCCAGGTTATTAGAAGTTCACGTGTTTTCTCACTGTTTTATTAAAATGTATTTCTAATTTAGTGTGACTTGGCAACCACACACACACACAAATAAGTGGTACAGGCTTGGTGACGAGAGAGAGAACGAGTGTGTGTGTGTGTGTGTGTGTGTGTGTGTTGTCTCCTCAGGGTAATGAATGATAATTGATTCAGTTTGAAGAACACTAGAAGGTAAAAGCTCTCACCTCATCCCTTGTTTCTTATTACAGAAAAGTGTGTGTGTGTGTGTGTGTGTGTGTGTGTGTGTGTGTGTGTGTGTGTGTGTGTGTGTGTGTGTGTGTGTGTGTGTGTACGCATGTGTGTGCGCTTTAGTGAAACTAGATGCTGCATAAATGACCTATTTATTGGCAGATCAAAGAATAATCTCCTTCGTTACTTCATTGTTTTGGAGCCGCTGGCATACAGTATTGCACCAGTGCTATGTAGTGTGTGTACAAATACCTCCTCACACACACACACACACACACACACACACACACAGCTCAGGCATGGCCGAACAGCATCTGTTCTATTAGGCTCAAATGACCCAATTATAGTATAAAAAACAGCTACAGGCCTGGAAATGCCCACATATCCACTGTTAGGGTAATAAATAAGAAGCTGAATTGATTCGAGTCATAATCAAGCTGTATGGACGAGCAGACAAGTAGATTTTGCTCCCACACACAATGAGGAAAAGGGTTAGAGTGTAAAAACTTGGAAAGCAAGTCTCCAAATGACCAGTAACACACCTGTGTGTCAACAAACTACACTGGAAATAGGCTTTGCTTAATGATTACGTATATGATGGATTTTGGGCTGATCACGGTGGTTAGCACTGATGCCTCACAGCTCCCGGTTCTATCCTCACCCCAGACTCCAGCTGTGTGGAATCTGCATGACCTCCCCTTGTCCCTGTGGGTTTACTCTGGGTACTCGGGTTTCTTCCCACAGTCCAAAGACGTGTGTTAGATTAACTGGTGTTTCTAAAGTGCCCTCAGTGTGTAAGTGTGTGCCCTGTGATAATTTGGTGCCCAGTCTAGGGTTGTTCCTGCTTTGCAGCCTGTGCCTCTAGCTAGTCATTGGTTTCCCACGACTCTGTCTATTACTATACTGACCACAAAGCTAGCTGTTTTGGTCAGTCCAAACCTGGTCATGACTCAGGCTCAGGTAGGTGCTATAAGATGTAGGTACCTCATTGTGGATCAGAATGGCCAAGCTGCCACTGTTGGGTCCTTGAACAAGGCCCATAACCAACAAGTCATTCTGGGTAAGAGTGTGTGCTAAATGCTTCGAATTTAATTTAAATGTTATGCTAACCATTGCACCAGAAGACTGTAAAAAGACTCTAAAAAGGCTTTTAAAAGGCTAAAATCCAAAACCCTCTCACATCTAATGACAAGTCACAGAGCTGATTTTGAAAACACTGGGGAACTGCAACTAGATTCCCTTTCAGACTATTTCTCTTCATGCTCAGATTCATAGTATTCTCATTAAGAGTTTGTTTTTTAAACATATGTACTAACCAGTAATGGGTATTACTGAATATGGTGATCATTTGTTATTTAACTACATTTTTTGCACTCTTTGATTTTTGAGCTTCAGTTGTATCTAACCATTGCTTTTCTACACACCTTCTAGTCTATGGTAAGTATGCAGTATTATTAATATATTATTTCATTACTTATTATTTTATTCAATAGAAAATATTGCCCTTAATTATGAACAATATAAACAGAACATCATCTTATTAACATACTGTATCCAGTACTGTGCAAAAGTCTTAGGCCACCAGTAGATTAGATACACCATTGTTTTAGCAATGCTACAATGACCATATATAATTATTTCTCAGTCTATGTATTTAAATACAACCAGAAAACACAGGATATATGTTTGCAGTATTAAGAACTGAAACATCAGAAAAAACAGCTCACAGGCTACAGTGGCAAGATTTTAGTGTGACCTTCCCTTACACTTGAGCAATAGCAGCACCTGACAACTTCTACTTGATCAGGAATGGTCTTTTTGGAAGGGTAGCAGCCAAGAAACCACTTATTTTGGAAGGTGAAAAGGGTGAAAATGCTAAGATATGCTTTTCTTGGAATGAAGACTGCTGGAGGGGTATTAAGGAGGGTCGAATCCAAGGTTGAAAATTATGGGTGCAATTGTCAACAGTATGTTATGTATGGTCATTATAGCATTGCTAAAACGACAAATCTAATGGTGGCCTAAGACTTTTGCACAGTACTAGACTTTTACACAGTACTATATGCAAATGAAATTAAGTCTTCATTCATTCAGTGAGATTCACTTTCCTGCAGAGGGTCAAAGGGACGAGTTTGTACAAAAGAAGGACACATGCAGCAATTCCACATTTGTCTCGACAGAATGGACTTCCAGGAGGGATTCTGATCTGGTGACTCCAAATGCTCTGGCAAGTAAAAATAGCAAAAATAGTTCTGATGCTGGCATTCTGTATTGCCCTGTAAACAGACTTAAAAAGCAAGGAATACTTCAAGGGCCACAGCGATGCACTAACATATATAGATAGACCATAACGATGAAACACAAGAGAAGAAAGTTCAAGTTAAACACATCGTACAGCAAAGCCAAGGTTGGAACTTCTGCGCGTTATCTAAGAGCTACAGACAGACAGCTTCTCTGAGTCAATGCTGTGGTACCAGGCAGCGGGTCAGACCAGACGTTTGTGATATAAATATATATGGCATGTTGTTGACAGGAAGAAGCGGTTCATGCTGTCAAACCGGCATTAGCTTGTTAGTGTCTAGTTTCACAGGAAGTCCAGCACATCTCTCATACGCAATGAACAGAATAGCAGCGGGCGCTGTGAGCAGGGTGGGTCCGTCCTGCCGGCCGACGGGTTATGGTGATTTAACCTCGACAGTTACAGACTTCAATTAATACAGCTTTCGTTATGAATAGTTATAAATACTGTGATATCAGATGCTCTCTCAGAGGGTACTGTATGGTAATTCTATAATCAGTGCCTAATTTGTGATCTGTTGTCTCTCTCACTTGGAGCACATGCTTTCCAGAACTTATGTAATGGATCCAGCACCTCTGTGTTTTTATACGTAAAATAAAATTTAAATTAACCAAAGCTCATTCATTCATTCCTTGTCTTATCCTCTTAATCCTTGATTAGGGTCGAGGGAAAGTTGGTGCCATAAGGCAGGAACATCTCTAGACAGGGTGCCAATCCATCGTAGAGTCACACACTCACGCACTTTTAGAAGCTCCAATTGACCTAACATGCATTTCTTTGGACTGTGAAGGAAAGCGGAGTACCCAGAGTAAACCCACTCGGACACAGGGAGGACATGCTGACCCCACACAGAAAGAACCCAGGTCGCTCCATCTGGGATCGCACCCAGGACTTTCTTGCTGTGAGGCTGTGGACCACCATGCCGCCCAAATAAGCAATATATCATTTGACTTTTAATTAACTATATTAGGTGGGGCACTTGGAGCACTGTTGTGTCTGTACGTTCCAGGACCTTTTCACCCCGCGCTCGGTGTTCCCTTACTTCATGTTTTACAAATGAAGCACTGTATGTAACCATAAGAAAAAATACATGCTGTGGTTTAAGCCTTTGTAACAGTAACATGTTTCCTTCTGAGTTTGGATCATGATAACTTCGTTTCTCGAGGTACTTCTGCAGACGACAGTTGTTTGTCAAAGCTTCATTGTCCGCCCAAGCCTAGTGTGTAGGTTGTGTTACAGAATACCCAATCATCTCGAACACAATCTGAAAGGTAAGCAGGACTGGGGTTGTAATATAGAATGCATTAATACAAGATGTGCTCAGGACAAAAGAGAATGAAAAAACAATCCAATGTCTGTGCTCCCTTTTCTGATTCTCTTTTTCTCTCCTCCATGTCTTGTCTCCTCCACCTTCTGTTCAGGCTGATCTGAAATTCTGGGAGCATTAGCATGAAAGAGACTGCACAGAGTGAAATTAAACACAGCCAGAGTGAGGATCATTATGACGGGAAAGTTAGCAGAGAGCACGGTTTTTAAAACTCGATCAAACACGTTGGCATTCCTGTCCATACTTCTGAGTTTCCTCTGAGGATCCTTTCGATCAGAGCAACAAAACGTCTTGCAGAGTGTTCCGCGGCAGGAAGCGCCTCGGGCCAATCGCACACTTTCAACTCCTCTACTTTTTAACTAGGGTTGGTGTTGGACTGTGATTTCTCTTCGTTTGCATTCAGTGAGTGATGTGTGATTTATTTCACGCCTTGCGAGTGCTGTTAGAGGCGACAGTATGAAGTCCTCTTCAGGCAAAGAGTCGAGAAGCAGCTGTAGACTTGGAAAAAAAAAGCTCCTTTTGGTTTATCGTTTTGGGACACTCTCAAAGTGGCTCTAAAGCGGCGGCAGGATTTGATGACAAAGATTTGGGTCAAATGAATTGTCACAGCACAGCAGTGACAATCTTTCATTAAAGACAGAGACATACTGAATCGAAAACGAGTGGGGAAAGCACAGCATGTCATTCGGCTTCGTAAGTAGATGATGGTTTGCTGCATATGGTGTTGTGTAGGAGAGAGGAACCCCTTAATGAAGCATTCTCGCGTGTCAAGAACCATATCCACCAGATTTCGTTCCAAAGAAACCCTGAGGAACCTTTGAGAATGATAAAAAAAAACCCATAAATGTTTGGTCAGCTGCCAATATCAAGACAACCAGCACAAATCTGTTTTTATTTTACATTTGAACCCTGTTTTATCCTGATAAGAGCCGCAGGGGCTCCAGGGCCTATCCCCAGACTCCACAGGGCGCAGAAGTAAACATTCACCAGTCCGTTCCAGAGTTGGGCAGGGGGACTTATGATCCATGACTGGGGATGGCATTTGAATATATTTTATAGTAATTAATAAGTGAAAAGTGACACGGGTTGCGTCTCAAATCACATTTCATTACTACATAGAACAGAGGTAAGTTCATTAATTAAAATAATATTACAGAACAGACTACTGAGCACAGCTGCTTAGAAACAGTTTTCTGTTTTAATGTGAGATGCAGTGGCGGCTCGGTGATCTAGCTCTGGGCTGATCAATCAGAAGGCTTCTAAGCTCTTGTCTTGAACAAAACCCCTAATCTTCAGCTGCTTACATCAATTTTTACCTGGCTTGGATCAAAGCGTCTGCCAAATGAATAAATGTAAATGTAATTTCACTCCTCAGTGATCTATAGAATTTGAAAGTTATCATCCGAGTATCACTTTTATTGTGTCCTGATATATGTCAAGCAATAAATCACTGCCATCGTTTCCTCCTTCATTTGACCTAATATCTGACCCAAATAAATGACGTGCAAAAGCAAATCCCTGCATGATCAGCATTAACTACGTCACCTGGTATCTCTCATCTGTTTGAAATTCACATTGCTGGTGTGGTCCACTTGACTTGACCCACTTGAATTGCTGCAGTACATGTAGAGATTGAATGTGATTTAATTGAAAGAAATAAAACAGAAAACAGCTAACAAACAGCATGTGCAATACCAATGCCAACCACAAGGGGCATGTGTTTTAGCCCTGAATGTATTGTAGGTTTTGAAAATGTGAAAATCAGAACCTCTAAGACAATTAGGACTGTGGGGAACCAGTGAAAACCAGGGAACCAGTACTTTTGATGCCTATTGATTGTACTTTGTGAGACTGCATTAGTTGTCAGTCGTTCCAAAATTAAATGCCTTTCCTCTCGATGTAAATGTAAAGCAAGCCATTGTTTTTACTCCAAATATATATTTACATGAGCACGGGCAGAAAATTTAAATAATAAATGCGTTGTGCGATCAGAAGTCTTGGGACTGGCTCAGGCGCGTGGTTTTGTTATTCTTGGCAACATCATATATGCCGTATGAAATGTAGATCACATCAGACGGTGTCTCAAAAACAACCATGCTCAGCTTCGGTCACTTATTATTATGAATCTTGGTTGGATTTACAAACAGAAACTTTCATAGCTAGAGGGATCCCCGGGTTCGATTTCAGATTTGCCTGTGTGGAATTTGCATGTTCTTCATGTGTTTGAGTGGGTTTCCTCCAGGTCCTCTGATTTCCCCAGACAGCCCAAATACATGTGTTAGGTCAACTGGTATCTCTAAAGTGTCCCATCTTGTTCTGGATTGGTGCCCTATCTGGGGTTGGGTCCTGCCTTGTTCCCTGTGCTGCCGTTTGGATTAAAGTGGGTATGCAAATGATCGAATGTGGAGTTTAATGGAAAATCAGAGAGAAACTTTCTTTGTCCTCATTGGCTCTTTCTCTCTCCCCCATTAACAGACATTTGGGCCTCCATAAATGTGCAATTGTATGTAAATTCCGCTCCAGATGCCCCAGATGACAAAGTGAGATTTTGTTTCTTATAGCAGGCGCCTCCCGCCTGCACCTGCTTCTCCGTCAGCAAAGTGTTGTGGCTGTTATTATTATCATGGCAGTTAGAAATGGTACTGTATGTGACAGATGCTCTACTGTGCTCTGATAATCTCGAGTCACAGCGTTCGTTACGTCGCTCGCCGAAAAGCCAAATAAAACCTGGTGGCGATGGGTGACTTGGCGGCTCCCGACATCGCCTTTTTCTGTTTCCTCCAGATGGCAAATCGTACAAATGAAACAACTGATTTTGTTCCATTAGCAAGTCTGAAATGTCGGCTGAAGCAGTGAAAGTGTACTAATAGAAGCAACAGGCGATCAGCTGCCATTATGAGAGAATTAACACTATGAGGTAATAAATTAGAGACACTATTTGTGTTAGTGTATTCAGCTATTTCAGTCATACAAAAAGTTTTTACCTTGGCACTGTAACAAACACTCTTTCTGCCCTCTAGTGCCCTGGTCCAATGGAAGTGCTATTATTGTGTAGTGGAAAATGTCTGGGAGCAACACCAGCTTGTTAGTCGCAACGCAGGTTTTGACCCCAACCCCATCCAACACCTTTGGGATAAATTTGAACACAGACTGAGAACCAGACCTTCAAGACAACGATGCCTAAGCTCACTAAACCTGCCGTGGCTTACTTAAACAAATCCATGTTAATGTTCAAACAAGCAAATCTGTCTGTTTATTTACTGCAAGTAATTATTCCTCTAGGGGCAGCTGATTATCTTGGAGGCTGAATACTTAAATGTATTGGTTGAACGACCTGTGAAACAGGTTATAGACCAAAATGGTCTTTAAGTTACATAATCTTTTTAGGATATTGCAATGTAAATATAAAGGGTGTTTTCACAAAAAACTGCACAAACCATATGTGAATGTGTCACAGCTACCTCTGATAACACACATCCAAAACTGAACTGGTAAACACATGCTAAACCTTTTGTAATTTATCCAAATTGAGCTGAGCTGTAACATTCGACAGGGCCCGATGGACCTGATACTTTTGTTTGAAGGAAGCCAAAAATGCATTGATAGACAGTATTAGAAACCTCATGGAAGAACAGCCAGATGAAACAGAGACTCAACGAGTGAATATGAACCAGTTTATATAGTTATAGCAAACGCCTCGTTAAGTCATCCACACAAACACGAGTAACTTGCACATAAAAAGTCTCTAAACACATCAACTGAGTCAGAACAGTCTCTAGTCCAAATGTGTGCGAGGGCTTCACACACCAGGGTTGCCAGATTCTATACATCCCACCTGCAACCCACAATTATGAATACTTGTAAGAGACATTATAGGAAAATAAACCCAAAACCTGACAACCGTGACACACAACAGAGCCTCCTTAACCCCCGGCTCTGTGCAGCAATGACTGCAACTGAGCAAAACTAGTACCTAGCAAATCTAAAAGCTGAAAAAAGATGCAAAATATAGATTTCATATCACACGCATTATAAGGGTAGAGGAGTCTTTTCTAAAAAATGGTTAATAATGTTCTGCAATGCTCCTTTAAGGGAAATCTGACATGCTATACTGTCATGGACCACTAGGGGTAGATTTTCTTTCTCTTCCCTATTATCTATAATATTATCCATTATCCACATTTTTGTGTTGTCATTTATGTTTAAAAAAGTCTCTAAACCCATCAACCGAGTTAGAACTGTCCCTAGTCCAAACATGAGTGAGGGCTTGACACTCCAACACACCCGGGTTGCCAGATCACACGGAAAAAAACCCTGCAACAGGCAACTACGAAGATTTGTGAAAGTAATATTTGTAAGATAAATTCGACATGCTATACCGTCATTGACCACTGGGGGCTTTCTTCTTCTTACCTATTGTGTATAATATTATCTGCTATAGATAATAGATAATTATAGATAATTATCTATTATATATCTTTTCGTTTTGCCATTTATGCTTAGGACGTTTCAGATTGCTTGAGGAAAACTTGTTCATGCAATATTACATTATTTATATTGATATCTTATGTGTCACTTTGTGATTCGCACTTAAATGATAAGTGTGTTACATATAAAATGCATCATTATTATTATTCTTACCAAGCTGTTTTATTTATTGTTGCATCTGTCCCAGGAGCACACTTTTTAATACTAATCGACCCATCTATCTAAACAAATCAGGATGTTATACCAACGTTGAACACTAGGGGCAGCTAATTACCTTGGACGGTGAATCCTTACATATATATATATTATTTAATAATGATTTCTCTGTCAGTGGCAACGCACAATGCCACGACTAGCATGTGCGGGACAGCATGCTGCTGCTTGCAAAGAGACGAAGGAAAAATATGAAAGAGGTAAAATGCACAGTGTGATAGTGCTTATTATCAGTGCTTAATGGACTTAATACAGTATAATACAGTCCAATTACTGCATTAGTGGTACAGTATTAATACGGCTCATCCACAGGATCCAAGCCGAGCCCCAATTATACAACCTGCAGTCCTGGCTGCTAACAATACAGCTATTCTGTTTCTCCCTGAATCACTTTCTGTCAGCTCTTTCACTCTGTCCACCATTGTTTATCCAGTCGTGTACCATCATCTTTAGCCAACAGACAGTTTGACATCTTGCTGCTCGACTTCTCGGGTAAGTAAGTACACCGTTGCCTCGTGCTATCACAGCCTCCTACATGAGAGAGAGAGAGAGGTAGGAAGTCTTTGGACGGATGATAAACCATCATGGACAGTGTCTCCCATCTCTTGCGTGGTTGACATATCTGACATGCTGAGCCCAAGCCTAACTTTATTTGCAACCGTTGCTATCCTGTTCAGCACTCTCCAAAAGTCAGGTGTTATAGTGAAGACTGAAATTGGAGGTGTGTTTGTTAGAGCAGCACTTTATGTTTTTCCCCCATGTGCACGTATAGAGTGGGAAGCCATTTGGGATACGGCCTGGATGTGTGTCAGAGATAATGAAGTGAGCTAAAGCTTTTCTACCTTCCTTATGCTAGCATTTTGTCTGCTTAACATTCTCAACACACTTCTCCAAGGATCGACCTGTGTTCAGAGCTGAACGAGCAGCAGCTATGTACAGGTAGTCCCCGATTTACGATAGGGATCTGTTCAGACAAATCCATCGTAAGTTGAATATATCATAATCCGAGGAGTTTAATATGTACCACGGCTTTTCCTCACTACATTTCCCAGCAATATGGACCCTGGACAATATGGTGGTGCAGATACTGAAGTCCGAGGTGGACTGGAGTCATACCTGAGAAGCACTTTTGCACTCACTACTTTCTTCTAATGAATTCTGGGATAGACTCTGGACTGTCTGGAACCGTGACCAGAATAAGCAAGGGTCAAAATGGGAATGTTCTTATTAAAGCGTGAAAAACAAAAGGATTTTGAAGTTTGATGCATGATTACATCGAATGCTTTAGGGTTTCCCACTTTTTAATAGGCGATACGACACCTGGACGCCTGTCAATTCTATTATAAATTTTTATTAGTAGTATTTTTAATCTTATATATTCTTATTTTTCCTTTAAGTATTATTATTATCTTTCCACTTTCTTCTACTCTGTGTGTACTGTAACAATGATGCTGCTGGAAACTTAATTTCCCTGAAGGAAAACCCCCAAAGGGATCAATAAAGTTTTATCTTATCTTATCATTGCAGCCAAAAGGGGTCACTGTTACACTACTGGATGATGATATCCCAACTAGCAGCCACTCCCACAGACACAACCAATCGTGTGACACCTGACCTGGTCAGAATGCGCCACCAGGACTCCAACCTGTTCTGTCATCAAACAAAGTTCTAAAAGGAAACTCTGACAGATGAGCTTCAAAAATATCTATGCATAGTCATAATAGTCCAGGGCACTGAAGGTTTCTCATGACTATGTGCATACCAGACATAATATAGAGAGAATTTGTTGATGTCGATACCCTGGATGTCTGACAAATGTAGCTTGTTGCAGGTACATTTCTTTCTTTCTTTCTCCTCACAGGTTGCACAGACATTCATGAGGTGTGTTGTGAGCCTCTGTGTGTGTGTGTATTGCTTTGCTGGATTGTGTGTACATGAGAGATTGAGTTTGATGTTCACTGGATGTGTGTCAAAGACGATTTACGGCTCGAGCCAAAGCTTTTCTGCCTGAGACAAGCTGGACCTTCTGTCAGTGTAGCGTCTCTGGCTAACACCGATTCCTTCCAACACACGTCTCCAAAGACGCACCTGGACGTGCAGAGCTGACCAAATGGCAGCTGTCTGTATGATAAACGAGCAAGATGGGCTCACTCAGTATGACACAAACACCACACACACACACGTTTGTCTTGCTATCATTGTAGGGACTTTCCATTGAAATAGTTTACTGTGGCTAAGTAAAGCTATACCTCCGAAAGCCTTAACCTCAGCAACCTAAAGCAAATCTTCTGGCTCTTCTAGTCCTTCAAATGCATGTTGCAGTCTTTTTAATAAAACGTTTCCCTTTTAGGGACCTGCCAACAGTCCTCATAAGGGACAAAGGTCAGATATTTCTATCCTCGTAGTCCTCACAATGCTATATAAACTTCATTCCATCCCTCCCGCCAATTAAGTTTAATTAAGTGCGAACTGTACTGAATATTGTTAAGACACAATGACATCTTCAGCCGAGTATAAACAGTCACAGGCTCCAAAAACAATATTCTTGTAAAATAAGCTGCTGATATGGTGAGTTGAGCGTTTAAGTTGAAAAAATTTGGAATATTCATTAGTTTGGCCACAGCGCCTGTGGGTTGGATGTAAGCGCCAGCTACTGGAAACAGCAGTTCATGAGGACCTGAGTTCGAACTCTGGGCCAGGCTTGCCACGTGAAGGTCAGATGGTGCGGTTATGGCGCCTGTGATGGTCTGGATCTCTGCCCAGAGCATATCAGTGCTTACACTCAGTATATTATGCGATAGTCTCAGGACTCCCCATGACCATGTCCGGGGTAAGTGTGGGTAAAATTGGATACTTTTGTATAAGTACAACTATCTGGCTAACATTAGCAGTGAAGAATATGTACATTTGTAACTACATCTTAAAATTATCCAAGAAATCCCATCAGTTTATCTCATATTAGCTAGCTGGCTAGCATTAGTGGTTAAGATTGTGTACAGATTGTAAATGCATCTGAAAAATCATCCAAATAACCCTTAAAAATCATCTGTAAATGTCATGTTAGCCAACATATAGCTCTGAAGATATACAGTATTGACTGACTTTAAATATCCTTTGAGATCAGGTTAACTCATGATTTCTGGCTAACATAGCAGTTAAAATTCTATTCACATGTGAATATTCTTGACAAGTATCACTGCATTTTAAAAAGTATTCAAGAAATTCTGTCAGGATAGTTCATGTTAGCCAACATAAGCATCTTAGCTATCTGGCTAACATTAGCAGTGAAGATTATTTACATGTGCAGCTATATTTTAAAATTTATCCGAGAAATCCTGTCAGGTTAGCTCATGTTAGCCGACAATAGCTGTGAAGATTTATAGTATTGAAAGACTATAAATATTCTTTGAGAAATCCTGTCAGGATAGCTCATATTAGCTATCTGGCTAACAGTAGCCGTGCTGATTCTTTCCATTTATAGCTACATCTTAAAAATTATAGAAAAAATTATGTCAGGTTAGCTCACTGTAGCTGACATTAACTGTGAAAATTTACAGAATTGTATGACCTGAAAATCATTTGTTAAGTCCTGTCAAGATAGCTCATGTTAGCTAGCTGGCTAGCAGGAGCAGTTGAGATTGCGTACATTTGTATACGTTTTCATAAATCATCTGGACAATCCTATGAGTTTAGTTCATATTATAGTGGTATGAAAAAGTTTGGGCACCCCTGATAATTTTCATGATTTTTCTTTATAAATCATTGGTTGTTCAGCTCAGCAACTTGAGTTTAATATATCATATAGCAGATGAACACCGTGATATTTGAGAAGTGAAATTAAGTTTATAGGTTTTTACAATAGAAATGTGACAGTATATTCAAACAAAAGTAGGCAGGTTCATAAATTTGGGGGCACCCTTTGTCATTTGAATACCTTAGCACTAATTATTGGAACACAAAATATGTTTTGTAAGCTCACTGACCCTTGATCTACATACACAAGTGAGTCCAACTATGATAAAGGGTTAAGGTGGCAATTGGAAGTTTTTCTCCTCTTTTTATCTTCTCTGAAAAGTGGCAAAATTGGAGCCTCAAAACAACTCTCAAATGGCCTGAAAACAAAGGTTATTCAACATCATGGTTCAGGGGAAGGATACAAAAAGCTATCTCAGAGATTTCAGCTGTCAGTTTCCACTGTGAGGAACAGTGAGGCAATGGAAGACCACAGGCACAGTTCTAGTTAAGGAACTCCCGAAGTGGCAGACCAAGAAAAATCTCAGATAGGCAGATGCAAAGGATGGTGAGAACAGTCATAGTCAAGCCACAGACCAGGTCCAAACACCTACAACCTCATCTTGCTGCAGATGGTGTCACTGTGCATCGTTCAACTATTCAGAGCAGTTTGCACAAGGAGAGGCTGTATGGGAGAGTAATGCAGAAGAAGCCTTTTCTGCAGACACGCCACAAACAGAGTCACTTGAGGTGTGCTACAGCACATTTGGACAATCCAGCTTCATTTTGGAATAAAGTGCAGTGTACTGATGAAACTAAAATGGAGTTATTTGGACATAACAATAAGCGATATGCATGGTGGAAAAAGAACACAGCATTCCCAAGACAAACACTTGCTACCCACAGTAAAATTTGGTGGTGGTTCCATCATGCTGTGGGGCTGTGTGGCCAGTGCAGGTACAGGCAATCTTGAGGGTCGCATGGATTCCAGTTAATATCAGCAGACTCTTGAGAACAATGTTCAAGAATCAGTGACAAAGTTGAACTTGCACCGAGGCCAACGACCCCAAACCCTGCTCAAAATCTACCAAGGCATTCATGCAGAGGAACCAGTACAACGTTCTGGAATGGCCATCTCAGTCCCCAGACATGAATATTACTGAAAATCTGTGTTGTGATTTAAAGTGGGCTGTCCATGCTCGGAAACCATCAAACCTGACTGAACTGGAGATGTTTCTAAAGAAGAATGGTCGAAAGCACCTTCAACCAGAATCCAGACTGGAAGCTGTAGGAAGCGTTTAGCGGCTGTTATTTCTACAAAAGGAGGATCTTCTAAATATTGATGTCATTTTTCTGTTGGGGTGGCCCAAATTTTCAACCTGCCTAATTTTGTTGTGAATAATTACTGCACACTTTCTGTAATCTATAACTTCATTTCAACATTCTCAAATATCAGCTGTTTCATCGGCCTATAGGATATATTAACTCAAGTTGCTGATTTGAACAACCAATGATTTATAAACTAAAATCATGAAAATTATCAGGGGTGCCCAAACTTTTTCATACGACTGTAGTTGACATTAGCTGTGAAGATTAACAGTATTATATGACTTAATGTCAGTTTAACTTGCATTCTAGCTGGCTAACAAAATCTGTGAAAACACGCATTTGATTTCTAGCTAGACTAAACTGCACCATACAAAAGTAAAAAAGTATAAAGATGAGGCCTTTGTTGGAGTGATGACCACTGAACTAATTTCAGAACTCTATGTGAGAGAACAGATTTTCTGGCTCCGAAGGACCATTAAGCCACATGAGAGTTTTATTTGAGAAAGATGTTATCGCTGTTTAAACAACGCTCTCCTTCCTGTATTTGCATTTATCTCTTTTTATTTCGACTTACAGTCTCAGAGCTGCTGTGGGGCATTGTGGGTAATTACCATTAACCTACAATAGGATCTATTATATTTACACGAGGGGTATGGGCACTGACACCTATCTTTTTAAATGTCTCTGTAAATAGGAGCAGATCTCTCAGCTAGAGCCCAAATCTCCATTTGCCTCGTGACTCTGCTCTGGGGAACATAGCGAATAAAAGGGAAATGAGGAAAATAACTAAAGGAATAAAATAAAAAAGCCACCCTGAGCTCGCCGGCTCTGTCGGGCCTCGGGACTTTCTCATTCCAGATCGGTCTCGTCTGTTTCCTTCCGTTCATTTATTCCCCGTCCTCTCGTCTGCGGCCGCCGCGATCCTGCCAGTGTGGGTGTTTATGATATAATGCATCACATTTATTTGTGTACTTTCTCAGATAGACGTTTCAAATCTTGCACAATTTCCATATATTAGGTGCAGCTCATGCTCTCTCCGGCTGCGTCCTAATGCAATTTCTGTAAAACGATGCCGACTCTCATTAGGAGTCTCCTCAGGAGGCTGACGGTTTTCTCTTTCACATCTTCAGGCCACAATCGACTCGCAGGAATATTTAGGGTTTACAGGCATATATGAAATGCTAAAGGGATGGCCGCTGCTGCTGGTGCTGCTGATGGTCTTTGCAGTTTCCTAATTGGCTCAAGGCTAGAGCACAAAGACTTTCATGGACGCGATGTGAAACAGTTTCAGTTTTAATAGCTGATGTACATCTTAAGTTCAGTTCAGACCCGAGCCAAGCTCTAAATGAAATAAAGCATCGACGCCAGGAAAATAGCTAAGCAACCAAACTGGCAGAGCAAATCCTACTCGACTCTATATTGGCCGCAGTGCACACTACGTAGATTGTTAAAGCCATTATGTAGTGCATTATGAGACCATTGTAAATCCATAATGACCATATTATGAGATTGCAGTAATGGGAAAGCAAGACTTATAGTGAGTTTATCTTTCAGTGGAGGATTTTGTGTAATCTGACTCTTACAAAATGGAAACAAACTGAAGTTGAGACCAAGTGATCCAGATGATCCATTGATTTACTTACATACACATTTATTTACAGTGAAAATGCTCTTATATTTTAGTCTTATGCCATTATTAGCCGTGTTGCAGTACTCAAATCTCACGACCATAAATGAGCGGTCTCGTTCCCGTCTCAGCCTCAACCTCATACGGACTCGGTCTCAGTCTCGGGGTAAGGTGGACATGAGGCTGGCCGAGGTCTGAGGTAACATTAATTATCAACTGAACTTTTTTCTATCATTATTGAATATCAACAATCCATTCAAACAGAATAAACCAGTCCTTTCTCTCTCATATCTAACACTATGTGACTATGGTAATGTCCGATTAACGTCTATTTCGGTCAACGCCCTGTTTCACAGAACCTAACACAGATGCTATGCGGCATAAGCCTGTATATGATATGTTACAACAAATGAATAATTATTAATCTTGGCATGAAACACTACACATGCCCTGTATGATGCAATTCCTATAGTATAATGTGTGTATTGAATTAGATTACCATTACACTGACTGTGTTGGAGCTGGTATTAGTAAAAGTGGACTCCGATTATGTTCTGTGTTTTCTCCGCTGTAAATGATCGTCCCTCTAAACACAGTTAAGACCCCGAGCTCTGACTGGCACCAGGATTTACTGTTCAATTTCTGGCCTGGCTGGAGGGATGACAGGGGTGAATGATGAGGGTAAAAGAGTGATGAGAACAGAAAAGAGAACAGAGAGCTGAGATCATCACCGAGATGAAGTGAAGACAGGATGAAAGGTCTGTCAGAAATTTCACTTCCATTGCTTTAACGCTCTTCATACAATTAATATATTATTACATTATTTCTATATGAACATTTCATTATTGTCCATCAATCAGCACCTGTAGGCCAGCGCTGCTCCTAGGTCGCTGTCTGTGTCATCAGTAATAAACAACAACTTGAAGATGTTATGTCCTTTTTTATTGAGATTATTACAGATGTAGTATTTGAGTCCGGTCACAATATCAAGACCATAAACAAGGGGTCTCTGTCTCGTCTCTGTCTCAGCCTCTCCATTTTCTTAATTTTAATCCATGTATGATGAAAAAAATCATAATTTGGTCTCGTCTGTCTCGTTTCAGTCTCAGAATCTTGTTCTTGACTCAGACTTGATGTGTCCCGGTCTTGGTCTTGACTACAACACTAACACTCGCAAAAGATTTTGCTTATTTCAAAAAGCAAATCATGTGCTGATGTGAAACCTACATTTCTAGATGTCTCAGTAAGAGCTCGTTCTGCTGGAGCAATTTATGGCTTATTTATGTGAAACCCAGACTAGGTCTGACTCCAACTACATTCTAATTACGTCTAAAATCAATTTCCATCTCCTTTCCCACATCCAGCTGATAAAACTGTAGAAAATAAAATGTCTTATAGAATCCAAGTGCTGTTAACTTTAGGAAAGGGCAAGTAAGGAGATAAGAGTTTTAATTTTCATTCTTTGCTCTCGGTGTGTTATACAGTCACGCATGCCTGCACACACCCATCCTTTAAATGAGATCTTTTCATTATTTACCTATTTATCTCTTCCATTCCGGGACTAATTCAGAACTAATTGGAGAGATAAAGTTCAAACCCGACATAACTGGGTAAATAAAGTAAATATAAACAAAACATTCAGATAGAGAAGAAAAGGTGATTAGGATCAGTCCATTTGTTTTTCATTCTCAACGCCGTGAGATAAATGAGAGAATAAATGGGAAGCAATTACATTGATCATGTTAATTTTATTTCCTCACTCGGAAATTCATTTTACGTTTGGTCTTATTGATATTGACTGGTATGGTAATGAAAAATAATTACAGCTCAGGCTCATGGGAGGTTAATGCCGGCGTGGGAGCCATTTGGTGCATTAATGAATCATTTGGTTAAACATAGTTCATATGTGTAAAGGAAAAATGACACCAGAAGAGGAAATGATGCTTCTTGTCTGCAGATAGACATTCAAAAGGTCTGATGATGAAGAAAGTCTGGATTCATCTACATTTGTGTCTAATTATTTTACTGAAGTATTTTACTACATTGAAACTGTTTTCCTTGCATGTTGAACACAATTCTGTAGAATCCACACCATACGGGAGGGGCGCTTTCCATTTTTATATCCTTTTAGATGTTGTGTACCACATACGCAGTGTAGATTTCATAGACAGAGAGAATTGAGTGAAGTGTAACGGCATCTCTGGGGGCTTAAATAAAGACAAGCTCATCAGCCAACACTTAGTAATTAAAACACATGTAATATTGTGTTTTATGTGCCTTTAGAACTGATCTGAGTTGTGTTTTGTGGGACTCCCAGTCACCATGCACGCATTACACCTGCTGAGATTTGTTTCCTCTTCAAATACGTCCGTCCATAAAGACCGTAGTTATTAACTGACGAGTTGTTTAAATTCATGTTTAAAGCTCTAGATTGACATTCCTGAGATGTAACTGTGGGGGGATTCAAGAATATTAAAGCAAGGAAACAGTTATATTTAACAGAAATCAGCAAAATAACAAAGTAAGCTTGTTCCCTAAAGATGTTGTGTTCCAAAACATCTTTAAAATGATTCCAGTCATCAAAACATCCTCTGGCCTTAAATTCAGACACCATGCAGCATTTTCAAGAAATATCTAACCAATGGTGTTGCATAACAAAGACTTGTGTGGTGCGGTGACAAAGTCAGGACTGCTTCCATAAATAATGAAAAAAGATCATTTTGAATCAGTAATGATTAGGGTTGGGTATGGTTTGCATTTGGGTATGTACATGGTTAAGCACGTGACACACCGGTCCTGGCAAAGAGGTGCCTCCTGAATAGAACCACGTTTTAAGGAGGGAACTACCGAGGCACCAGTACATGGAATCAAAATGCAATATTTTAATGGATATTTGGTTCTTGGAATTTTGGTTTTGACACCCAACCCTAGTAATGGTTAAATATATTATCAATGTTGTTGTTATTACTATTAATAAATAAATATATACTTAAAAAATGGTGCTAGGGTGGCATAGCAGCAGTTTGTTAGCCCACTACTATGGTGACCTGTATTCAACAAATCCACTGATTAATTAATTCTTTAAACAAACAACTAAGAAAAAGCAATATTAAGTCATTCATTCACTTTCTTAACCGCTTATTAAGGGTAGCGGCAGAGCTGGTGCCGGTGGCATAGGGTGCAAGGCAGGAGCAACCCATTGTACAGAAAAAGCTATAGAAATGAATATAATAAGCATACATAAAGTTTAATAGATATTATAAAACAAAAACTACTTTCACAATATTGTATGTAATGTGGAAATTACATAAATAAAGCGTATATTAAGTAGTTATTTTTCAGATGTATAATGATAAACCCATTGATATTCATTTGGGTGGTTATCCAATTCTATAAACCTTGCACAAGAATAATTTTAGGAAGCAAATAATAACACTAAACATTTAAATGTTCTCACGTTCAGTTCTGTAAACTCCCGTTTCCGCTTTGTACCTCCAAAACATGAGAGCAGTTGAGACTAGGCTGCAAATGCATCAGCCCACTGGACTTCCTGCTAGTGCGTGTCCTGTTCCTCATCCTAAATTGCCTCAAATTGAAACGTGGAAGCAGTGGGATATTTTTTCTTTGTAGAGTCATTCGAGTGCGTCTGTGAAAGTGAGACGGATGTTATTTTGTCTAAACCTAATAGAAGATCTGGAGATCTGAAGAACTCTATGTTTATTTATATTGCTACTGTCCAGATCAACCCTCCAAAAACGACTTCCAGGAATAAAAAAAGACGTTTATCTTCATAAAGTGCTGCATGCTGGTCATTGGAGTGGTGGGAACAGGGCCTTATTTTTGGATACAAGGCAAAAAAAACACATGCATCACAGACTAACTCATTTATCCTCACTCAAACCTAGGGGTAATATAGAGCAGCCAATTACCCTACAGGCACGCACTGGGAGGAGGATGGTAATAAGACATTTTAAGATTGCATCCATACTCCGCTATGCCAAATTCTGCTATGGCATATATGGCGAGGGCCAAAAGTCTGAGACCACTACTGAAAATGCTTGATTTCCCAGTATTGCAAAGAGCATCTTGTGATGTTATGAACGCTTAGCTTCAAGAGCCCCATAAATGAATGGTCGATGGTTTATATCAGGTGACTGCAGAGGAAAGTCCACGACAGTCCGAGCTCCTTGATCTTCTTTCGTCTTTACGTAGTTGTTGCAAAGCTTTGAGGGGTGTTTTGGATCATTATCCTATCAGAACAAGCATTTCCCTTTGTGATCTCAGACTTTTGGCCCCCACCAGACATTAGTAGAATGTCATCTTTGGGTGTAATTTCGAATTTTTTGCAGTTTTTGCAGTTCACTTAACCATGTCTTAAGAAGTGTCAAACTAACTAACACATCCACACCTTGAAATTGGCCATTGGCAAAGTCACAAGAAACTACGAATGCTCAAAAACTATGATTTTTTTTAGTTCTCTTTGGGTGGGCAGACGAGTCCTCTGTCCTGTGGGAGCCCACCTGTAGGCACACCCATTGTCCCCACTGTCTATAAATACCAGATATATAGAGTATATCTACTTGAGACAGCAAGTGAACATGGTTCAAGACTCACTTCGAGTGAAGAACAGCTTCTACAAACCGGGTCATGGAAAGAAACAATGCTAAGGATACCAGAATAAGGGAACTGAGAAGTGAGCAGAAACTGTGAGAAGTGAGAAGACACAGTTCTTGTTTTTTCTGCTTGTTCGGAGGCAAATTTGTACTTGTTGAAATGCATATGTGACGGTAGGAATAAGACCAGACCTAAAACAAAAATAGAGGGGAAAAAATGGCTTAATAGTAACTGGCTGTTGCTGCATGAATCGAACACAAAACAACTTGTTAGTACTGGTTATAGAACGGATTACAACAGTTAATGACTCAGTGTTAAACTAAATGATATAAGCTAGACTGTTAAAGAAATCTATTAAACAGAAGAGAGATTAAACTCCCCGTGGTCTCAGTAAGAAATGCCCTTTTCCGTAGTGGCTGAAAAATGACTTTGTTTCATCTATTCAATTATAAATTCACAGCATTCAATTATTAATTAATTTAGTCTCTGCTGACATTTTAAAAGCCCTGAGTCCAGAATTTTTTCCCCATACATTTATAAATGATCCACAGCTACTCCTAACATCGAGCAGCGAGAGATTTTCATATTAATGAATTGTAATTTCGGACTGAAACATGGCCAACCTCAGCCGCAGTATTAATCCTGTGGAGGCTTAGTGGTTAAGGTACAAGTATGTGGACCAGAAAGTCCAGGGTTCCAATCCAAGCTGCCAAGGTGCCACAGTTGGGTCCTTGAGAAAGGCCCTTAACCCAGCATTGCTTGCACTGTAACTCTATGCTGCTCTGCATAAGGGTGTCGGCAAAATTCCATTTCCATGTACAGCATTTAGCCAACACACTTACCAAGAGCAACTTACAATTTATACAATCTCACAAATAATTGTGAGTTAAGGGTCTTGCTCAAGGACCTAACATGAGCATATTGGCAGGGGTGGGTTTGAACCCTAGACTTTCTGGTCCATAGTCCAGTCCAGTAACCTTGTTCAATACACATGTTCCAGAAAGCACAGATCCAAACTCACATCATGCCAGTGTGTATAGAAACACAGTAAAGTTATCACCTACAATAAGACATCCAGAGTTGAAAATTGACCCGAGGCCTCCAGCACAGAAGGATTCACCAGAATAATATAGATATCAAACATTTTTTTAGTAAGTGTCTTTATCCAGCACGGCTTACAAATGCAATCCATTCCCAGAACAGGTCTGAGGGTTAAGTGCTGGGATTTGAACTCACAAACACCAGGTCAAGTGCACATTACCTTCTCCACAGACCTTCATTCATCTTTAGTAAACGCTTTATTCCGTTTACTCTGGTGAGGGTTGTGCTAGCTTTTGCAACATTTAACATTTCATGAAAGTGGCATTACACTCTCGTGCCAGTCGCACTCACCTACTCCAATTCAGTGGCGTGTATTCCAAATTCTACACAGATCTGAAGATACTAATCAAGCTGTGCGGCATTAACACTACAAAACACTGCTGTGGTGCCAATTTGGGCTGGATTGTCTAGTGAATTTCATGCAAAACCCATGAAATTCAGTAAGGCAGACGTTGTTCCTCGCTGTGTCCTTGCAGGAGATATGCTGAGATAACTTGATTTTTTCTTCCATCTTTCCTCCGCTGAATAATATCTAGTTGGAGTCCATTCAGCATAGCCCTACAAATCTCAGCAAGCCGTTTAGAGATCTGATTTACTGGAACTAGACTCTCTGGATCTCAGATTCCTCCAGTCAGCTGACTGCCAAAATCCAGAAAGCAGCCCTCGAGGATTTCTGACTCATCTTGCCATGTACAAGCGGATGAATTATGTACTATAGAGGCACTGCTAACGGTCTACGGGAGCCAAGTGTTCAGGGGGAATGTGTTCATCCTTTTTTAGCTTGGTGAAGCGTTCCATATGGAAAGACCGGTGCTTTCCCCAACAGCCAAGGAACGACTGGAAAGAGTGTAAATAATTCAGTGTTCCAATGGCGTGACTGACAAGACAGAGGCTTAATTATTTATTTTATTAGCTGTGTTTCCATGCAGCCTACTAATCCATTGACAGTCTGAAAAATATCTTCATATGATTATATTACTAGTATAATAGTACAATCCTAGCTGGTTTGTACAATGTCCAAAGCTTTTGTTCCCTCCAAGATCTGTAACAAGAGGGATTTTTCTGAGCTGATTATTATCAACTGCCACTGCCACGCATATTGCGGGGTCTTTGTAGAGAGCCAGCCAGGTAACAGTACGATAACACCTTTGTCCGTGTGTATGTACGATTTGAACGTGAGAAGGTAAAGAAGCTAAGGGAAGCCAAGGTTTAGGCAGTGATATAAAAAAGTGCAAGTCAGTTGGAGCAGAGCAAACTGAGCTCAGAGAGCTGAACTAAGACTGAAGACAGACAGAGGAAAGGAGAGCTGTAAGAAGCTAGAAAAAGGGACTTAAGAGATTGAGAATTAGAGCTGGGAAAGAAAGAAGGATTGAAGGATTAAAGAGATAAGATATAGTAAAGTGTAACACTGAAGAAAGAGCTGATAAAGGAAAGCCGGGAAAGAATGAAGAATTAAAGAATAAAGAAGTTATTAAGTTTACAGTTGTTGGAAGACATCAGTTAACGTTTAACCAACATTTTTTTCAGTTGAGGAGCTTGGACCTCAGCCTCAGCTGTCGACTTTGCGAAGCTCAGATGCAGTTTTGAGTTCCTCGCTCTTGGCAGACGGCATTTTGGGAATCAGTCCGTTGTGTGGTTTGCTGCTCTTTTCCCGACCTCTCCATGTAAGCAGGGTTGCTCTGGCTGTCAGTGTGGTTGTTCAGTGGTGGATTCAGTGCATGCCCTCAACACATGAGAACTCAATCCCTCATGGGGTGATCCAGTCATAAACAAAGCCAAACAGACTCTCTCCTCGCTCTTATGTACATATATTGACCATAACAGTATTATATAGGTCTAAATAGTAATATACACACAAATATATCAAATATTAGTGGAAATAAGGAAGGCCTTTTCTCTACAGGACCTTCCCAGGATCTGGATCTTAGGTCTTCCAACACTGTCCTGTTGCAAGATCATGGTTTGAGCACTTGTGGTTGAGTTCCTCTTCTTGTTGCTTTTCTTTTTTCTATTTTCTCCACATCTTTATATTAAGTAAAGGATGGACAGCATGGTGAATATCTCAGACCTAAAGGTAGATATCCCAGGTCATGACCGTGTGATCGGCTTGGGTTTATTGGTGTTTAAAAGACAGTAGTAAACTCAAGTATGGACTATCTTGGGGCATGGGATGGATGAATTCACTTTCAATTATTCCCTATTCCTCAGTACTCATCATTTTTGGCATTCGATGTGTCTTCTGGAACAAACTAACAACGAGTACTCAGGAATCACTGCACCTACAATGCTTATAAAGTGTATGCTTTAGCTAGGGAAGTACAGGAGGTTGATTTGAAGATTATTATCAGACAGCCAAGTGTATTCTGAATCTAAACAGTAGATAGGCACCATGACTCAGAGGTGGAAAAAAATGCCCTCATGGTTAAACTACCCGAATCTCACACTGCTTATAAACAGCAACCTGAAGATGCTCTTTTTCATGCAGATTTTGGTTTCTCACAGATTCAGAACCACTAAGTCAAAATGATAACTAATAGACAAACTATATCATCATACACAAATAGCAAAATGTAAAACTATACGCAAAATGATAACAAAAATCCAACGGCATACACATTCTTTATCCCAAATTGTCCTGAGCAGGGTCGCATGGTTCCGGACCCTATCATGGAGAACAGAGGGCACAGGCATAATTGTGCCCTGAATGGTCAGCCAGTGCTTTGCAGTGCTGGCAGGGGTCAATGATCCCCCATCTGGCCTTCTCTCTCAGACACAGGCAATCATGCCTGCATGTGATGCTCAGCCTGGCTGGAAAGCACCGCCGGAACTCAAACTCGGGCCACTGTGATGGTGGGCTAGTGTGTTCCAGTGCATGCACCACCCGAGCAATAGCCAATTTGTGTATCGTCTCTCAATGCCAAACAAAAACCTCACTGCGAGTACTTTTAAGAAATGTTTTTTTAAAGAAATGTGGCTCCAAATGATGTCATTCGTATAACATCGTGGAAAAAGGAAGCAATTAGTTGTGATGTGGTGTGATCGCCGACCTCTAAGGGTTGGGCAAGAACTGACATTGCACTTGGAATTGAAATGTAAATGAAATCAGAATTCAGCCCGCACGCAAACTGCCATTGTTCCAAAATGAGACATAAAAATGCAAAGAAAGCAAATGACAAAACAAGCCAAGAAAGAAAACACACATCTCTCCAAATTGCCTTTGTTTGCAGTTTCTCCTCAGAGGAACATCACTCATCTTCCTGTCTCTCTCTCTCTCTGTCCTCATATAATTTCTTGTTTGAACACATGTCGCACTGGAGAGGGATGAAGTAGAGGATTTTTGAGCCCCGTGATTTTGGCACAAGCGTAGGAGACAGACGCCAAAGAGCTTCATTAGGCCCGACGGGAGGGGAGATGGATCCAGAGGCTGGTGGAACCCGGAGCTGCAGTAAACACACAGGCAGGCTGCTAATAATCCATCATGAAAGAGCCACTCGCGTCTTCACATCTCACCGCCGACGCTGCAGTGTTTCAGCCCCATCAGCTCGGCTTAATGCATCCTCCTCTCTGTCTCCACGTCTCCATCCCTCAAATTGTTCCCTAAGCCCCTCTGAGGTGTTGGTTTGTAAAGTGTGGAGGTGGCCAGTGTAAGACTGAGGATCTAAACACGGTGACAGAAACCTCTTTTTCTTATTATGCCGTGGAATTGAAGCTTAAAAAAAGAAAACGCGCATCAGACACATAAAGAAAACACATCCATTTGATTAACAGCAGACATGCTGAAACACACTAGGCTTAAAAATGCATCAAAACAGGTCAACCATCAAGCCCATCCATAGCATTACACACAACGCTAACACTGAAGTGACACTGATGTACTGGTGGGTGTTGTGCTAGTACGAGTGGCTCAGACCCAGTAGTGCTGCTGGAGTTTTTAAACAGTGTCACTGCTGGACTGAAAATAGGTCATCAACCAAAAATGTCCAGCCACCAGCATCCTGTAGGGAGCATCATGTGAGCGCTGATGAAGGCTCTGACTTTCCATCTACAAGGTGGAGCAATAAGGTCAGATGTGCCTGTTTAAAAACTCCACCACCCCTGATCTGTGCTGGTCATGTGACCATTACAGAAGGGAGTAAAGGGGAAGATCAAAGTATGTAGCGAAACAGATGGACTACAGTCTGGAATGATAGAACTACAAAGATGCTCTATGGAAAGTGGGACTGATAAAATGGACACTAAATGTGTAAACAAGGCAGTGGTACTAATAAGTGATCATAGTAAGACAAGCAAAATGCGTTTATGGTGCAGGCGAAACAGAAACACACTGCAAAGTTTGTTACAGCTCGTCACAGGACCTAAAATAAAAACCAGACTTGTGTTCACCCCCTTTTTGTTACTGTCGTTTGCTGTTATTCAAAAACCAAAATGACCCCCTAGATCATTTTTAGGGCTCCTCGATAACCACGATGTTCCATTTAAAATAACACAGGATGGTCTAAATGATTGTGGGCACAGTCGCACCCTGTACGTTCGGTACATACAGAGTTTAGCAGACCTGCTGAACTAGAAATGGGAGCCGAGGAGTGTGACGAGGGAACATTACAGGTTTTGTCGCTGTGGGGATTTGACAAGGCTTCCTGCAAAATCGAATCTCTGTGCGCTTTAGCCTCGGCGCTGGTGAAACAGAGGCTCAGTTCAAAGCCTCCCACAAAAGCCGATTTCAGTAATCTGTGCAGGCCATGTGGCGACTCCACAAACGGGTGTGTGTGTGTGTGTGTGTGTGAAGGAGTGTTGTAAGCGAGCAAGATTCGACCACAAACCAGGATTTCTCCTGACCAGCCTCCACTTGTAAGGAAGCGATAACAACCTTTCAAGTGAGCATCATCGCTGTCATCACCATCTTCTTTCAGGCTGCTTGATGCAACGAAATACATAACAGATTTTCAGAAAAATGCCTTTATATTTCTGCTTTTCACCAAAGCCGTGCATTCACTCACTCACTTTCTTTATCTACTTAGTAGACCGGTGCCTAACCGGCAGCACAGGGCACAGCAACCCTAGGCAGGATGCCAGTCCAATGCAGTGCTCATGGACACACACTCACTCACATTTTAGAGACGGCAGTTGTGGGGGAGGAGACCATAATTTCAGAAGGAAATCCAAAAATCACACAGGTAGTGATTCAGAGTAACGTTAAATCCCATTATCTGGGTTCCTGCTATAACACGTGGGATATTTTAATCCCCTAATCTGCTATCGAAATCACTAACCTAACATGATGATTGGGAAGTAGATGGTGTTCTGAACGGCTTCTTACCTTCCCCTGCACCTCCTCTTCAGTCCTATCTGTGAGACTGAAATGAGACTGGATAATACTTAGTCCTTTTTTACCTTAAAATGATGCCATTAAAGGGCGTGGCACTTGAAGCGCAACATTTAGGGATCAATTACAAATCGTCTTCATTGTATCTCCGTAAATATTGCTGTATTCTTTCATTACGCAATTGTAGAAACAACTGCAAGCCATGCCACAGACCCACAACCCATTGCAATAGTATGAATGCGCATTACTGCGGTAACTACAGTTAAAAATGGAAGACATGACCACTTTTTACTAATCCCAAGCTTTGTGAGGTTCAGTTTCCCATGATTGATGGTCTAATCGGTGTGCTGCGTCTCCGAGACTCACAAAAACGCAGTTAAAGCTCGGCTATTAGGTGAATTAAACACTTTATTAAATGTGTTTTTAATCAAGTGTGGCTGAAAGGCTGTGCTAAGTCATTGCTGATGGGCTTCTTTTTATCTAAAACACACAGAGCTCCCATTAAGCTTGTGTAAAAATCATTCAGCTCTTATGGGTGCTCTTTCTTTGCTCTGTAAGACTTCGAAAAGCACACTTTCCTATTTTGTTATTTTACTGCACGTCTTGGAGATCTATCATTTAACACGGCAATGGAGACCCGATGGTCTCTTGCAGCAGTGCAGCTAAATTAACTCCATAAAACTTGCCGAAGGAAGGAGTATAGTTTCTCTACCTGTATGCCAACAAACATTTGCTTTACTGGATATTTGTCTCTATTTTCTACCTGGCGTCTCAATAATCCCATCATCGAACAAGGGAAGCTCATGACTGCCACTTTAATTAAAAAGGACCGTTTACTAAATCCCAATTCAGACATGGAAGCATTTACATGGAGTTCTGAGGAAATTCCATGCTTTCAACCAACCAATCAGAGCAATTACCTGCTGATTTGTTTAAAACTCCTTGAAGATTTCTGGGTATTTTTTATTTATTTTTTGAAAATCTCCTCTTGTGTTGCTGACTCTTGCAGTATTTGCAATACCTCATTCCCTGTGATGTTCCCATATTTAGATACCGCCAAAGAGATTTACATTTGTGTGGTGCAGCGGCAATTTGAGAGAGAACCTACCACATCTACATCTACCACATATTTATCAGACGTCCTTATTCGGAGCGACTTACAATGAATACAATCCAAGCAATTCTGGATTAAGGGACTTGCTCAAGGACCCAGCAGTAGCAGCTTGGCGGAGGGGAGGTCTGAACCCTAGACCTTCTGTCCTTCTTAAACACTAAGACACCACAGTCCCAGATGGGTCAAGCCCTGCCCCTGTTGGGTCCTTGAGCAAGACCCTTAACCCACAATTGCTTGGATTGTAACAGCTGTAATTGCTAAGACTGTGTCAGATGTTTGTCTGTGGATAAGTGCCTAGATGTAGATGTAGAAAAGGCCCTACCACAGATAACTCCCACAACCACCCAGTCTGGACCCTATAGAGCTAGTTTGGGATGAGTTAGGGCAATACGAGCCAACTTGTGCCTAGACGTTGTGGGAAGTAGATCAGAGTAACGGATAAGTGACTACCTCTGGAAGTCGGGTGAAAGACTGCCAAGAGTCTGCAATACTGTCACCAAACCAACAGTCGGCTATATTGTGTCTGGAATGTTTGATAATTGACTGAAATATTTGATTTTTATGACGTCAGTGCCTGTTTTGGCAGTAGTGGGGTGAATAAAATCGGTAGCACTAAAGAAAATACATTAAAAGCAGGACTTGTACCGTGTATAATAACTAAAATGATTCGCCATATGACTGATTTAATGAACACCAGCTCCAGACGCATGCTGTTTAAACTCACAAGTTACAAATTGCTCATAATTCTTCATGATCCCAAGCTCAGGATTGGTTAAGGCCAGCGGTTAGTGCTTCATTTATTTAATTACATCTTAAATCACACTCAGACTCAATAAGGCTGCTGGAGAAATGTTCCTCATTCTTTCAGGCTCCTCTGTTTTATGGTTTCCATATGGTCTTCATAAAAATCCGATTCTGTGGTAATTCCATGAAAGAGCCAGGCTATTGAAGCAAAGCAGTAAAATGTCCTTGAACTGTAATAAAAGTGTGTGTGTTAAACGCATTGAGAGATGTGAATCGTAAAAATTAGATATGACAATATTTAACCGTCCATTACACACTCTGAAATCTGGTTTCATGCTTGAAGGGTCACGTTTGAGAAACCTCTCCTTTCGGAGCAAGTCTGTATTAACGTGAATAAAGGCTTTTAACGCTTAAACATACCTAACCTAAGCACGCCCACACTGGCTAATGCTTCCTGACTGAGCTCCGGGGAGAGATAAAACGCCAGCGCCAGAATAAATGCTCGTATGGAAACGCTCCCTCTTGCAAAATCGATGGCTGCTTTTGAAAATTAGCCATGAAGCGACATCCATTTCGCCGGAGGCCCGCTGCTCCTGCGTCTGTCAGCGTAATGTTTGGTGAAAGTATATTAGACCGCAGGTACGTCTTCTAAATAAAAGACACAAGACGTCACCGTCTGGTTAATTCTCAGTATCAGACAGACGTCTCGTCTGACTTCCAATCTAATTACAAACAACTCAGTGATGTTTGCTCTCCTGTAATTTCGCTGCTATCAAAGCGTGCCCTCAGAAGGCTCGAAGCACAATGGGATGGAAAAATGAGACAAATAATGCGTCGCTGTAAGAAGACGACGGCCTTAAGAGGTACAGGCTATGCACAAAGGATCTCATTTACTGCAGCGATTGCGAACTCGCGGCTCATGAACGTTGTGCATTATCATCTGTTATGAGCAGCGCAGGTGAAGGCGTGCTCACCTTTAGACAAATGCAGACAGGAGTCTCACGCTGAGAACAAGCTGTTCATTGGATGGCTATAAGCTTTCCATAGATGCCGGGCTTTGGCTTGGGGTAGGGCTTTATTTACCACAGAGAAAGTGAGAGAGCTGGAGAGGGAGAGAAATCGATGGTTCTCTACTGCTGGAGGACTGAGACGATCAATGGAGGCTCAAAAAAGCCTCTGAAGAAAGGGAAAAAAAAAAATACATTGATTGTTCCACTGAAGAAAGAAAACAACAGAACACACCTGTACAGATTTAAAAAAGGTATTCATATACAATCCCGTAGTCCAGGATTGTTTTGGTTATCGTTTGTGAATGGGTACGAGTTCATTTTACTTCCACTTTTTCTGGATAGAGTCGCAGTCAAATGCAAGCACCAGTTTTACCCCATTAACATTTAAACTGAAGCCTAGAAGTGAAGGTACTGGGTTAGAGACCAGAAGGTCCAAGATTCAAATCCAATCTCTGTTGAACTGCCACTGTTGGGCTCTTGAGTAAGACCCTTAACCCATAACGTTACATCAGTTATAAGTCGCTCTGGATAAGGGCATCTGCTAAATTACATAAATGTACATGTTAGACAATTTGCATTTATTCCTATTGTGAGTGACAAACCAAGCAACTGTGGGTCAAGGGCCTTCCTCATGGGCCCAGCAGTGCCAATTTGACCTTAGAACCCTGGACCTTAACTGCTACACCACTACAGTCACATCGATCGTTTGTAACAGAGTATGGTTTTGATCTATCGACCTCATGGGACCAGCGCACTTCTGCTGCACCACTGCCACTCAGTTATCACCTCAGATGGGACTCAAACCCACAATCTCAGTGCCTTATCCATTAGACTCCCGGTGCTTTATCCTGGTCAGAGTCAGGGATTTCATAGTGCAGCGTTTCATGCTGCAAGCCCAGGGTCCGAACTCAGTGCTGCTCCAAGTAGTTGGCTCATACCTGTGAGCCCAAACAGCTGCATGATGTATGTAATCTTATATACATCCAGTACTGTGTAAAAGTATTAGGCCACCACTAGATGTGTTGTTTATTGTCGAACACTGGAGCCAAAAATTGATCTTCATTCCAATCTTTGTGAGCTTTAGCATGTCTTAGATTTGTCACGCTGTTTCCCTTCTGACAAAGTGGCTTCTTGGCTGCTATCCTTCCAAAAAGTCAATTCCTGGTCAATCTTCTTTGGACTGTCAGCTTGCCAATTGTAAGGGGAGGTCACACTAAATACTTGTCACTGTAGCCTAGAGAAGCTGGTTTTTTAAATACTGCCTACAAATGTCCCATATTTTCTGGTCGTATTCAATCACAGAATTCAAATCAATCGACTAAATTAACTTGTTCTGTGTTCTCTCAACGTTCCACACACCAAACCACGCTCGGTGTTACATGAACACTACACACACATTATTCTAGGATGGTAGAATTGCAGTCATAGCCTAAACCAATGTGAAAAACTGGTATTGGTTGGGTGACACTGATTCAGTACAGTCAAGGCAGACGCAGAGGCGCAGTGATGTCACTCATCTTCCAGACAGATGACAAAACATCCCATTACGACATGGATTGTCTTCATAGGTCATTAGGTAAGGTGGAAATCAGACAGGAAGAGGCGACCCTGTTATGAGAAATGGAGTCACGCTTGCTTTCTCTTCAGCTCGTCATCCTTTTTGTTTTCATATCAGCCCACCCGTGTCATCGCTGTTCTCCTGCACATGATCTGCCCCAGATCTTTGCTTATTTCTAACAAAGATTGAGTCAGGATATGTTTTTCAAGCATATCTTGGAGACTGATGGTTTTTACTTGAGATTTGTTTTTAAGCAACAGTACTAATCAGTTTTCATAATCCACCTCTGGGCAGAGATGAGGAGACGCTTACATCATGTTCGTAGTTTATAGGAAGATTTATTTATTGTATTAAAATTGCATTATTTATCACATTATTTTAGGAGTCGCTTTATGAGATTGACCAGTACTCATTATGAATAGTTACATATCTGTGTTGGTGCATTCAGTGTTGAAAAACTCTAGAAAATGAAGTTTTTAAGAGTAACAACAAGCAAATGGCACCCATTCTGCCGAAAGACTCTCATTCAAATCTCACTAAAGCTGGTTCAGGACTTTCCAGAAATTGAAAGTGCCAGAGTTCATCTGGTAAGAAAGAGAAGCACACTGAGCAGGGATAAATGAAGCAGAACATTAAGCTTCTGTGATATCACAGTGAATCTGCACCTCGAGAGCTCAGCTGGTGGAGACGCTTCAGAGGGAATTCCGGAGTGATGGTGGGTGGCAGGATGAGCAGCTCAGCGCCCATCAGACACCATTAAAGCTGGAAGAAGCCCTAAAGTCCATCAGCAAACACCATTACAGGAGGATGGAGCTTTACAGTCCGGTGTCTCAACACAAACCGTCGGCACGGCTCACTGACTTGACTGTTTAGAGCCCTGATTACAACATCAGTGTGGATCCGAGCTTCTGCTCATTAGCTTCCTCAACCCTCCTTTGATTTTTCCTTCTCCTTCACATTCTCCCTGGTGTTTGCTTTCTTCATCGTCAAGAGTGTTCTCCCTGACCCTGAAGCCCTGAGATCGTTTTCTCAAAGGGTTCTGCTCTGGTTCTAACAAGGACCCCTGGCTGGGTGTCACACACTTCTCATTCTCTCTGTCTCACTCTACATGCTTCTCTCTATTACATCCTTGTTATACAACAAAGGCAGAGCACTTCGTCAGCTGCCGACCCCCTGGGAAGGGATGAGAGCTGAGAGAGTTACAACAAGAACGATTGAGGAAATGAGACACATCTTGGTTCTTCCTCAGAAGATATAATACAGTAATGGGTATATACAGTGGTGCTTGAAAGTTTGTGAGCTCTAGAATTTTCTATATTTTTGCACAAATATGATATAAAACACCATCAGATTTTCACACAAGTCCTAAAAGTAGATAAAGAGAACACCACCACCACCACCACCTTTCAATCACCACTATACCTGCACATATAGATTTTAGTTACTAAATAAACAATATAATTCACCAAATAAATCAATACAACTTCTACTAAGCATCCACTCTTACATCCCCGATCCCTAATCATTATCTTCATAACATTTTAGTGTGCCAACCCAAACCAACCACCTACAAGATCAACCATAATCTGTCTAGGTCTTATCCCAGAATTCACAGGGCACAGGTGAGCTAGTCCATCATAAGACTGGGTAGGGGTGCAGTTGAGGCACCAGTGGCAGTTTTTTTTGTTTGTTTGTTTGTTTTTTTGTTTTTTTCCCCAAATAGCCTCGGTCCATTTGAGGATCTGAAACTTCTGCTCCCCACTTTATTTTTCACTTTTATTATATTAATTTGAGCCTCTTGGTCCAACGACCATGAAACAGTCGTGGGTTGCTTGAGTTCTATAGAGTTTCCTCTGTTGCCTCCTTCCCCCAGACACAGTCCTTTTTTATGCCCGACCCGGGGAAATATACTTCTGGGACAGGAACCCAAACCACAATGAAGGTGAGCTAATGAACTATCACAAGGTCATTCCCATCTATCCCAATTAAAATGATGTCCCGATCATCCTGTTCTTAGACATTCCACCTGTCCCACTCAAAAGCGCCCCACCTCTACACACTACTCTACACAGACAGTCTCATGCATTGCCCTTACAGGCATTGCCATTGATCCCACTCAATGTCACGTCCTAACACTCCCACTCAAATCCTATACTTCCTCTCTCACTCAAAATGATGGCCTCTTATCCCACAAGACATTCTTACCTATCCCAATAAAAGCCACGTCCACCCATCTGTCCATAAAGATCAAAACAATCCTTTCCTGAAAGCCTGAAAGAAGTAAGCTCTATCCAGCTGTGGTATGACATCATTCAGGAATCGAGCCACCAACCCACCAGCTCCCAAACCAGAATGTTTATTTATTTACTTTGTGCTATTTTCTTTCCTCCACAGCTTCCCAACCTCAAACCTCCACCTCGTGCTCCAGCAAGCCCTCCCTCGTTGTCCTTATTATGCTTCACCAAAATAGCTGCTGAAATGTAATCTGTTGCAATCTTAGACATTTATGTTGATCCCCAGCAAGCAGAGCTGGGATGCTAATGTGAGTTAATCTGGAGCTGAATAATGACATGGCATAGGAGACGCATGAAAACAAGACGCCTCAGCAAACTGATGAAACAGCGTCTGTAGCTCTTGTCTGCTAACCTAGCTCCTACTGCTCATTAGTGTGAATCATTTTCGAGAATATTTGCAATGCTTTCTTGTGACAGTGTGATTTTCACAGTTTTCTTTAGCTGGCTAACGTAACCTGACAGGAGTTCTGTCATCATTTAAGCAATGTTTATAAATGCTCATAATATTTACTCTCAGCCCTAGCTTGCCGGCTAATTTAAGCTTACTTGACAGGATTTCTGAGAGGATTGACTGCTATTCACAAAACATCATTGACTAGCCAGGTGGCTAAGATAGAGGCACAGAATTGATGATAGTTATGCTGACTATTTAGAACGACATCTACCCCACACAACCCTTATTTTCTATTTCTATAAAATGCTGAATTGTTACCTTCCAATCATGGTTAACATAAATAAAATAGCAAGAGACAACAACACATTGAATAACATTTAAATCAGTCAATCCAGCTAGTTTGCTGCTGTAATTTAGCACAGGAGCTACAACACAAATTTTGCCAAAATACTGGAAGCTTTGGCATGGGCTAAGCTTGACGTTTAGCAAAGTTCGTACCTGACTTGTACTACAAAATAAGTGCAAGAAGGGGGTGCTGCCAGGCCCCCCCCAGCTGAACCTGTACAGCATTTTGAATGGATTAGGTTAAAAAGATAATAATGACATAATCATAATGAATATAGGACATAAATAAGATGAAAACAGCTGGATAAATTACATAAAGCAGCGGTGTAGGGTTGTGCCAATTGTATATTTCTGTTTATTAATTGAATGACTATTTTTGGAGGATTTTTTGATCCCAAATTCGAACAACTATTCAGACTTTGAACTTTGAGCTGTCCTTCGACAGCTCTTTGGTCTTGGCCATGGTTGAGTTTGGAGTCTGACTGTTTGAGGCTGTGGACAGGTGTCTTTTATACAGATGTGGAGGACAGAAGAGCTTCTTAAAGAAGAAGTTACAGGTCTGTGAGAGCCAGAAATCTGGCTTGTTTGTGGGTGACCAAATACTTATTTTCCACCATGATTTACAATTGAATTCTTTAAAAATCCTACAATGTGATTTCCTGGATTTTTTTCTCATTTTGTCTCTCATAGTTGAAGTGTAGCTATGATGAAAATGACAGACCTCTCTCATTTTTCTAAGTAGGAGAACTTGCACAATCAGTGGCTGACTAAATACTTTTTTGCCCCACTGCATGAATATAGCCAGAAACTTAAACAATCATTTGAGGGTTGGGAACGGATTTACCACCATACATTACCTCTTAGGGGGAAATTTGATTCTTTGAACAAATCAGAGTTTGAACGGCCGTCCAAAGATCCATTTCCAGCTTGGGTTTATTAGTACCATTGCCACCATACAGCTTGTTTATTCAATACTTGCAGTAGCAGGTAGGCTAAAGCTAATGGCTTTCTTGGTGACACTTTTGCAGCACAGTTAGTGTTTAGTATATATTGTCCAGACCCCCCACTGCCTATGGATTCATGTATTCGACTATGTGTGTGCCGTCGTACTACACTTTATTCACAGGCCAGTTTATGGCTCAGCAACACCACTAAACACTCCCTTATTTGTTAGCTATGTTAGCCTCATAGTTACAGAGCACAACATTATACCTAATACTACAGTATATCAGATACCAAACATATATAGATAACCAGCTACATATCAAAACACAGAACTGCGTATTATCAGATACAGGCTAACATGTACGTGGATGTGTGCAGCATAAAAACATTCCAGTATAAGGATTCAGAAAGTTTTTCCCCCCCATTTACCCACCACAGAGTCTCCTGATCCAACACCAGACCATCACACCACCGTTATAATCACATCACAGACACACACTAATCAGCTTGCAAGCCTCTTCATGACGAGAGCCGAATAAGGTGGCTAATATATGTTAAGCTGCTTAGCACTGGTCCTGCCCACATCCCAGAGGTCTTTGTTACGCTCCTGCAGGCTTTTAGGCGCTTCCCTGGACGACCTTTTTGACTAAACCTTAGCTAACGGCAAAAACCTCTTTATCAAATCAAAATTGACATGGGTTAGATATGATAAAAAAATCAATGCTGCTGCTCCGGCTGCTAATTTAATTACCGAGATTCAATTTCACAATTATAAAGGTCCGGGAGGACAGTCCGGGTGTGTCGCTAACGCTAATCTTTGGTAGTTCTTGTAGGCATTTTGAAAACAAGCAACCAAGCAGATCTGTGAGGAAGAACATTGTTTGGTATGTTGTTGGCTATTTATTGTAAGAGGAAAAAGAAAAGAGAGACGGTGAGTGCTTAGCAGCCCACACAGGCTAGGTTGCTCACTTAGCCTTATGAGCAGCTGCCCTAGAAAACATTAGCAAGCAAATTTAGTTGGATACAGTACATTCAGTGAGTTCTTTTTAAGTATTTTCATTAGTATTTAGCAAGTTACAGTGATTCTAAACCATTTCTACCATTTTGCCCAGGTTGAATCATCAACGTGAAAGCTACTGAGCAAGAAAGGTGATGGCTAGCAAGAAGTTCCTCCAGAAGGCAACATATGTAAGGGTATTTGACAAAGCAACACACTTGGAGAAGGGTGTTAACTGATCTGTTCTGTGATTATAAACTCACAGATGGCCAGGATTGGGCAGTATGATTCTGATTCATGGGTCGAAGAAAACTAGCCATTTTGAAATGAGGGTTTCCACTGAATCAGTGTTATTTCTGTCCCCAGGACATTACATGCATAGATAAATAACATTATAAATAGTCATTCATAAGAAATCCATAATATGTTACTCTAAAATACACATTCCAGTCATGTCCCCAGGTCTCACTCAGCCCCGTTACCCTAACATCCCACTTCTGGAAATTAGGACACATACCACAAGCCACATGTTCAGTATCTTCTGAAGATCATGGGAAGGTCAAACATCAGCTCTCTCTTATTTTTTCCTGTATATCTGATGATATTGTAACTATGACTATGGGGTCAATCTCACCTCACTATCCTATTACCTAAATTATTTGTACATGTTTGTTTATTGTAAAAATACAAATGATTGGTAAATCATTAGAATGTGCTCAGTGTCCTAATGCAATGAGTATGGGAACCATGTGGTTACATTTTAAGTGTTTGCTAATTCTGTGGTGAAAACTCATATAAAGAGGAACAGTAATGGGAGAAACCATGTAAAACTAAAACAAAGTTGCCTGAGATTGAATAGTTCCCATTATGAATAGTTCATGAAGTGTATGGAAGTGTAAGAAAAAACAAACAAATGTCACCCATTCAGCCGAATGGCTCAAATGCGATTTGTCAGAATTAAGTGTTTAACCTAGATATACTGTATGCCCCAGATGACACAGCTTGACACTGTAAGCATTTGTTAGTGTTATACCTGGCATATGCTCTCAGTGCATTGTGGGTAATACTCCAAAAACATCATGAATGATAGTAAGAATGTGAACAAGAGTTAAGTTCATACAGTTTCTGGTTTCACCAGGAGTGGGGTCAAAAAACAAACAAGAGAACACTGGTACCCTGACAATACAATCAGCTTCTAGATTTCTTTCTGTTTTCCCAATTTGATTAGTTTCATCCTTAAATGGTTGGTATTCTAGCAGTAAGATCTTAGTTATATCACTTGAACCAAATTTTTTTCAGAACCAGTGTCAAAAAAACCCCGCATGGACTTACGCTGACGAGCATCTGTGGAAATGGGAGGGACCTCTCGAGTTTTCCTTCCTGCACGTTTGAAAAATTGGTGAATGACCCATGTCCTCGTTCTGCCGTCTTAGCTGCTCCCCGATGTCATGTCTCGGCGGGAACCCTGATGACCACTTCCTGGTGTCCCCCAGTGTCCTTCGGGGTTCGTTTGCATGTATTGGCTGTCATGTTCCTATAAAATTAAAAGACAGATGTGAACCGGATGAATACAGTGAGGAGTGTCAGTGGGGGCGTGTGATAAACTTCTCTCAGACAAACTCCCCGTCCCCTATTTTCATCTAGTCATTTATTAGCTGGTACACACCGCTTACGCTGAATTCAGAATTTACACTCCTGCCATCCTGCACAGGGACGTCTCCAGGGCATGCACCTTCACAGCTTACTGTTTACTTCCTCTTGTTCTTCTAACTCCCAAGGCAATGCCTCACATATTTTGCAGGAATTGGAAAGAGCAAAAGTGAGTTTGTATAAAGTTGTAAGGATAAAGTCTACTAAAGCCTGCATGGTGTCCAACCTTAACCACCAAAGCACTGTTCCCAAGGGCCCATGTTCCTCTGTGTTCCTACAGACAAATGCTTAAAGGTCTCTCTTTTCATCTCAGACCATCACAGGAACTGCAGTTCTCTGTATAGAGATGTTTTAGCTCCTACTTCAGGGTAGGTACTTTTTCAGTTCATAGGAACACTGAATTATGTAAGCTTGCAGAGATTGGTCCAGATGTAAGTGACACAAGTGATAGTGATTGGTCCAGATGCATATTTTTTACATATACAGTGGTGCTTCAAAGTTTGTGAACCCTTTAGAATTTTCTATATTTCTGCATAAATATGACCTAAAATAAGTCCTAAAAGTAGATAAAGAGAACCCAGTTACACAAATGAGACAAAAATATTATACTTTGTCATTTATTTATTGAGGGAAATGATCCAATATTACATATTAGTGAGTGGCAAAAGTATGTGAACCTCTAGGCCTAGCAGTTAATTTGAGGTTGAAATTAGAGTCAGGTGTTTCAATCAATGGGATGCCAATCAGGTGTGAGTGGGCACCCTGTTTTATTTAAAGAACAGGGATCTATCAAAGTCTGCTCTTCAGAACACATGTTTGTGGAAGTGTATCATGGTACGAGCAAAGGAGATTTCTGAGGCCCTCAGAAAAAGAGCTGTTGGTGCTCATCATGCTGGAAAAGGTTGCATAACCATCTCTAAAAAGTTTGGACTCCACCAATCCACAGTCAGACAGATTGAACTGAAGGCCTCTCTCACATTGGCTAATGTTAATGTTCATGAGTCCACCATCAGAAGGACACTGAACAACAATGATGTGCATGGCAGGGTTGCAAGCAGAAAGCCACTGCTCTCCAAAAAGAACATTGCTGCTCGTCTGCAGTTTGCTAAAGATCACGTGGACAAGCCAGAAGGCTATTGGAAGAATGTTTTGTGGATGGATGAGACCAAAAAAGAACTTTTTGGTTTAAAAGAAAAGCTTTATGTTTGGAGAAAGGAAAACACCGCATATTCCAGCATAAGAACCTTATCCCATCTGTGAAACATGGTGGTGGTAGTATCATGGTTTGGGCCTGTTTCGCTGCATCTGGGCAGGACGGCTTGCCATCATTGATGGAACAATGAATTCTGAATTATATCAGAGAATTCTATTCTATTTCCATCAACTCGTATCTAAGTTGCTATGTTCTCAGTGCCTTTCCTACTATAATTCTTAGATGTTCCCAGGGTAGTATGTTCCTAGACCCAAAATGTTTCCAAATCTCCATATTCCTACGCTTCCGGAGACTGTCTCTTAAGATCCACTTTTCTGAGATCATTATGTTTCCAGGGTACTGTGTTCTCAGAACCCTATGGTCCTTGTGTCATATCTTCTCAGAGCCCCAGTAGTCTCCTATGCTCCTAGAACCATGTTCCCAGAACAAGTTATTTTGTCCCTAGAATGCTCTGTTTCAAGAGCTCCATATTTGCACAGATTCATTTTCCCAAATACGTTTCTTTTTCTCTTTTTTCATTAATGTTTCCAAGAGCACTAGGTTTATCAAGTCCTATAGTCCCAGGTTCTACATTTGCGAGGTTCTATGTTAACATACCCACATCATCCCTGTATTATTATGCTCTATTTTAGGGATCCAGTCCCCAAACTCCCATATTTCCAGATTCCTATATTTCAATGGTCCTGGTTTCTTTGTGGCCAGCAGCTTCTGGGCTTGGAAGTAAGAGCTGAAACACAGTTCATGATGACCTGTGTTCAAAACTCAGGCTAGGCTTGAAGTGAAGGTTTGGGTGGCGTGGTTACAGAACCCTGACATGGACTGGTGTCTGTTCTGAGTGTACCTAAACCCCAGTAAATCCAGATGGGCTTAAGGACCCAACTCTCCTTGACCAGGAAAGAGCAGGGATGAAACTGGATTCACCAAGGTCTCATTGTATTTTTAGTTCATTATCACAACTCCCCTTTGCCCAATATCCATCATCCTTAGACATCATATCAGTTGGATTCTGGATTTCATTTTTACTTCATTTTAAAAAATCTCACAGAACAATGCAGATAAAACATGTGCACGTCTTCATTTTCTGCTCCTCTATCTTATTCTCTTACAGTTTTTTTCCACTTCATGTGGTCCCCTCTGGTACTGAACCATGTTTTACAAATCATCTCAGTATCGCATTTCATCAGCGCCTTGGGACTTCCAACCGGGTAGTTGTTGAAGTCACCGGTGTGGTGTGTGTGTGTGTGTGTGTGTGTGTGTGTGTGTGTGTAAATGCAACTACAGTACAGATAATACCAGCCTTACCCTTTCTCCCTGATGTCACAAGCATTCATTTGTTTTTCAGTGTTTCTATTGTGGAAAGAGACAGAGTGGAATTGGATGAAGATTCGTGTGAGAGAGAGAGAGAGAGAGAGAGAGAGGGAAAGACGGAGGGAGAGAGAGCTTTGTTAACTAAAACCAAAATCCACAGTGGTCCAAAAGTCTATTAACAATAGGAAGACTATAAACATGCAGCTGGCACTTGTGTGGCACAGAGGGTAAAGATGCTAGTGCATCACTGCTAAAACCCAGGTTCGAATCTCGACTTCGGGCGGGCCGGGTGTTACACACAGGCATTGTTGGCTAGGTCTGAGAAAGGAGAAACACACACTTATGCTTGCACCATGCGTTCTCCTGAGACATTGACCAGAGGATAAAACATGACAAAAATTAATGATTCTGAAACCATTGCACAACAGGATGAAGAACTGCACAATGAAGGGGAAGAAGAAAAACGATGACAAAGAAAAAGATAAAGAGCAAAGATTTAAAAAAAGATCAGTAAGAACAAAAAGAACAAGGCCGAAGATCAACGACCAGATGACAAATAACAAACGTGTTTAATAAAGGTTTGTGAACTTTTCCTGGTCTGTATTCAAGTTAGACCTGCTACTTACACACACACACACACACACTATTTATTTGTTTACCATGTTTACACACTATGTCTCACTATCTTTGTGGGGACTGCCCACATAATGATTACAGTAGCTAATTAAGGCTAGACCTACTCCTACCCCTACCCCTAACCCTAACCTCAGTAACCTAAAGCGAATATTTTGACTCTTTTGGTTTTCCAAAAGGAAGTTGCAGTTTTTATAAAAAGAAAAAAAAGATCAATAAGAACAAAAAGAACAAGGTGGAAGATCAGCAACCAGATGACAAAAAAAAAAAACTAACGTGTTTAATAAAGGTTAATGAACTTTTCCTGATCTGTATTCAAGTTAGACCTGCTACTTAAAAACAGACACACACACACACACACACACACACACACACACACACACACACGCTGTGTCAGTACAAGCAGGGCAAAGCTGGCACAGCGGGCAACAATCATACAGATGTGCACCTGTGCAGATTAAACACGTGGCTCTGCACTCACAGTAGACAAGAACGATGTGGCATTAAGCCAGCACATGCACACACGCACACACACACACGCACACACACACACGCACACGCACACACACACACACACACACACACACACACACACATGCACACATACCACATCACAGTTGGTGAAGTCAAATGCAAAAGTCCCATGACAATGAAAGAGGACACAGAAATATTATTATTGGAGTTAACAAGGAAATGAGGGCATTTGTAGCAGTTGTGTGTTAGCACGGGCCGACAGGAAAGTGACTGCACGTATGCACACACACACACACACACACACACACACACGCACGCACACACACACACACACACACACACACACACACACACACACACACACACACACACACACCATTACGTCACTCATCACAGGGATTGTGATCAGATGGTTTCCACATTGCACAGCCCACTGTGGAAACCATTCAGTCTTCCATATGTTTCCACAGTGTGAGTGTGAGTGTGTGTGTGTGTGTGTGTGTGTGTGTGTGTGTGTGTGTGTGTGTGTGTGTGTGTGCGAGATCAAGTTTACATATCGCTCTTGAAAGCAACTGTCCCCACAAGGACAGAAAGGTGTGATCATTTTTACCTTGTGAAGGTTTTTTGATAGCCCTCATAATGAAAACTGCTTTATTTACTAAACCTGCAGTTTCCTTATTATAAAAACAAAACATTTGCTTTACATTATTGAGGTTAGGTTAGGTGTACAGCTATATAGCTACAGTCATAGTCAATGGAAAGTCCCCACAGTAATAGGAAGACAATCCAGAAATCAATTGGGATTGTGGTGCTACAGACTTACTAAACAATGAACCAGAGGATCCAGGGTGAAAGTCAAAGCAGTTCTAAATTGCCATTTAGCAAGGCCTATAAACCACAATTACTTAGATTGTATCAGTTGTTAATTTGTTCGGGACTTTCAGTGTTTAGTGAATAAGGTACAGGACTGTGGACCAGAAGGGCCAGGGTTCAAATCCCACCTCTGGCAAGCTGCTACTGTTGGGTTCTTGAGAAAGGCTCTTAACCCACAACTGCTTGGATCGTAAGACTGGATCAGCTGTAAGTTGCTCTGGATAAGGGCATCTCCTAAATGGCTAAAAATAAATGTCACAAGTAATTCCCTGTACTTTTGGCTTCCAGAGTCTAATAAAGTGGAAACCAAAATTCTGAGAGCGTTAGTAAAAATGCTTGTTTGGATCTTTGTGGAGAAGCATTCATACTGCAGCCAGACAATGATCCAAAACAGTACTTGAAGACCAAAGAAAATCAAGCTCTGAGCATCAGGAACTTCCACAGTTACCTGACCTAAAGTCCACTGATCGTCTTTTAGGATCATTGATGACAGAACATTAAAGCTGAGCCTTCAGTAACATCACAAGATGCTCTTGGGAATGTTGTGAAATCATGCTGGATAACATGGATCATCAGATTTTACACAAACCTGTCGAGTGCAGCTCGAGCGCACACTGCCATTACAGTACAAGGGGAACATACCAAATACTAACCCATTCTGAAATGTATTTCAAAGATTCAACTTATTGTTATGGTGATTATATGATTTGTACTAGGAAGCATTATGGAATTCAAGAAAAAAGCAAAATAGAGACGTTATCATTAGAGACGTCTCAGATGTTTGGTCTCCATTGCATATATTTTACACATCATAATATATCCGAACAAGACAGAACAAATTTGAATAATTCCACACAGAAAATCACACTGCTTGGATGTAATAGCATGGGGTACTAACGCTGTGTATTCAAAATAATGGACACAGAGCAAATTCTGTAAATAAAAGCTTTCTTTTTTTTCTAGGATGCTTTTTGGACATGTACTAAGACCTTCTTTATTGCTTCATTCACCCAGGGATCCGTTTCAGAAAGAGGGCTTGAACAATCCTAAATCTGCAGCTGTTGATTAACTCGAGTACACTTAATCTTGGAGAACTTCAAAAGCCCTCATCAGTCAATCCGTGAGAAGGTGATCAATTATTGATTCAGCGAATAAAAACTACATGAAGTCTTTACTGCAGTGGAACAAGATGGCTGTGTGACTGCGTATAGAAAGGACTGACAAAAAAAGTAACAAAAGAAACCAGAGGCAACAGAAAAAGCTGCATGGGAAGGAAATTGGTGATATAATCTGCAGTCCATGACAGAGCCCAACAGTACTAGTGCCAGTGAGACACCCAGCCCGGTTCTAAGGCATGGAGTGGGGACTTGAACCCAAGCCTTAGTGGTAGGTTATCTGTGTTTGTAGCATTTACAGCATTTAGCACAGGAACTTGGAACTGATACTTCCGTGCAGTATACAAACCAGGCAATTGCTTGTTAAGCATCTTTCTCAAGGGCACGGGGCACAGTCACAGCTTGGCACTGCCAGGGTGAGTTGCTCTGCCAAATATTTATTTGATTTCAAACTTACTGAGACTGATCATTATAGCATTCTTTAGTAATTAAATAACTCTGCAATGGGCTGACTCCATGCCAAAGTTGGCTCCCGCCTTGTGCCCTGTTCTTTTTTTTTAGACTTAAAACATGAGATCAGATGAGTAGCCTACTGTATATGCAAAGATACAAAGAAACTGTGTTTGACAGTCTTGATGCATGCTTAATAATCCAAGTAAGTGACTCATATTACCTGTTTGTGCCAGGGGACTCGATCCTCTGGGAGGACCAGTTTCTGGTGTGTGTTTGGAAAATATTGTTCCAATGTTCCTGCCACATATGGAGTCACTGCTGTTTTAGGCTTAGACAGTGGCTGTTGTTCTAATCTCTTCGATCTGCTTAGATGTCTGACAAAACTCCCACAAAACCTTGTGTCCAGATGAACGGATTCAACTTTCTGGGATGTTTGACAGTGGTTTCCATCATCATCATCATCATCAAACACCAATTAAGGGAATATCTTTTGGAACAAAAGTGCCTCATCCCTCCAGTACAGTCCTAGTGGGTTGTCCAATTAATGCCAATGCAATCAGTAGCATTTCTGGTGGCTCCTGGAGGCAATTTCTGTTGGTTTTGCCTTCAATTTGTTACCCGGCTACACTCAACTACTTGACTTAAAACATTCATACACAACCTATTATAGGTCACCATAACAATAATAAGATCACCTTACAAATCACACCTACACTTGGTGTTAATTAAACTTTGTCGGGTTCGGGTTGTACACCACTGAGTTGTGTACTGCTGCTGCTGCTCAGAACACAACACCATTCAACTGCTGGGTTAAACTCATCTGCCATTCTGGGTGCACCATGTGAACCTGCAGTTCAAACTGGGTCGAGAGGTATCTGTGTGTGTGTGTGTGTGTGTGTGTGTGTGTGTGTGTGATCAATCAGCTACCTGTGCGGCCTGACAAGCTCACTAAATAAATTATAGGAGAATTCACCTCTCACACACGGGGTGCCAGCCTCCATCAAACAATGTTTGTATAGCTGATTGTGTGCAAGTGTGTGTGCCTCATACTCGTTTTATGAGTTTGTGTGCGCAGACACACACTTTTTTTCTTAGTGATTGAACAGGCATGTCTCGTTCTCTGGCAGGCACACAATAAAAAGAGTGTCTTTCTATCATTTGGGGACTATCAATTAATGCAGTGCTACTGTGGCTATATAATGCTACCCCTACACCGACCCTTAATCTCAGTTATCTAAAGCAAATCCAAAAAAAAAAATAAAGAAAGATAATTGGAGTTTTTGTAAAATAAATTAATAAATGAATCTACTTTCAGCACTCAGCACTGCAGTATCAATGATGTTAATCTCATTGTACAGAAGTATAGTGACAATAAAGGCATTCTATGTAGCGATGATATGTTAGGGTGTGTTGGATCAGACACAGCAGTGCTGCTGGACTTCTAAAGCACTGACTCCGTGGTTTGTAGATGTAAAGCCAGAGACAGTAGCTCATCATCCTCTAATCAGTGCTCACAGGATACTACCTACAAGATGCTGGTGGCTGGACATTTTTGGCTTTTGGATTATTTTCAGTCCAGCAGTGACACTGAGGTGTTTAAAAACTCCAGCAGCACTGCTGTGTCTGATCCACTCGTACCAGCACAATACAGAATAACACACTACCACCACATCAGTGTCACTGCAGCCCTGGGAATGATCCACCATACCTATATATATATATATATATATATATATATATATATATATATATGTATGTGTCAATGATTGTCCATTATTATAGATCATATTCTAAAGCACGTATGTGATTGTGATCTTATTCTGAGTCTTTACCTGTAGCTCAAGCCGGATGTTCGTCTCCCATTTGCGCGTCCCGTCCGCAGTTTGTGCCGTCACTGTGAACGTGGTTGGTGTGTTCATGGACACATCTCGCTGTGTATAAATAGATCCGTCTGTGTCGACTCTGAAACTGGGGTCACTGCTGTCAAATCGTGTCCCTTTATTCCCTAAACAGTCCTTGAAATGAACTGAGAGAGAGAGAGAGAGAGAGAGAGAGAGAGAGAGAGGTTTAAATTTACAGGAAGGCAATAGATTGACAGAAACACACTCAGTGATATTAAGGCCAGCACACAATAACCTCTAAATTTAGCTCGAGTTTAACATTAACATGTTTTTTAAGCTCCTAAATGTTGTACGCTAGCAAACACTCTGATTGCTAACAGTCTATGACCTACGCAGAGTTGCACTACAAATGCAGATTGTTTTATCACTACATTCATACTGGCTTAGCAAGACTGCTGTTCAGGAGCTAGCTCATAATCTGTTAGCTAAGTAGCTCATAATCTGTTAGCTAAGTAGCTCATAATCTGTTAGCTAAGTAGCTCATAATCTGTTAGCTAAGTAGCTCATAATCTGTTAGCTAAGTAGACACGATGGCATAACATAAGCATATCATAAAGAAAACATCGTCTGTTTAACACAAAGACTTCTAGCTACAGTATGTTACAGAAACTATAGCTAAGGGTACATGCTAATCATGTATATAATCCGTTTTTAAGGTTATACTCAATGAGGGCACATAAACATGCTAATTAGCACCAACAGTTAGCTAAATCCCGACAAAGGAGGCAAATTACAAAGGATTAGCCGTATGTTATGGAGAATGAAACTAACTTTTATTTTAAAATCAGTTCTTAACGGGACCCAAGTCATGTTTCAAAGCTTATATAAGCATGTAATTCAAGAAGTTGTACAAAGAAACTGTAATAACAGGAGTGCAGTGGGCTGTAGCGTGAGGGGATAAACACAGGACTGCAAGAGCTCGACAAACGTAAGCGCTCGCAACATGCCGGTTCAGCGAGAATACAAACGCTGTTAAGAAACCAAGTGTTTTAAAAGGCATGACCACTGAGAATACTGCCTACGTACAAAGATGTGACTTCATCAGAAAGAGAAAGAGAGATAACTTTGCTCTGGTCAAGCCTATCCGTAGGCTAATAAGCAAGATGTTAACTCAGCTAAAAAGAAGCTAAGCACATAGGACTAGCTGTAGTTACACATAATGGTACACGTTGGTTTACATAATCCACACATCCCACCATTCCCGGAAGTTTCCTGCAGGTTAACAGGGGCTCACTGATGCCTGCAAATGATAGACAATATCCCGGAAATGAATTTTTGAGACCGATTAAGCAAGTGAGATAACAAAAAGCGTGCGGACGAGAGAGAGAGTGAGAATGACCATCCTGATTTTCTTCTCTTTGAGGTTTCTCAGTGGGCGGATCCTTGAGGTTTTGGCTGTGTTGACAAAACAAACACAGTGAAACCTTCTTTATTTAGTGAAACATCTCTTCATTTGAACAATTTGGACATTGATTTTTTTTGCCCCTAAATTCGGACAAAAATTCGACACCCTAAATAAAACACTCAATGGTGCGATCTTCCACAGACAATGCACGTAATCCAGTCCAGTCGGTGGCGATAATGCACCAATACGGTTTGCCAATAGCCAGAAAACCCAAAAGAACAAGAAAACTTGGGGCGCAATCATAGGCATACCATGTACATTATACTATATAGTTTTATTATTATATTATGTATATGATATCAGACTATGGGTGGTTATGAAGTTTCACTTTATTTTCACTTATTTCCTTTCTATATATTTCATTTGTTTCATGTGTTTGTTTATATTTATTATTTGTATTACATTGCTTTGCTTTATTCATGCTTTTAATCATTAATTGCATACGAATATAGGCATAAAACACAATCATTTGTGCGTCAGGAAAGGATTAATCCTATTTGCGCTACTTCTGATGGGGAAATCTGAGTCCGACTTTGAACGGCCTTCTGGAGCCAATTAAGTCTGAGTTCCACGGTTCCACTGTATAAATGTAAAACATTTCACCTAGGTCTACATTCCCTCTCTTTTTTATATAAGTGTATCTTTTTTGCACAGCAAGACAGCAGATTTATCTTTTGTTATTGTCTAAATATTCTAAAAATAACATAAAACAAAATACAATAAGTGCATCCCTGCTTGAGTACAGATTTAGTACAGATTTAAATGTCACATTTTCTGCATATTGGCTCCAACTCAGTAGACAAAAATCACTAAACAAAGGATTACTTAAGACAAATATACGGATACACCTTATACTTTTCAAAAAGGACCACTAGGAAGGCGTGCTCGAGTACTTCCCAGAAATAGCATTGAGACTGCCAACCAAAACCGATTATCTATTTGTGTGTAAATAGTTTGACTATGTGAAAAAGTAGATAGTTTTTTTTCTTCCTTTATTATCTCTTGGGTTGTCGTTTGTGAACCTCTCTGAAATGAGTTTTTGCAGGGTGGGATGTCTGCATAATCAGTTTATTTTAAATATCGTGTTTTGTTGTTTTGTCAGGAGGGTTGTAAACTAACTCAATGCTCGTTGCCGGTTCTCAGTGGCTCAAGCATGTAGTGCATTGTGAATGAAGTCACAAAAGCAATCTGTCTCTTACAAAAAGTTTTTCTGTGGTATCCCTGTGATAATCTAAAACACTACATACATCACTCAGAATTATTACTGTGGCAGGAACCAACTACCCGGTCGTCTGATAAAGTATCAAAGTACCAATGAGATGTACTTTCACAAACACAATAGAACTGGAGATGCTTATGGTCAGTAATGGATGATGTACAGAACTCCTATGCTTAGTCCAGGTACTCCTATTAAAAATTACACCAGTGAACATGAAAGTATTAAAAGTGCAGGGGTATCTCGGTTCCCATCATTCATTCATTCCAGAAGGCTCGTCGAGAAGCGAAAACGACAAGTACCGAGAACATTTTACCCATAAGGAATAATGTACATTGAATGAATCTGTTCCAGTCCCCCAGAAAATCCACCCTGTATAAGGCATTATCAGCATTAATGGAGTTTTGTACAGGAGCTCCCTGATGTATGATGGGGATATGTTCCGACAAATCCATCAGAATTTAAATGTATCACAAATTGGGGAGTTTAATGAGTGTTTGGTAGAGCGTCTATACTGTATGAGTGTAAAACACTTAAATTAACCTACAGTTGGTCAAAAGCATTGAAAATCTCACGTAATCGAGTGAGTATTGGATTGAAAGTGAAATGTAAAAGCAAAACACTTACTCTATTGGTGAACTCACAGCGCTAGCACAGCTGCTAAGCTAACTGCAGCCTGTGTTCTGGAGGATTCAGTTCCTTTCAGTCGGCCCATATAACTAACCTTTTTAGCACCCATGGAGACTTATTTGCACTCACAATATTGTACTAAAATAAAGACAAACACGATGAAAATAGTGGAGCTCTTCACTGAGCACCGGCCGGCTTTGTGAATCTGAATCACTGAATCACTGTTTACTGATTCGTGAATCGAGTTGCACGGCCAAATACAGAGCAGAGAACCGAGATGCAGAGAACTGAGACAAAGTTTTTCTGGTCAAAATATGTTGAGAACCAAATTTGACGAGTTCCGAGTTGGTCGAGAACCAAGGCACCTACTTGAAAATGGTTCTTAAATATAGTAATTGACTAAAAGTACTTTGATACTGTCCAGTAGGGTTAATTAAAACTGCACCCCCACCAACAAAAATGTAGTACTCACAAAAGGCGATGAGTAAAATGGTAAACCATATGATAAATGACCACAAATTCAACCCATGTACCTGCTACATAATAAGCACCAAATGCAGACCTGAGGCTCACCACAGCCAACCACAGAAATCCCAAAAAACACAAGCGCCATGAATGACCACAGTAAAACTGAGAGATAAACCACGCCCACTATCACAGGTATCTGTGTGGTACTTGTCTGGGAATCACCACAAATAGTTTTCTAAAGAATAAACCAGAAGGCTTGATGTTTCCCAAAAAAGGCTCATGTTCTAGAGCTAAAACTAATCAGGCATTCTGGGAATCGTGACCAAGCTCCGTGCAGTGCCTGGGAGAAGCAAGCACTCCTGCCATCAATCCCGGTTATCTGCTAATATGTTAGAAATTAGCAAGAAACCAAAAGTACGGCCTCAGTGCACACCCTCTTAGTCTTCCTGAGAGAAACCAGGGCATCAGAGAGAGAGAGAGAGAGAGAGAGAGAGAGAGAGCTGTCCTAGACACCAGACGAGACCAGAATAGAAAAATCAATGCAAGTCAAAGTCTGGAGTCTCAGTCACATGTGAAGAATCACTGCTGTCACACACAGCGTCTTTTAATATCAACAACGAGCCAGGTACGTTCTGCACCCTCTATTTTCATCTCAGCAGCAGACATAAGAAAAAAAAATCAATAACGAATGGCTATTTGACGCTCCTTTTAAAAACAGACAGAAAAAAATAACTTATTTTATCCACGTAAACAATAGTCGGTATGTGATTTTAAACTCTAGATCCTCTTTAAAACAAGGATTACAAAATTAAATCAGATGTGGCAAGAAAAAAAAAACAAAAAGTAAAATGGAAAGCAAAGTACAAAGGAGAGCTAATTCGTTCATTTAAATGTGGAGATAAGAAAAAGGGAAAAAAATAAATAAATAAAATGAGTTCAAAATAACTTTAATTAGGCAAGAGTAATTAAAAAAAACAAAAGAGACAGGAAACATGAGCACAAAAAGGAGTTAAAAAAAATAAAATTTATTATGGAAACCAAAACAAAAAAGTAAACTCAAGAGAAAGTAGAAACACAAAACAAGAGTAGAAAATAAATGTAATTCAACGATAAACTGAAACAGAACAGAAAGAGCCTGAATAAATGTAATGTGAAAAGAAGAAAAACGAAAAGTCCACAATAAACTGAATCCACAATAATAGTAATTAGAAAACAGAGACAGAAAAATGCTGAGAAGAATAAAAAAGATTCAATGAGAAAAATGTAAGAACAAAATCCAGAAATTCGGAATACACAATGTGAACACGCCTCCAATTCTGTTATCTGCCCGGTACTACATGTTAAGCTCCTCCCACTTCTTAAACCAACAAAGTTAAACCTCCGTTACTGTCAGCAACCTCCCCCCCCCCCTCTATAAATCCCTGAAAGTATTTAATCATGGAAAGCACATTTTTGAAAAGTTTAGGGTGACTTTAAGCCAGATTTGTGTTGGAGGTTTGCACCTGTTGGTAAACACAATTTTCCACTGCACTGTCAGGCACTAATCTGCTTATTCAAATTTCTGTCTTGCTGTAGCTCACGCGTTCAATCCCTAAAACTCAGGAACAAACAAACCAACAGCAGACAACAAGAGGAAAAGAAAAAAGAACAAACAAACGTGACAAAAGAAAGATGGACAGAAACTTTTATCTGAAAACCAAAAGAAGCTACAGATTGGCTGCCGGTTACTGAGGGTGTGTGTAGCATTAATGAACTTCAGTCATCATTATGTCAGCATTCCCCATAAACATATGTTTACCATGTGTGTGTGTGTGTGTGCGTGTATGAACACCTGGGCAGTGTCATAAACAGGTGTGTGTGTGTGTGTGTGTGCATTAACCAGACACATGCATGCACACATGTGTGTGTGTGTGTGTGTGTGAACAACTGGTAAGAGTCATAAACAGGTGTGCATAAGCATTAACCAGATGCGTGCGTGTGTGTGTTTATTCACTTGAGCTTCAGTTCGTTAGCCAACACTTGGATTACAAATGTCAAAAAGTGAAAACATCACACACACACACACACACACACACACACACACATGGATGCAGATGTTGAATGGTTGCGTTGTACAGCTTTCTTTGTTCCATATCTAAAAGCAGAGAGAAACTCGGCAGGAGACTTTGAGTCAAGCAGCAGGAACTCTGATACGCTCTGACGTATGGATGTATTGATGTGTGTGTGTGTGTGTGTGTGTGTGTGTGTGTGTGTGTGTGAATCCGTCTCAGGGCATCACACAAAAATGTACATGCCTAAGGGCAATCCAGAGCAGCTAATCAACACACTGCAATGCTTATTAATGGTTCATTTAAAAGCATGTAATTTGATTATACAATGGATCTATATATTACAACTACAGCTTCCTGCAAGTGTGTGTGTGTGTGTGTGTGTGTGTGTGTGTGTGTGTGTGTGTCCTGTCACTACTGCAGTTGTATCAAGTTCACTCTCAAGGGTTTTCCTCAGGGAACAACCACTGGCACACAGCTCCAGTGCTCTCTATCAAACACACAGTCTCTCAAACAGACAGACACACACACACACACACACACACACACACACACATGCGTGCGCACACACACATAGACACACACACACACACAAATGCATACAAATTGCCATACTCAGGGGCATCCTGTCATGTTGCGTTTGTGAGATGCAGATTTCGACACAGTGCACTGCATTAATGAAGTCCGACCTTCTCTGATATGATCACACACACACACACACACACACACACACACACACACACACACACACACACACACACATAGTGTGGGTGAAGCTTATTATTTGGAACATTGCTGAGTGGTCAAACATTCCATAAGCTTGACTCGTAGTTACATTTATTTGCATTCTTTTCTTTTATCATTTCAATGTTATCTTTACCTTGTTCTTGTGTTACTGTTCTCCTTTTGTCCCCCTATCATTTCTTCTTTCCATCCTATATGTGATTCTCCTTTGTCCCAATTTTACTTTTCCAACTTTATTTCATTTCCTACTTTTTAGTCTCTTACTCATGTTTTTCTTCTCTGTTTCTTTTTCTCGCTGTCTTTCTTTCCTGCTTCCTTCTTTATGAGATCATAAACCTCTCTCTCACTGTTGTTTGGATAATTTAATATGTTTCTGGAGTGTGTTGTGCACCCAGGTTCTATCAGGACCAATTCTTGCAAATTTACGATGATAATATCTTGTTTACTGCTTGATTATTGCTTTTTAATTGATTGTAGCTATATTTCCCAATCGCGACCCACAAGACCACAGACACTGCACATTTCGTTGCGTTCCTGCTCTAACACACCTGAGTCAGCTCATAAAGACTTAATTACTACCTTATGAGCTGAGTAAGGTTTATAAAAGCGGGAGAATCACTAAAATATTCAGAGTGTAAGACCGGGGCTGAGTAACTGCTGAACCAACACTGGCTCATAATTACAAATTGATAAGAATCTTTCATAAAGAATAAATTATGAATGAAATTTGACCTAAATATATTTAATGTGCTTCATCTTAAAGATTTGATGGTGTAGTCTTATACTAAAAGCTGCCCTCAGGAACAACACATTTTGTTGATTTGCTAAATGAAAGACGTTACACAAAATCTTCTGATTCAGCTGCAAGTGCACAATTACTCTGCTATGTTTTTGTAATGCGTTTACTTAATAGCATTGCTTCAAATAAAACACTATGTGCAAAATATCTAAACTATTGTCTGACTAAGGTCCGGTCAACATCCATTTCAGTCAACATCCTGTTTCACAGAACGGAAGGCAGACATTAAGCAGTGTACACCTATATAGTAACTTTGGTTTAAAAAAAGAAAACAAAAAATGTATACAATACAAAAATATATTAATAGACTGCTATTAAAAGGCACTTACTTTAATAATGCGAGTGCTATGGAACTATCGGGGATTAAAAGAATAATAACCGGACCAAGATCTCCCAAAGAAATGGCAAACTAAGGATCATCATGCCCCCGCTCAACATAAGAAGAGGACTGTGGAAACCATGCAGTAGGGAACAAAGTGCAACAATATGAAGTAAAGTGCCGATAAGGGAAAAGATATCACGTTGATATAAGAGGGTCAAGCACTAAGAGAGAGAATTGTACTGCGAAGCATGAGAAGGAAGCACCAGGGAGTGTCACGCAGGGAATGATGGGACGCGCCAGCCTATGTGCTGCTTCTTAACAAGAGGAATCACCAGCAGGTGGTCTGAAGTTCAGGCAACGTTTTTCACGTCCTGTGCTTCCTTTTAAGATGACAAAAGATCAGTGTTGCCGCCTCCAGCTACCAGCAAAGAGGTTTACGTTTTTGTGCTCAGTGTTAGATTTTACAAAACAAACCCGCTGCCACGCAGCAGAAGTCACTCCACTTTTAACCATGAGCTCCTCATGTTCAATTCATGAGGGGCTAAAACGTCTCTATCCTTTCTCGTGGCTCTTGCATGTAAACCGAGCAAAAGTCCCACCCACTGTACCTGAGGTATGCAGCACTGTTTCGGAAATGATCTCCAAATGCTGCCGTGTAATCGGTACACCCAAATGTCTGCTGGTCGACATTAGCATACGGCCATATGACAGAATCCCTACTCAGTACCGAGAGTAAGCCTAAGCCGTACTACGGTTATGTTTTACTGATCTATGAGAACATTTTAGCCATAAAGACACTTTCATCCTGATTTCTAAGACCCGGTCTGAGGCCCTTGATGAAAACAAGACCTGAAGAGGTTTAAGTGTCACCAACACTTACTTTTACACAGCACAAAGCCAATGTGAAGGAAAAGACCCTAGCAGTCGATCCACCTGCACCAAAGAGGAAAACACACGCACAGACACACACACACATTCAATGCACATACCCACACATGCACACAGACACACACCCTGATCCTCCAGAGATTGTTTTTAATGATTAGAGAAGTGCTAATGAGAAATTGGCTTCCTGCTTAACATGCTTCAGAGCGCTTGATTGAGTTTTATCAATTCCTCCACATTAGCCGTATCCTCCAGAGGCAAGTGGGAACCGAGCATTACCAAAATACCCTACGCAACACCGATTCTTCCTCACACACGCGCTCGCGCACATTTAGACACACTAATTACTGCTATAACTCCTGCGGATTTCAGCTGCAAAGCTTATTATATTACACCCAAACGACCAACCAAGATTCATGCATTTGTTTCAATCGGCGGCTGTTTGAGTGATAATTTGCACGCAGTCTGTTTGTTAAAATAAAATAAAAAAATAATAAAGTGAGAGAGAGAGAGCGAGATGAAAGAGGAGAGAAGACCGATAATTAGAATAAGCTTTAGTTGTGATTGAGGCTGGATGCAGGAAGAGAGACGGATCAGACTTCTGAAGCATCAAAATCCTAACGCTAGACGAAAGCGCAAAACATTAAAGGAGAAAGTATTTGCTCGTCTTTGTTGTGCAAGTTTGTGTTTGTACCGGTGACTGAAGTGCGCTTTCATTTCACAATTACAATTCGTTCGAGCTTTAATCCATTAGATACCTCAAAACAGTGCTATTTGTGCATTTGTACAGATGTACAAAATCAAACTGGATCACTATCGCGATCAGAATCAGGAGCGAACCTTCTTCCACATCTTCTGCCTGAGTGTGAACCTGTCCCGAATGATGCCAAGCTATGTGCCATGCAGGGGCAACCCTGGTCTGCTTGTGCTACAGAAATCCAGATGGAACTGTGGATGAACTAAATCATTTAAGGCTCATAGTGAGGTGAAGGCCTAGGTTGATGAAGCCCGGGGACTGGGAGCCAAGACCGAACACACAGGAGAGAGGACACACAATGGGAGACAACCAGGACCTCAGCAAAGGCCATATACATTGGGAACCAGTGCTCTACCAACTGAGTCAGTCTGGTTCGTATCCTGCCTCTGGTGAGGTGATGTTCATCTTCAATGCCATGCTCTACAACAGAGATTTAAAAACTGTTATTTCTCCCTATGGGCGTAATCATTCTTAGATAGGTTTATACAGTGGAACCTCGGAATCTGGACTTAATTGGTTCCAGAAGGCTGTTCAAACACCAGTTTGTTCGAGGTCGAAATCAAATTTCCCCATTAGAAGTGGTACACAGGAGTAATCCGTTCCCGACCCCTGCAGAGGATCAGGATATAAGGGTGGGACGTTTGTCCTCTCATCACCTCTGGCATGTTTGGGTGGAAGTCGATTTATCGTTCTGCCCGCCTCTCCGCTCGGCAGCTCGGGTGTCACGTACTCAGGTTGGGAGAGCCATTTATCACTGATGAGTGATATCCAACCTCCCCGAGCAACCAGATATGGAGGTTGGGGCTTTGAATCCTGTTGAGCTGTCTGACTTTAGCTTGCTTTAGTCTGTGTGGGGTGAAAGAGAGGGAAGGATGGATGAAGCATCAGCTTATGTTTTAGACAGTGCCTTGAAATCGGCGAGTGTCGACAGGCCATGAAGTCCCAGAGCCAGCACACAGGCTGGTTCAAAATACAGAAGGTGTGAGGTCATAACGCAGATCGTTTCTATGGTTACGACTTTAAGCATTTGCTAGTTTATCACAGATGGTGCTAGATTCACACTAAGCAGTCTTTCTCACCCTGCGTTCTTGTCTGTACTTCGTCATCAGTCACTTTCAGAAGTACAAAGTGATTCAGGGTCACAATAGTCCTTAGAGAGTTCATCAATACAGTAAGTGTTTTGTTGTTACCTTTCACGAATTAATTCAATTTACATTATTTCTTCTGGGAAAAATTTGTTCTGTACTCATCATTTTTGGGTTCTCGACAAGCCTTCTGGAACGAATTACTGACGAGAACCGAGTTACCACTGAATAAGGAATATCTGAGCACTTCTTTCACTACTGATAGGCTTTAATGTGTAATGTGGGCAAACAGGTTAACAAATAAGCTAAACAACTACACAAACGTCTGCTAGAAAGAACTGACACTATGGCACTGCTGTTCCAATCGCAGAACGACAGTAATGCGTCCTCCTGTCCTCAGGAGTTTGTACTCGCAAGCTGAACTTGCCAAGTCTGTGTTACCAAGTATCCTAGTCCAGACTTCACGTTCTTGGCATTGAGAACCTCCTATATGTTATAGGCTGGAGAAATCTCTGTTCAGGAAGATCTAACAAACCAGCAGCTTGTTTGTTTAAATTCCTCACCTCTGTCCCATTAATCTGCCACTCAACATATAACTGGTAATCTTAGAATTTGGCTTTGACTCTCATCTCAGGTAGCAGTCTGGGTGCGGTTTGGCATGTTCTCCACATTTTCATGTGGTTGCTTGAAGGAATTACAATTACAAGTGGTTACACTGGTTGCTACTAGGCAAGTTCAGGAGGCACAAATGAAAATAAAATAAACACATTTCATTTCCCGACATGCAATGTGCAATTGTGGCTGCAGCCTGCGAGCTTTAGAGCCGTTAGCGAGCGACGCTAAAACACATGGACACCTGTGAAAGTCACTAACACACACACTTGAGTGACATGGTAAAGAGAGAGAGAGAGAGAGGATCCTGAGGGACGAGAAAGCCTGCTGAGTGAAGAAAAACCTGCCAGCTGCATCGCACTCTGTTCCCAGAGGAGAAAACACACACACACACACACACACACACACACACACACACACACACACACACACAGACACACACACACACACACGCAGAGCTGTTGGTTATTGCAGTATGGATAATTACTGTAATGCTTAAAAAGGACAAGGCCATAAGGAGGGTTTAGTTTTTTTTAGGGGGGAGGGGGGTTCAGGGGATCTGGGACGAGAAGGTGGAGGGTTACAGCAGGTTGAAGAGAAGATGTGAGGTGAACAGAAGGAGAGAGGAAAGGCAAGAGAGGCAGGGGGAAATAAATTAGCAGCGCTTGCACCACCCTGTGACAGGTGCTGTTAATGAGAACCTGGTCAGGACTGGTTTTGGACAGCAAAAATGGAGCAAGAAAAACAGAACCTGATCATCTGTTCACTCTGTCACAGAGACAGCGAGAGAGAGCGCGAGAGCGAGGGAGAGAGGAAACAGCCAGGCAGGGGGTAAATAGAGGGCAGCAGAATGAGCAGGCATTCAAAAAGAAGAACAAGCCAAAATCGTGGCCCTGAATGGCTGCAAATGGGGGTCTGCCTGTGGCCATCAACTGCACCAGCTCTCCTGCGCTCGGAAAGAGAAAGACATTTGTGGAGCAATGGGGGGAATCAGTTTTTGATTGAGCTCATGCTATAGACAGAAGAAAAAAATCATAAGAATTGCAGAACGAAAGATAGGAAGAAAGAAGGAAAGAAAGATATTTTAAGGCAAAGAAAAAAGGAGAGGGAAAGAAAGAAAACAAGAAACACAGAAAGGAAGGAAGGACGGAAGAGACACAAAAATAAAGAGAGAAAGAAAGTAAGAAAGTAAGGAAATGGAAAAACATGAAATGAGGAGAGATGAGGACAAAAAGGAAAAAGAAAGAACAACAAAGGCAGAGAAGAGAGAGCAAACAAAGAATGAGAAAAAGATAAAGACAGAACAGAAAAGAAAAACAATGAATGAATGAATGAAAGAACGAAAGGGTAACAGAAAGAAATAAAACTGCATGACAGAAAGAAAGTGAACAAAACATAGCAAAAACAAGAGGCAAAAAAAGAAAGAAAAAAAAGAATAGAAAAGAAAGGAAAATAAAGAGAGAAAGAAAGTAAGAAAGCAAGGAAATGCATGGAGGAAATCGGGAGAGAAGAGGACAAAGAAAGAAAAGGAAAGAAAACAAAGAAATCCAAGACAGGGAAAACAAGAAATTAATAAAGACAAACAGTGAATGAATGAATGAGAAAAAAAGAAAGAAAAACAGAAAGAATGTAAAATGACTAAAAGTGAATGTAAGAAATACAGAAACAGAATAAAACAGAAAGACAATAGAAGGAAGAAAAGAGGATGAAAGAAAAAGAGAAAGGAAGAAAATGAAGCAAAGAGTAGATGAATGAATGCTAAAAGAAAGGAATGAATGAGAGAAAAAAGGAAAAGTTGAGAAAGCAACAATAAGAAAGAATGAAAGACAGAAACAAAAACATAAGAAGAGCAATTATAGAGAAAATATGAATTAATTAAAGAAACAGAGATGAATAGAAGAATAAATAAATAGGATGAAAGAAAGAAGGAAAGCAACCACTAGTGTACCAGGTCTGTACTTAGACTCAGGTTCTGCTAATAAATGAAGGTTTTATGAACTGTTCTGACTGCTTCTGGTTTGTATTCTCTGTTTTGATGAGGGGATTAATCATGTAAAGATCACATGTAGTGAACGAGCTGAGTGGAGCTGGTAGAAATTAACTATCTGTATTAAACTGGTCTTTCTGGTCTAAACTCCCAGCAGAAAGCTGAAAACGTTTCCATGATCAGTGGAAAACCAGTTCAGAGATGATGCATGGGTTCCTCAGACAGACGGCGCTTAAGGCCAGGTTTGTCCTGTGAGCAGCTCGAGGGAGCTTCACTTTAAAACACAGCCAGACTTGGAAATTTGAACAGCGACGTGAGACGTGGCTGCCATGGTATCACCATCAGAATAGAGTGTAATTCAGAGAGGATCTGCTGCTTCATCTGCTGCTTCTGTTATTTTTGTCCGCCTTCTGTCCTGTACAGACCCTTTTCACACATCAGGGTTCGACAAATCACAAGTAGTCTGGAAAAACCCTGACAGCACGACTGTTATTTATGAATGAGGAGGTTTATTCGGATTACAGACTGCAGCTGAGACAAACACATACACCAACGAATTTCACTGCCATACACATGGAATCCACACACACACACACACACACACACACACACACACACACACACACACACACACACGCACACACACACACACAATCTAAAAACATTTATTTCAGTACTGTACAATACAGTAATTCTTATCTTTGGATCTTTATATGTTTGAAACAGGGCCGCAATTCTCTTTCCTGCCAGCGGGTGTCACAAGGCTTTGCTCATATTAGTTTTTGTACAACAATATAGCATTTCACCTACACAACAGAGAGTAGCCCTGGCATCTACTGCCATGGTTTTGGGAAAAGAGAACATGTCAAACTCCAAATACAGCAACCAGAGGTGGCAAACAGCAGCCTTACTGCCTGTACTGAAACTATCAGCCTGCCATGTAATCTAATGATTTCCTTAAATAAAAAAATCTAATTTATTAAATCCAAGCTCATAAAGAACAGGGTTTTAAACCAGGAGCCGGCCAACTGCACCACCTGCTGCAGTGAATCATCTCACTCAGAGACTTCCACGGGCCAAAAAAGGATTTGTTTCATTGTCTAAACTTTTATTCACAGCCTGCTACACTCCTGCGAACGTCTACACCAGTGGTTCCCAAGCTTTTTTTTTTTTTTCTAGGAGCCCCTGCTTCGAGTATCTAAGAAAAGGCAAAACCCCCCACCAAACAGCATGCACACAGACCAAAAGAATAAAGTGATTCATTGATTGCAATAAATCTTTATTAACAAAAATAAACATAAATTACAGCTTTTTCCTTTTCTCTTTGGTTCCATTCAATTTTGGCTCATTTTCTCTTTAAGACAGCTAAAAAACTTATTAAATACATATTTAATTTTAATAAAGTCATTTTATATAGTGCTCTTTCAGTAAGTGTATTATATTGATTTTATTTTACATGTGCAATTGTATTTTGACAAACTCAGAGCATCTCAGAGCAGACAAAGTCTCACACATCTACTCTGATCTCTGGCGCCCCCTGAGGGGTCCGGACCCCAGGTTGGCAACCATGGTTCTACACAATACTGCCTGCTTCATTTCTTATGTTGTATACTCGGCTATATAAAGACTCTTAACAACTTAAACCTCGGGACTGTGGCAGGAAGTGTTTAAGGTACTGGAGTGTGGACCAGGGTTCAAACCCCACCTCTGTCAATCTACTACTGTTGGGTTCTTGAATAAGACCCTTAAACCACAATTGCTTGGATTGTAAGATGGGACTGTATCAGTGATAGGTCACTCTGGATAAAAGCATCTGCTAAGTGATGAGATGGACAATTGACTAGATGTAGAAGTTAATCCTGATGTCCCGTCAGAGTAGGACTGGTTCCCTATTTCAGCACTGTTTCAGCACTGTAGTGTGTGTTTGCGTGCATGCACAGACTGAGAAGAACAACTGAAATCAGAGTAAGGGGCTACATGCTTTAAGCTAATGTCCAGCTTTGTTTTATCAGATTTCTTAGTCTAATTTAATTAACCCGATGTAAGAAACTGGAGCGAGGTGTTTACATGACCACCTGAACAATCAGATAACTGCAGAAATTCGATTATTGGATTATTCAGCGCATATAAACGCACTCAGTGTCTAGTGCTAAAAGCTATTAATTGAATTGAACTGAATGAAACTGAACACAGGGCGTTAAGTAGCGCTTAGCCAAACAGCGCTGGCCTAGCTTAAACCGTCATCAAAACAAAAACAGCGAGAAGTCCGGATCATAAAAGCCACCTGCTGAGGCAAAAAGTTCTCCCGCGTTCATCCGCAGAGCAGAATTACTCATATAGCGTTAGCTGGCTAGGACGCCTGTGCAGGTGTGCACAAAAAAGGCTAGCGCACTTGGCAGGGCTTGATTCATCTCCACCAGGATTAGCGATTTCGCTGCCAGCTGGCTGCGCAGGCTTCAGCAAATTAAAAACCTGTGTTGAGAAGCTTAAAAAGCGGCTAGAAGAGCACCGCTCGGCGGCATTACCACCATTTCTCTCACAAAACTCCCAAAGCTGCTGATAATCTGTTTAGCTAATCCTGCGGCAGGTAAATGGGCGTGAGCCGAGGAACTTTGCAGAATGTGACGAACACTTTTGCATTTCGGGTTCAGATCAACCGTGTCCGTCCTAAGAAAATGCACGGCATCAAAAAGTTTACCGGCATCAAACGCTAATGCTTCCCAGCTCACCTGTCGGGGGAGAAGGTGCACCAGGAAACGGGTTTGACAAAGTTTCTCATGCTCGAGAAGCGATAGCTTCCTGGATTGGCGCGAGGACGTGGCGGAAATCTTTGAAGCTGGAGGGTTTAGGGGACGCTTTGTGTGGAAACGTGATAAGCTTCGACGGGAAGATGAAAACAGGTGTCAGTGTGATCAAGGGTTCTAGATATGATTTTCTAGAGTCAAACGTCTGAGAGCTGACAAGCGCGGATTTAGAAAGCATGGAAATCGCGACTAATGAGACAGACTGAGTGGCAGACAGGAGAGGGAAGGCGAGAGAGGGATTTAAACGGACTCTTTGGCTAAAGATTGGAGTTCTTAGCACATCGTGTCTCTAAAATTTAGTCGGTGTACAGACCTTACAGGTAAGAAGGACTCCTAATCTACTTCACACATTTCCTCCAATGGTGCAACAAAACAAACACATCGCAGTGGATTCCATATCATTACCTATTTCATGTTCTCATGCCTAATGCAATAACGCCATAACGTTCTCACATTACGTGCTGGCTTAACGGCCAAGCTACTGGACTATGGACTCTAAGGTCCACGGTTCAAATCCCACCTCTGCCAAGCTGCCATTTCTCTGGATAAAGGCATTTCCTAAATGATATGAATGGAAATGCCTATACTTTATTCTGTTCCTCTATCTCACATGTAAGAACCAGCTTCTGGAAATGTTCATCAATGTTCGAACCCTGATCTGGTCTGGCAACATAAAGGTCAGGTGGTGCTGTTATGGAGCCTTGCAGTGGCAACCCATCAGGGAGCATTTCCCCCTGCGCCCAATGGATTCCATGATAGGCCCGGCCCCCGACTCCCTGACACTGACCGGAAAATGGGAACTTTCATTTTTTCTATACTATATTACATCAGACTGTGGTGACCTAGTGGGTAAGGTACTGGACTATGGACCAGAAGGTCTAGGGTTCAAGTCCTACCTATGCCAAGCTGCCAGTGTTGGGTCCTTTGTCGCTTTTGATAAGGGTGTCTGCTAAATGACATAAATGTAAATATTATTAGTATGTCACTACATGAAGTCTACTAATAATAATGTAGTTTATCACATTATACGCAAATATGTTATAGTATTTAGATTTATCGAAATAGATTTGATCTAAGAGGTCAAAAAGTCTAAGAGATGCCCTCTGGCCGAATAGGGCAAACATGGGCATACAAGTGTAAATGTCTGAGGAAGAGGAGGCCACACAGGGGGCTGTACGAGGCCTAGATGCTGAATTGAGGCCCTGTCCAGGGTACATGTTTGCCTGCTCCTCAAACCATGACAAGATATTTGTAAAGCTGCTTGAAGAATTAAAAAAATAATAAAATAAACTAGCTACACATGCAACAAAACAGACAGTCCGACCTAGTGAAGTGCTTAAAGAAACGTGAAGGATATGATTTCAAATACTTTTTTAGGTACCTAATGATAATAATAATAATATTAATAATAATAACAACAACCCACTTAATTAGTCCATTTAATTCAGACTTCTAAATCAATTCGTGACTTTTCTTGCATATAATTTGAAGCATTCAACAAAGAATTTCATTTACAAATGACTTTAAATTCACACTTTTGTGAAATACAGAGCGCTTAGAAAGGAACCAATCCATTTAAGCAAATACGTGAACATGGAGGACATTCTCCTAATGAATCCGCTAATGAACCTGGTATTTGTCAGAAGCCGCATGCCCACAGAGACCAGCTGAAACCGGCTTAACGCCAGCGCCGCTAAACCCATCATCAACACTGCAATTAGCATTTAAGAGTAAATGAATCAGAGCAAAACTCAGCTGGACACGGCGGATTGAGACATGCTGACTGCTTGAGTTAACACACATCACAAAGACTCAGTAAGGAAGCGCCGGCAGCCAAAACGGCTAATGCGACCACACAAAAGTCAGGGGAAAAAAAAGCCTGCCGGGACCATTGTCTTGACACTGTCAATAAGAAGCGACTGTGAAACTTTTAATAAAAAAGCATATTCAAAGTCTGTGCTCCTGAATTATTATCAGCAACATTAAGCATGTGTGTGATGTATTATGTCATAATCAAATATCTCCTAATAAACTGCACCATTACCAAATCTCTACCAGTACATTACACCATAAATATATATCTACCAGTACATTACACCATCAACAAATCTCTACCAGTACAATACACCATACATATTAGTACATAAACCTTAAATATCTACCAATAACTTGCATCATCACCAAAGATCTACCAGTACATAACACCATAAATATAAATATATTACACCACCCCAATTTTTACCAGTAAAATACACTGTAACCATAATCTCTACCAGTACATTACGCCATCACCAAATCTGTACCAGTACATTACACCATAATTGGGTGTGTCAGTGGTGGACAGGAGAATGAATACAGAGAACTGGCAGACCGCTCTGTGGAATGGTGTGGAACAACCATCTCCTGTTGAATGTGACCAAGACAAAGGAGATGGTTGTGGATTTTAGGAGGACCAAACACTGTATCCATCCGGGGATAAGAAGTGGAGGTGGTGGAGAGCTACAAATACTTGGGTGTTCACCTTGACAACAGACTGGACTGGAGATGTCACACCGAAGCTGTATACAGAAAAGGGATAGAGCAGACTCTACTTCTTGAGGAAGCTTATGTCCTTCAATGTATGCAATAAGATGTTGTATATCTTTTACAAGTCTGTTGTGGAAAGTGCAGCCATCTGCTGGGGAAGCAGAATCAAAGCTACCTACTTAAAGAGGCTGAACAAACTCTTAAAGAAAGCTGGATCTGTGCTTGGAACTACTCTAGAGCCCCTAGAACTGATTGTAGAGAGTAGGATGCTACACAAACTGATCAAAATAATGGACAACACAACACACCCTTTACACAATCTACTGGACAGACAGAGGAGTGTGTTCAGTAAGAGGTTACTGCAGCTCCGCTGTAATAAGGACAGACACAGGAAATCATTCCTGCCTACTGCAATAACACTATACAATGACTCACTCCTGTCCCGAGAGATAGGATATGTTACACATTTGTAACATTATTAGTTTTTGTAAAATTTGTAATTTTCTGGGGGTTTTTTTCTGTACGTATATTTGTGTATTGTTGTTATGTGTATTGCTGCTGCAACAAAGAAATTTCCCTTTCAAGTACATTACATCATAACACTTGGTATATTACACCATCACCAAACCTCTACCAGACCATTACACCATAAATATCTGTACATTACACCATCACCAAATCTCTACCAGACCATTACACCATAAATATCTGTACATTACACCATCACCAAACCTCTACCAGACCATTACACCATAAATATCTGTACATTACACCATCACCAAATCTCTACCAGACCGTTACACCATAAATATCTGTACATTACACCATCACCAAACCTCTACCAGACCGTTACACCATAAATATCTGTACATTACACCATCACCAAACCTCTACCAGACCATTACACCATAAATATCTGTACATTACACCATCACCCAAACCTCTACCAGACCGTTACACCATAAATATCTGTATTCATTACACCATCACCAAAAACCTCTAACCAGACCATTACACCATAAATATCTGTACATTACACCATCACCAAACCTCTACCAGACCGTTACACACCATAAATACATAAACACTTGGTACATTACACCATCACCAAACCTCTACCAGACCATTACACCATAAATATCTGTACATTACACCATCACCAAAACCTCTACCAGACCATTACAACCCCATAAATATCTGTACATTACACCATCACACAAATCTCTACCAGACCATTTACACCATAAATATCTGTACATTTACACCATCACCAAACTCTACCAGACCATACACCATAAATATCTGTACATTACACCATCACCAAACCTCTACCAGACCGTTACACCATAAATTTATCTGTACATTACACCATCACCAAAACCTCTACCAGACCATTTACACCATAAAATATCTGTACATTACACCATCACACCAAACCTCTACCAGAACCATTACACCATAAATATCTGTACAATTTACACCATCCACCAAACTCTCTACCAGACCATTACACACCATAAATAATCTGTACATTAAACCATCACCAAACCTCACCAACCGTTACAAACAATAAATAACACCCACCACCACCTCTACCAGACCATTACACCATAAATATCTGTACATTACACACCATCACCAAACCTCTACCAGACCATTACACCATAAATATCTGTACATTACACCATCCACCCAAATCTCTACCAGACCATTACACCATAAATATCTGTACATTACACCATCACCAAACCTCTACCAGACCGTTACACCATAAATATCTGTACATTACACCATCACCAAAATCTCTACCAGATACATTACAACATTACACATAAATATCTGTACATTACACCATCACCACAAAAATCTTCAGACCAGACATTACACCATAAATATCTGTACATTACACACACCATCACCAAAACCTCTACCAGACCGTACACCATAAATATCTGTACATTACACCATCACCAAACCTCTACCAGACCATTACACCATAAATAAAAATCTGTACATTACACCATCACACCAAACTCTTAACCAGACCATTAAACACATAAATATCTGTACATTACACCATCACCAAATCTCTACCAGACCATTACACATCAAATATCTGTACATTACACCATCACCAAATCCTACCAGACCATTACAACAATAAATATCTGTACAGTGTACACCATCACCAAACCTCTACCAGACCGTTACAACCATAAATATCTGTTACATTACACCATCACCAAAAACCTCTACCAGACCATTACACCATAAATATCTGTACATTAAACAACCATCACCCCAAAGCCTCTACCAGACCATTACACCATAAATATCTGTACATTACACCATCACCAAATCTCTACCAGACCATTACACCATAAATATCTGTACATTACACCATCACCAAACTTCTACCAGACCATTACACACATATAAATATCTGTAAATTTAACAAACACATCACCAAAACCTCTACCAGGACCATTACAACACCATAAATATCTGTACATTACACCATCACCAAACCTCTTACCAGCCCATTACAAACATAATATCTGTACATTACACCATCACCAACCCTCTACCAGACCATTACCACCATAAATATCTGTACATTACACCATCACCCAAATCTCTACCAGACACATTACACCATAAATATCTGTACATTACACCATCACCAAACCTTTACCAGACCATTACACCATAAATATCTGTACATTACACCATCACCAAACCTCTACCAGAACATTACACCATAAATATCTGTACATTACGCCATCACCAAACCTCTACCAGACCATTACACCATAAATATCTGTACATTACACCATCACCAAACCTCTACCAGACCATTACACCATAAATATCTGTACATTACACCATCACCAAACCTCTACCAGACCATTACACCATAAGTATCTGTACATTACACCATCACCAAATCTCTACCAGTACATTACACTGCTACCAAATCTCTACGGTACATTATACCATCACTGACATTTCTACTCATAACTGTAGCCCTCTTAATACCTCATTAACCAAATGACTCCCAATACACTCTATAATATCCCACACCTTTCCCAATACATTAAATCATCACTATAACCCTCCGAATACATTACGACTTCACCAGAACCCACTGCATTACACCAGCCTACCCCCGCTCCCCCGAATGCATTATGAGATCTTGTTCCATCATCATAGAATTGCGAGTGTGAATCCCACAGTCATCTAGGGCCTGGTGTCCAAGAGATCATAACTCATGGCCTTTTGTTGATCCCCTATTAATGGACAGCCGTCAGTCAGCTGTGTTAGCTGTGTTATCCATTAGCATAGCCATGATGTTGCACAAACGGCTGGGATAATGTGTGATGTAGATGAGATGTTAAATCTCACTCTTTAGCTGCTGTCATGAAACAGAGGAGAGCTAGATAATGGGCCGGGAAATAGCAAAGGAAAGAAAGAAATAAATAAAGATGAAGGCCTCTGAACCTCAGCAGTGTGGGGTGTAACGGTGGGGCGTCACTAATTGTTCGGAGTGCAGCAGGTCTCGAAACAGGAAATGTGTTAAGCGAAAGGCAGTGAGTGGCGTTAACAAGAAGCAAGAGACAATTACAAACTTTCCCTATTACCTCCCCGTATCCTCCTGAGACGTTCCGCCCACACGATGCACTTCCTGCCATTGTCTATGGAAGAAAAATAATGGCTTTTCTTCTTCAACAAGCACCCAGACTAAAACAACAGCCCTCGAAGCAAAGTGGGTGCTTCAGAAATGCAACAACAAGCTAAATATTTCCAAAGAATAGCATGTTTTTTTTTGTTTTTTTTAGTGCACCGTTAGCATCAGCGGGTTCATTCGATTTGCTTTTTTTTTCTGGGTGGCAAATTTGGTGACGCTCACACAAATATTACAATAGACACCAGATTTTGGAGAAACAAAAGAAAGCAATGTTTGCAGTTTAAGCCTGCAGGGAGCTGAAGCTTGATGATTCCAGTGAAGTGGGCAGATGCTAGCATGTGATAAAAACCACCATGCAAGTGCAGTTAATTAGGGCTCAGATCAAAACAGCAACATCAGACAAAGCGGAAAATTAAAGCAAAAGCACCAGGACAAGGAACTAAAGTTGAAGGCACGGCACGGTTCACTAGTATGCATCAGTCTTTTCTAATGCTTCGATTGTGCACTCAGACTGAAACATTTGGACCTCAGAGACCTCCAGGTAGATGAATTTCTTTTGATCTCTTAATTCTAGTCCGTGATTTAGTGACTGAGTTGTCACAGGGAGTCTACCTGGTCTACATTCAACAGTGCTCCCCAAATGGGATGCCAGACCATCGCAGGATTCCATAATCGCACAACCTAGATGTTCCTCAGGACCTGGATATCAAACTGCAACTTACCTCCAAACACCAGGAGACAAAAAGTCAGTAATTCCTCCATAAATATACAGTATAATGTCATTTTAAGAAATAAAATTAAATTGTGTGTTTTATTTCTGGTTTGATTTCTAGTCTGGACTGGATGTTCTCCGTGTTTCTGCATGGATTTTCTCTGTGTACTCTAGTTAACACCCTGTCTAGTGTTGTTTCCTGCTAGTCTTGAGACTGAACTGGGTTAAGCAGGTGTGAAAATGAATAACCGAATGAAAATAACTGTTTAAATAAAAAAAATAGCAATTTAACCAACTGATCCACTACTCAAATAGTACCTGATCTGTGCTGGTCCTGTGGGGGTCCTAATCATTAGAGAACAGAGTAAAGGGAACAAAAAGTATGTAGAGTAACAGACGGACTGCAGTCTGTAACTGTAGAACTACAAAATACTTCTATATGGTAAGTGGAACTGATCAAATGGACAGTAAGCGTAGAAAAAAGGAGGTGTACCTAATAAAGTGTCTGAGCGATGTAGAAAATCATATGGTAGGCTAAGAATGCACCATGGTTGGAATTGTGCTTTCAAAAGGGCTTTGGGACAAAGTTGTGGCATGGGAAGGATACAAAAAGATTTCAGAGTATCTAACTATCCCTTGGAGCATCGTTCAGAGCATTATTAGGAAGAGAAAGTGTATAGGGCCACCAGCACCTTGCCTAAATTTGATCCATCCATCCAAACTGGATGACCAAGAATGAGGGATATTGATCACAGAAGCTGGACCGGTTGCACATTTGTTAAAGCTTTATGGCTGGTGTGTGTGACAAGAATCTCAGAAGCTTTACACAAATCTGGTCTGTATAACAGGGGGTCTCATTTGCTTCTGACACCAGGTGGCAGAAGGTTTATCAGATGTTTTGTGCTGCTTTGTGTTCCTGACACTCCACCAAGTATAAAACATAGCAGTAATGTGTATGACTGTATGTGAGACATTCTCACCGGCCCACGCGTCACTTCGTGTTACTCCCAGTCCTGATTTGGCGGCACTGCATATGAAAGTGAATTGTAATTGTTCTCAGGTGCAGACGTGCTAACTGTTCGGTGGAGAAAAGGCTCAGATGGGAGGTGAAGACTGACAAAATGGCATCATTAGCATCCCCATACTTACACACCCCTCATTCAAACCACAACTCCATCGAGACCTGGAGATAAAGGCAAGGGCGGGATTAATCAACCACCCATGCTCCCGTCTTTGTTTTGCCTTTGTGCTCCACATGGCTGCTTATGAACATCTCCAAATAAAATCAGCATTTAGTATAATGAGCGCTCTTCTCTGAAAATATTTTGCTCGTTATTGCATCTTCTTTGTAAAACTCGAGGCTGTTATCCGTCTACTTGTTGATAAGATTGCTAAAAAAGGGAGCAATTATCCCCCATTCAGGAAGTGAACGGTGTGGGTGGGATGTCTGCGAGGAAGATCCGAGAGGTAAAAAGGGTGGTATGTAATTGTTTATTGCTCCTCTTGCTTTCACTTAACACCTTTTCCCGAATCGAGACCTGCTGAACCCTGAACAATTAGTGACGCCCCACTGTTGCACCTCAGGGTCAACCTGGCTTTAATATTTCAGTCAACAGTGGGAAGTGGGAACAAAACAAACACACAACCCAGGCCTATGCAGAACCCATTTTTCATCTGAATGATTATTTAGAAGTGTTTAATACAAATTTGTAATTCAGTCCGAGCATGAAGCCTCCATGTCGTCCAGGTTATAATTTTGTGTTATTTACAAGCAGCACATTTTGATCATTTTTGCTTTCCATCGTTCACAGGGTTCAACCATATTCACACAAAGTATAATTCTTTAAATGACAAAATTCTACAAAATTGATAATTTAACTAAATAGACCTAATTTTCAACGTGAGGCAACTGACAACATCTAGCATACGCCTTTATCCAGAACAACGTACAACTGATACAGTCATACAATCCAAGCAATTGTGAGTTAAGGGTTTTGCTCAAGGACCCAACAGTGGCAGGATTTAAACCCTGGACCTTCTGCTCTATAGTCCAATACTTTAACCACTGGACTAGTCCATCAAGAGAAGGTTCCTGACTGCACCCTGTGCTGCCGGCTATGCCTCTCCCCCGTGACCCTGAATTGCATGAAGCAGATATGGAGAATGAATGGAACCATGGCTACTAGTATGAAGTTTGTTCCTCTATTGCTGCAACAACAGCGTTGAACTGTCTGAGAAAGCTTTCCATTCAATTTTAGATCATGACTGTGAGGTCAGGCATAGACTTTAGGCAATAACTCAGCTTGCAGTTGGCATTCCAATTCATCTCAAAGGTGTCAGATGGAGTTAAAGTCATTTCTCTGTGCAAGTCAGACAAACTGTCTAATTGGAAGTGTTTACATTCCTTTGGTCCAATGTGTTAATGTGACTCCCCCTTCCACTAGAGGTGCTGTTTCCATGAATAACATGTATGTCATTTAGGAGACACACTTATCCAAAGCGACTCACAGTTGATACAGTCTTACAATCCAAGCAATTGTGGGTTAAGGGTCTTGCTCAAGGACCCAACAGTGGCAGCTTGGCAGAGGTGGGATTTGAACCAGTACCTTAACCACTAGGCTACCAGGCTTGGCTACCACATATACTGTCTATACACATAATGGAATAAACAACTAATAATAGCTGTAGGTTACCTTCAGCTTCAAAAAGACTGAAATACCTACTCATGTGAGCAGGGTGGAGTGAGATTTAATGAATTTTCGGTGGTGACAGAGCAGTGCTGGTGCCCGCTGTGAGCTGGGCAAAGGACATGTGGCTGCGATGACAAACCTCACAGCCAGCAGACTGGCAGCACGGGCATCTGGGCTGAAGCCCAATCTCACCGTGCTGTGACTGAAATTTGTTTTATAAAGGGCAGAGTGGGGCTGGGACAGTGCAGCCATCAGCTGCCAGACTGGACACACACACACACACACACACACACACACACACACACACACACACACCACATCTATCCAAATGTTCCGTGAAGAAAATATTGCCACACGTATGAATTATCAATCAATATCTATTTACATAACGTTTTAACCCTGATCAGCTTGACAAGCTTTAACCTCAGTACCTTAGGGTTTGGTCCGATGCAACCTGTTCAGTCTGAGTGACGGAGGGCGGGTCCTATGCACCTGTCAGTCCTGATGGAGGCGGGCGTGTCCCCTATGCACCTTTCAGTCTGATTGAAGATGCGTGTCCTATGCACCTGTTCGGTCCTGTGAATGGAGCGTGTCCTATGCAATCGTCATTCTGGTGAGGAGGCGTGTAGTCCCTTCATTCGGAGTGAGGAGGGCGTTTCCTATGCATCTGTCATCTGAGTGAAGGAGCGTGTCCTATGCACAGTCATTTGGAGTGAAGGAGGCGTGGTCCTATGCATCTGCAGTCTGAGTGAGGGAGGCGTGTTCTATGCACCTGTCATCTGATTGAAGGAGGCGTGTCCTATGGCAACCAGTCATTCGGAGTGGAAGGAGGCGTGTCCTATGCACCTGTCAGTCCCTGCGTGAAGAGGCGTGTCCTATGCATCCGTCCGTCTGAGTGAAGGAGGCGTGTCCTATGCACCAGTCATTCAAGTGCAGGAGCGTGTCCTATTCACACTCATCTGAATGAAGGAGGTGTGTCCCTAGCATCCGTCGTCCTAATTGAAGGCGGCGTGTCCTATGCACCAGTCCCAGAGAGTGAAGGAGGCGTGTCCTATGCACATGTCAGTCTATTGAAGGAAGCGTGGTCCTAGCACCAGTCATTTGGAGTGAGGAGGCGTGTCCTATGCATCCGTCCAGTCTGAGTGAAGGAGGCCCGTGTCCTATGCACGCAGTCATTCAGAGTGAAGGAGGCCGGGTCCTATGCAACATGTCAGTCCTGATTGAAGGAAGCGTGTCCTATGCACCAGTCCCATTTGGAGTGAAGGAGGCGTGTCCTATGCATCTTTCCGTCTGAGTGAAGGAGGCGTGTCTATGCACCAGTCATTTTTAGTGAAGGATGCCGTGTCCTATGCATCTGTCAGTCTGAGTGAAGGAGGCGGTGTTCTATCACCTGTCAGTCTGATTGAATTAGGCTGTCCTATTGCACCAGTCAGTCGGAGTTTGGGGAAGGAGGCGTGTCCAGGCACCGTCGCGTCTGAGTGAAGGAGGGTGTCCGAGCATCCGTCAGTCTGAGTGAAGAGGAGTGTCCTATCACCAGTCATTCAAAGTGAAGGATGCGTGTCCTATGCACATGTCATTCTGCATGAAGGGTGTGTCCCTATGCATCCGTCAGCTGAGTGAAGTATGCGTGTCCCTATGCACCAGTCATTCAAGAGTGAAGGAGGCGTGTCCTATGCACATGTCAGTCTGAATTGAGGAAGCTTGTCCTATGCACAGTCCCATTTGGAGTGGAAGAGGCGTGTCCTATGCATCTGTCAGTCCTGATTGAAGGATGGTGTCCTATGTAGCTGTCACTCTGAGTGAAGGTGGCGTGGCCTCTGTCCATAACTGAACAGGTCTTAATGAAAAACTCATGACTTATGTACCTGTCAGCCCTGGTGAAGGAGGCGTGGCTTGTGTATCTGTCAGTGCCAGTGGCATATGTCTCAATTCTGTCTCTAAAAAAATGTGTTCCTAAAGCAATTATGTTTGTGGAAGCAATCGTGTGTGCACGTGTGTGTGTGTGTGTGTGTGTGTGTGGATGAGAGAAGACAGAGAAAAATGGAGTGTGAGGGAAGAAGAGGATGCAATTAAAAGATGGGGTCAGGGAGCGGCGGGCGGTGATTAATACGCCTCTCTGATAAAAAGCTTTCAGTGAAGACGAAGAGGATAATAGAGGGAGGGCAGTTCCGATGGGACAAACCCCTCTCTGCCTGCCCCTCTTCCTTTTTATTCTCCTCTTTTCTCTCGATTCTTCTTCTTGTCTTGTGTGCATCAACATCACTGTCACTAATAAGCCCTGCATTTCTATCGCCCAGGCCTAGGGGGCAGCAGAAAGCAACGTGCCAGTTCACAATCTCAAACACACTTTCACATTTTCCCGTTCTGGGTTTGTAACATTATAATCCACAGCAGACAGCAGAAAGTCCATTACCACATTAAAACCAAGACGTGCTACACAACAAGCCACGGTTTTAGAGGATTTAACTTATTCATGTGTTATAACAATGTAATAACAAGGTAATAAACAATGCTCCATTGTAAAAAGCACTGTAGAAATAAATCTCACTTTGGCTTTAATTTAAGCAATGCTCAGACATTGCCAAACTACCTTATTATTATTATTATTATTATTATTATTATTATGTGATGTGCACAACATTTAACAGATGCCCAGACTTGACCCTCAACCTTCTGTGTTAATATTCCAGTGCCTTAACCAATAATAACAACAACAATAATAATAATAATAATAATAATAATAATAATAATAATAATAATAATAATATAGAAGTTTACTCTGGACAAGGAAACATCAGTCCATCCCAGCAATAATATAAAAAAAATCTTAATGTTTTAATTTTGTTTAAAACCATAAAACACAGATCCAGCAGTACAGGGTGCACATTCTGTCCATCGTGGCAGTTAACTGGACTGTGGTGGCTTAGCGGTTAATGCACTGGACTTTGGCCCAGAAGGTTCAGGGTTCAAATCCCACCTCTGCCAATTTGCACAAAACCCACGACTGCTTGGATTGTAAGCTTGTATCAGGTGTAAGTGGCTCTGGATATGGCCGTCTGCTAAGTGACTAATGTCACGTTTATTTCCTTGACTACGTGCCAGTATGAAGGGTGTATTTTAGGGTTTGGTGTTTAAACTGAGCTTGTGTGAAATTTTAAATGAAAGACATTCCTTGTGAAAAGGACGGGAACTACTTGACAGGACTCGGCAAGCTGCGTAATGAAGCGATGTTTACCAGCAGTTTTCATGAGACAGTCGTCAAAGAGTGGAAAAGTCCTGCGATGATTTGTTCCTCCTCATTTACTGCACATCTCACTGAGGTCCATCTCCAGGGACACTGTCGCCTCATAGCGTTCCGTTCCCTTTCTCTTTCTTCCTTTCTCTCTCCAAGGTGACTTGCCCTCATAATGTCCTGGCTTTATCTGTCTTTACTTTTCGTTTTTTTCTTTATTTCCCCAAGGAACAGAGTCTCATACAATTGCATTCCAGAAAGTTCATATTCGTACGATCATGTTAACTAATAATAACAACACTTCATAATGCCTGAATAAAGGCTGTATTAGTGACTCACAGAGATCTACACATCCACTGCCCTTCACCATGTTCAATTCTCACCCAGGTAACAGGGAGACGACATCATTTTGCCCTTCAGTGTTGAAAATTTTACAAAAAAATCAAACATGTTGTCCTTTCTTATCTCAGTCTCGAAAAGAAAAGGCAGCCGCTATACGAACTATGCAGCAGCTTGTACAAGGTATTAATTTAGACACGATAATTTGCATCCCTGAGCAAGTTTTGCAGACCAGGACAAAGAAGCAACAGATCGAACCCTTAACCCTAGCGGTTGAACAACTGTGTGTTATTTTTATAACATCACAAATAAATCACATCATTCTAAATAACAAAGCTTTCTTCTTTTGAAATGGGCATCCAAGTTCATTGGGTTTTTTATGTTGTAGATAATAGCAAGTAGAAATGGAGAGGCTGCAAGTGAAACACAATGAGGACCGATTATAAGACCTGGAGCATAAATGCTTCAATTTTTCTCAAATCGAATCCAATATTCTTTATTACAAATCATATAGTCAGCAAACCAACACTGAGTGTAACATTGAGAAAAAATCCATAGTATTCCAAAGAGCATCTTGTGATGTTACTGAATGCTTGGTTTTCAAGTTCCCCCCAATTACAGTCAGCACTTGTTGCTCTTCTTTGGTCTTCAAGCAGTCGTTGAGGTTGTTTTGGCTCATACCAATCTTTCTCCACAAAGATCCAAACAAGACTTTTGACCCCCAATGCACAGTAGTGTGCAATAGTCTTAGGTCACCATTAGATTAGATATACCATTGTTTTAGAACTAGTAATGCCCATATATAGAACTAGAAATGCCCATATATAATTATTTCTCAACCTATTTATTCGAATACAACCAAAAAATACAAGACATTTGGATGCAATATCAAAATACTAATAAAAATCAGAAAACAGCTTCCATAGGCTCCATAGGGTAATTATTTAGTGTTTCCTCCCCTTACACTTGAGCAATAGCAGCATCTAGCAGCTTCACTGGGATGTCCTACAGTTGGAAGAAACTTTATGAAGAAAGGTATTTTTGGAAGGGTACTAGCCAAGAAAACACTTTTTGGAGAGGGGAAAGGGTGAAAAGGCTAAGATATGCTAAAGCTCAAAAAGATTTGAATGAAGATCAGTGGAAAAGAGGATTATGGAGTGACGAATCCAAGAACAACAAATCTAATGGTGTCCTAAGACTTTTGCCCAGTACTGTATACACACACAGTCAAACCTGGTCACGTGATTCCATTAAGGGAATGATTGGCAGTCTGGAAAGGTGCTAACTGGCTAATGTTGAGGTGCCAAAGATAGCTAATGAGGACGAAACTCTCACCTTTAGCCTCCGAGACATGATGATCTGACTAACAAACAACCTCCAAACACACACACACACACACACTCAGTGTATCACTATGGAAACATGTCTAGCTCATGTTGTGCTATTTACTTGCACTGAGTTGTTTCAGTTCCAAACTCAGCTGCACCCGTTTGCCATGGTTCTTCACAACAGTGCCAACACAATGGCACTCACAGAAGAAAGCAAATATTTAGCTAATTACAAACAGCTGTGGAGCGGTTAAAGCTGAGGGCAGCAGGCATAAACTGCATTCAGCCTGAATCGGTGCTGGATTGTTATGACTGGCTGCGTTTCTCCAGACAAACAGCAGTGAGTGGATGTGGAAAAATGTGGGTATTATCATCGCACGTAGCATCATGCTTGTCAGAGATCATTGTTATAGCTATGCGTTCTCCAGGACTGTGTCATTAAATGCTACATAAGCAGCACCAACAATGTGAGGGATAGAAGAGCAGTGTTCCGTCACAGGACCGGGTTCAGAAACAAGTGCAGAGCAAAAGAACCTTGCTCAACAGGAGCGCTCGTGCTTAGGGACGCTTGTGGTTTTGAATGGAATAACAATAATAAAAGGGCGTGTGTCTGTGAACTTGACTGATACAGCCTGGGGTGCGACTTGTACCAGGAATCTGGCTCTAACCAGGCGTGCGTTCCACCACTGCACCACGGCAAATTGAGCCCTCCTATAAAACAGTGTCAGAAAATGGCCGGAAACAAAGGACAAGACGGTGTGCTCAAAAACAAGAACTATTTCAGAACTCAAATCTCCAAACAGCAAAGAGAACTTGGGCTTCAAACCAAAAGACTTTTTCCCTTTCAATTACTTTCTTTCTTTTCTCTTCAGCTTTCTCACATATTTTCATTCATCTCTTACATTTTTCCAGCTTTCTCTCCTTAGTTTTCTATTCAAGTATCACTTTTCAGCAGTGGTACCTCGGTTCTCGTCATTAATTTGTTCCAGAAGGCTTGTCGAGAACTGAAAACGAAAGTACCAAGCACGTTTTTCCCATAAGGAGTAACGGATATTAAAGACATTCGTTCCAGATCCACAGAAACTCCACACTGTATTAGGCTTTATATACATTAATGGAGCTGTATTGTACAGGAGCTCCTTTATGATGGGGATATGTTCAACAAATCCATCATAAGTTAAATGGATCATGAACTGTGGAGTTTAATGAGTGTTTGGTAGAGCGTTTATACTGTATCATGGCAGAGATATGGAAAGGATACCATGATGCGTAATGTTAAGTAAGTTCATGTTTAAAACACTTACATTAACCTATAGTCAGCCAGAATTATTAACACAAAGCTTATTTTATAATAGTGTTAAAAAATCTCATGTAATTCAGTGAGAAATGGATTGAAAGTGAAAAGTAAAAGCAAAACAAGCAAAACACTAATCTAACTGCAGCCTGTGTTCTGGAGCATTCAATTCCTGTTTTGCTTTCGGTTGGCTCTTATAAACTAACCTTTTTAGGACCCATGGAGACTTATTTGCATTGAGAATACAGTACTATAGATGGAAAAAATAAAGACAAACACAATAAAAATAGCAGAAATCTTCTCTGAGCAAGAGCTGTTGTGAATCTGAATCGCGACTCGCGAATCAACCGAGACAAATTTTTCTAGTCAAAATGGGCCGAGAACCGAATTCAGCAAGTTCTGAGGTGGTTAAGACTGAGGCACCACTGTATGTCTTAATCATGTCTTGTCAGTTTTCTCTTTTCAGTTCTGTCAGGAACACAAAGGGGACAAAGCACATGCCAGCATATGCCACTACAAAGAGGTGGCAGTAGCATTTTCTGGTCCTATATATCTTGTTTGGCAGGTGATTATAACTGGGGGGTTTTCTGGGAAAGCGAGTTCCCAGGTCACATTGTGCCAGCTCATACCATGCATTTATTCTCCCTCGGCTGGCCAGAGCTCATGGTACCTAGATGGCTTGAAGTATGTACCTCTGTCTCCCTCTAGTGATAAGAGGTGGTGCAGATCGTCCCTTGACACATTCAGACGTTTTTGCTACAGTCCTGTTCCTATAAATTCCATATTGTCTCCATATTTGTAGTATTTTTTTCTCAGACCTTATGGTGAAGCTCATCCCACAAGATTCTGTTTTCCAGACATCCACTATCCAATGCCTATGTTCCAGCTATGAAACGTCAGACTGCTCATTACTGTAGGGTTCAGAGGGGTATGGCAAAGTCATAATGAACCACATCACGCTCGCTATCTGGCCACCAGCAGTCAAGTCAAGCAAAGTTTAATTCATACAAAATGGCAATGGGTGCAACAATCAATAAAAAATGAAACAGTAAGACAGAACGACTCGATAATAAAAATGGAGAGCATTAGGAACATTGGTTGCATGACAATTATGGTTGCGAATGCCAGTTGGTTTCGGGTGGCAGACAAATCAATGCTGAATATGGGTTATGAATTATAGATGTCTGATATTTTTGATGACATTTTCAGATTTGGTGAAATGTTGTTTGCTACTCTAGCCAGTCATCCAGTTCCTGCATTTCTAATGAAACATTTCACCATCAGCCACCTGTACTGCATGTTCTCCTCAATTATTTATGATTTCTACACAATTTTCATCCTTGACCTCTTCAGGAAAGGTTTCGCTTTAATCTCAACATCCTGTTAGACAGCAGGTATTGATTTGATCTGACCATACAACCCCTGAGCAGATCTGAACTTACAGACTTGGAGAGAAGTCTTGGAGGCTGTCCTTCCTGAGAGCGGTGAACAAAATGCTGAACTAGTGCTCAAAAGGCTGTGGGTTCACATCCAAAGATGGGATGCCGTTGGACCCTTAACGGTGATCTTTAATCCCTCAGATGCTTAGTTGTGTTTTTGGCGTCAGAGAGACTGATAGCAATATTACATTTGGTGTCTAACAGTAAAAAAGATGATGTTGGATATCCACTGGTACTTTCTCTAGGAGTGGGTGTCCTGCAAAGATCATAGCATGACATGCTTATGAAGGTAAAAAGAAAAAGAGAGAAGCCAAAGGTAACAGCAAAAGATTTCTATTACCATCTGTAAAATATGGTAATAGACGTAAATCACAGAAAACCACCACTCTCAGACAACACCGGAGTTTTAAAAAAGCCCACTTAAGCTCTGTCTTGATGGGATACAATTTACACAATTTACATGGTGTCCTGGGGTAATTTGCTCTTTTACAGGTGCTACTCTGATCAGCCATGTCAGAGCTCTCCTCTCCTCCCCTGAGAAAATTACAGCCAGAATTGCCTACTATTTTTCACCCAACTCAGTGGTGCTCTGATCATTTCAGTCCCATCTGGATGCACATCTCCATCATTTTACAGAAAGATGACACCCTGAACTGGGTAAAAAAAAATTTTTGAACGCTGCTGCTCACCATAGGTTTTGAAATCAGTCAGAGACGTTCCCAAAATCTTCGAATGAACGCTTTAATGGCTCTGCACCATTTAATTGAATCAGATCTTGGAAGGATGCCATTCTCTTATCACCATGAGAGAAGGAGGAAAAAAAACAATGTGACAAGCCAGATATTAATTAAAAATACAGATACCATTTTCTATATTTCTGCATAAATATGAGCTAAAACATCATCAGATTTTCACACAAATCCTAAAAGTTGATAAAGAGAACCCAGTTCAACAAATGAGACAAAAATATCATACTTGGCCATTTATTTATTGAGGAAAATGTTCCAATATTACATATTAGTGAGAGGCAAAAGTATGTGAACCTCTAGGATTAGCAGTTAATTTGAAGGTGAAATCATGTTTGTGGAAGTCTGGATCATGGTACGAACAAAGGTGATTTCGAAAGCCACTTTAGATGCTGTGGTAGAGGCTGAGCAGGACTGTTCAAACAAGAACCCTCAGATGATATAATTCCTTCTTCTACCTGATGGAAACATTTTTGCTGCTAAAGATTTACAGGTTGAAATTCTACAGTTTACAGAGCGTTTTTCCATGGATTGTGCTCAGCAAGACATGAAAACTATAACTGTGTTATTAGTTTAGACAGAAAGTCTGTTATCATGACTGGGATACAATGAGACTAAACAATTTTCTGCAACTTCACCACTAAAGAAGCTTTAGCACTAATATCTCAGCACATCAGCTACATCTGTGGTAAGAGACAGTTTGTTTTTTAATAAGTGAGCTGTGGAACATCAGGCCAGAGGTTTCACAACTTAATAACCTTCCTGTGGCATCTTGATCAATGCCTGGCTGTCTGGCTCAGTTTACTTGATGTTTCTCAAAAGGCAGGTTGCTTGAAAACTGTTATTGATGCTGATTTTTACAAGCAGAACAATGATGAAAAGAAAAAGTCGGACGAGTCAAAGCAGCCATGCCGCTCTCATTCAGCTGAGAAAAATAGGTGAACATCTGAAATTTAAATTAGTCTCGACATGCGAGTCAGGGAAAAAAACAGAGGCCAAAGTGTATAATGATCTCACCCTCACTTTTTTTTCCATTCAAACATTCCTTTACACATCAATACATTTTTTTGAGGCCCCGATGAAAACGCGCACTCCCCTCGCTCACTCTGATCGCCCGCTCGGTTTCTGAAAGATGTGAAATGGTGTCATCTCGTTCCTTTCAGAATGAGAAAATTGAATTTCCATTCTGGTGGCTTCTGCATGGATCAGGCTAATGATACAAACACAATCTCATGTTCTCTAACATGTATGTGTGTGTGTGTGTGTGTGTGTGTGTGTGTGTTGTGGTTGAACAAAAGAACATGTATGCACTTTTTGAGAACATATTCCTTAAGTTATTCTCTCATTTGCTATTGATGAGCCTCGCAATCAATCATTTGGATTAGAGCCAAGACTGATCATTAAGGGCGAGCTGTATTTATCAAACCAAACTGTCAACGGCTAAGAGAGAGAGAGAGAGAGAGAGAGAGAGAAAGAGAAAGGACAGGGAGTGTAACACGAGAGGGTTGTGTGTCAGCGCACCCACAACAAATCCAAAAAAGCCAGAAAGTAAGTAAAGGTAGTTCCCGATTTACAATTGCCCCTAAACCTAATAACTGGTTGGGCCGCCCTTAGCAGCAACAACTGCAACCAAGCGTTTGGGATAACTTGCTATGAGTCTTTTACAGCATTGTGGAGGAATTCTGGCCACTCATCTTGGCAAAATTGTTTTTGTAATTCAGCCACACTGGAGGGTTTCCAGCATGAACGTCCGTTTTAAGGTCATGCCCAGCTCTCTCAATAGATTCAGCCTCAGGACTTTGACTAGGCCCACTCCAAAGTCTTCATTTTGTTTTTCCTCAGCCATTCAGGGGTGGACTTGCTGGTGTGTTTTGGATCATTGTCCTGCTGCAGTACCCAAGTTCGTTTCAACTTGAGGTCACGAACAGATGGCCGGACATTCTCCTTCAGGATTTTTTGGTAGACAGCAGAATTCATAGTTTCATTTATCACAGCAAGTCCTCCAGGTCCTGAAGCAGCAAAACAGCCCCAGACCATCACACTACCACCACCATATTTTACTGTATAATGTTCTTTTTCTGAAATGCTCTGTTACTTTTACGCCAGATGTAATGGGACACACACCTATCAAAGAGTTCAACTTTCCACAGAATGTTTTCCATAAAGTCTTCGAGATCATCAAGATGTGTTCTGGAAAAATGAGACGAGCTTTAATGTTCTTTTTGCTCAGCAGTGGTTTTCGTCTTGGAACTCTGCCATGCAGGCCATTTTTTGCCCAGTCTCTTTCTTATGGTGGAGGCATGAACACTGACCTTAACTGAGGCAAGTGAGGCCAGCAGTTCTTTGGATGTTGTTGTGGGGTCTTTTGTGACCTCTTGGATGAGTCGTCGCTGCACTCTTGGGGTAATTTTGGTCGGCCGACCACTCCTGGGAAGGTTCACCACTGTTCCATGTCTTTACCATTTGTGAATAATGGCTCTCACTGTGGTTCTCTGGAGTCCCAAAGCTTTAAGAAACAGCTTTATAACCCTTTCGCAGACTGATAAATCTCAATTACTTTTTTTCTCAATTGTTCCTGAATTTCTTTGGATCTCGGCATGATGTGTAGCTATTAAGGATCTTTTGGTGTCCTTCACTTTGTCAGGCAGGTCCTATTTAAGTGATGTCCTGATTGGGAACAGGTGTGGTCATAATCAGGCCTGGGTGTGGCTAGAGAAAGTGACCTCAGGTGTGATAAACCATAGTTATGTTTTAACAAGGGGGGTAATCACTTTTTCACACAAGGTTTGTATTTTTTTTCTCCCTTAATAATAAACACTTTCATTTAAAAACTGCATTTTGTGTTTACTTGTGTTGTCTTTGACTAATATTTAAATTGGTTTGATGTTCCGAAACACTTAAGCGTGACAAACATGTCAGGAAATCAGGAAGGCTAACACTTTTTCACACCACTGTACATATTATATTTTTAAATATTTTTTCTTTGTTATAATTTGTTTCTGTTTATTTAAATTATTACTATGAACTAATTAAGTAGATAATTTAGTTAATGCTTACATATAACATCTAAACCGTCCAGGGAGTTTTGGTCCTCCCAAGGTTTCTTCCTCATAACGTTTAGGGAGATTTTTTCTTGCCACTGTTACCCTAGTCTTGCTCAGTCTTGGGACTGACCTTATAATTTATAAGATACTCTGAAATTGTAAAGCTGCTTTGAGACAATGCTCCATTGGAAGAAGCACTCTAGAAATAAAGCTGACTTGACTAAAGATGGTGAAAGATGGTGTTTAAAAGGCACATGAAGTGAATAAAGGATGATTTGGTCCACAGCCACTGTGGAGTGACAGTGAATAAGGTGCATAATTTCTAACAGTAAACTGTGGTGTTCATGTGGCTTATATAGAGAATAAGACCCACGTTTTAGGACACGCCCACAGAGACCTCAATGACCTGATACCGGTAAGATCCCGACCCTCGATTCGATTTCTATGTGGCCTATTTAGTGAATGAGGTGGGTGGATGGGGACATGTCCTCCGTGGACACAAAAATGATGATTAATCTGGCCTATATAGTGAATACAGAGTGGTTTGGGACACATCTGTGTAAGTTGCCTATGTAGGGAATAAGGCTTGGAACATGGTTTGGAACACAGCCGCTGCAGACTGACACTGTGTTTATGCGGGACATATAGTGAACAAGGTGTTTTGTTTGGGATACGTCCAGAATGGATTAACAGTGATGATGTGGCCTATGTAGTGAACAAGGCAGGAGGGTTAGGAAATGAACACAGCAGACTGATGAAGTAAGACGTGGTGGTTATTTGGGATAGTTTGTGAATAAAGTGTGTGGGAAATGACCACACACCCTGTGAACTATATACACGCACTGCTGTGTGTGTGTGTGTGTGTGTGTGTGTGTGTGTGTGTGTGTGTGTGGTTAAAGTTCACAGAGCTTCTTCTAGTCGCCTGTGAATGCTGTTGCTCTTTATTGAAGATGACATGGCCTTTTAGTAAGGAGCAAAATGGCTAAAACCGCTTTCTCTCTCTCACACACACACACACACACACACACACACACACACACACACACACACACACACACACACACACACACAGGACCCTCTCTCTAAACACGCGCCCTCTTTCCTCCCCCTCTATCTTGCTATTACCGGTACAGAGACGATCTCTGCCTCTCTAACAGCGGTCATAATCGGTGAGCTGTGGCTCGGCGTCAGTTTGATCCACGGCTTCGCGCCTCTAATCACCCAAATCTCCATCTTCCTGCTCATTTAAAAGACAAACTGTCACACCTTTAACCGCGGCTTATGTCAAAATTGCATTTTCTCAGGAATTGCTTCTTGCTTTATGCCAAAATGTCAGAGGTTTAAATCAGCTGGAAATCCTCGCTTGATGTGGTCTGTAAGACGTGTGCGATAAATCGCTGCTAGAACATCTGATGTATTTTACACATCAGCTCGAACCAGTAACTCTTCTGCTTTTACTCCTGCTAGCGGAGGCGGCTCGAGTCATGTTGGCTACAGTTTTGGTATCATTTTGGGTTAAGTAGAGTCAGTACAGCATAGGTGTTACTATAAAGTGCTGTGCAAAAGTCTTAGGCCACCATCAGTTTAGATACACCATTGTTACACCAAGATATAATGACCATATATAATTATTTCTCAGTCTCTTTATTAGAACACAACCAGAAAATACCGGATATTGTATACAGTATTTAAAAAAAGAGAAAAAAAAAAGCTTCTATAGGTTACAGTGGTAAGTATTTAGTGTGACCTCCCCTTACACTTACAATACAATAGCGGCATCTAGGAGCTTCATCAGGATGCCAAGGTCACAAAAATTGGAGTGAAGATCGGTGGAAAAGAGTATTATGGAATGACGAATGCAAGTTTGCAATATTTGAGCCCAATCATCAACAGTATGTTATACTGGTCATTATACCATTGCTAATACAACAAATCTAGTGGTGGCCTAAGACTTTTGCACAGTAGTATACAATGTAGTGGTCAGTCTAAATAATGATTCTGATTATTACACCATTTCAAGGACTACATTTGTCTGGTGTCACCCTGAACCTTAGAACCACCTTAGTCCCCCAGTCTGTGTAGATCTCAATGAAATCCCAATGAATTCTAAATACAAGCCAGCCCTGTTTAACACACACACATCTAACGGTTTATGAACTATTACTTGCAGTTGTCTGTACATTTCTGTTTCAGTAGCTACACAAACCTAGACTGTGTTGCTATCTGTGTTCATTAGGAGTTCTCACATATACAGTGTGTGGTGTTAGAGGCTCTCTTTGAAAATATCCTTTGACAAAGAAATAAGGCTATTGCTAGCTCATTATAGTTAACCGCCATGTGCTCGGTTTAGCCTCTGTGGTATTACAGCAAGGTTGCCAGAATCGGCGATCGATACTGACTGATATTTTAGTGCTAACTGGCCATTTTTAAACTCATGTCTGGGCTTCTGTGTCTGAAACACCCAGATAAATGCTGACACAGTGAAACTCTATGCTAGTGAGCGTGGAAAAACCATTCAAGGAGCGGAGTGAAAGGGCGGTCACGTTGGATTTCGTTTGTAGTCTGCAGTGGTACTTCATTTGGCTTCACATTTTGACCTTGTGGACTCTATGCTAACAAGAAACACAGAGATAAGAAACACTGACAATGTTCAAACCAAAGAGAGTGTATACACAAACAGACACAACAAATGCTAACTATTAGCGAGGCTAACACGATACACAGGACCAAAGAACAAGGGACAAGCCAGGCAAGAGTTAAGAGGATATGCAGGAACTGGGAATCATCAGGGAAACAAGAAGACCAGGCAGGGAAGTGAACTGGAAGGTTGAGTATTTATAGGAAATTTATAGCAGGTGATAACAGCTCCCCCTGCTGTAGAAAGAGAAAAGGGTCGGGTGAGAGCCATGCGGGATGACACGGCTTTCCAACACATCGTCCTGACATGTGTATACCTTCCTCTCAAACAGTCTCAAACAGTGGTAAGCAAATTAAGAGATCAATCACAATGAATACTGCATAATACGAATATATCATTTAGGTTTAGAGAAAGATGAGTGTAGACCGCAAATTAGCAGCCAGAGGCGACAGTGGCAAGGAGAAATTCTGAGACGCATAATAAGGAAACACGCAATCCTCCTATGGGTCGAGAATCAAGATCCCTACAGGAAGATAACTTCTAACAAACTAGCACTGGGTACAGATTATTAATGATTCAGCTCATGGCTGAAACGAGTAAGTACGAAAATACATCATATCACATTATTGCCAGATTTTGCTCCACTCCAATAAATAAATTTACAAAAATTAGGTGTGACCGCTTGCAATTTTCCCCAATTTCCAGAGGGAAAGAACTAAAGAGACACAGATTTACGGAGCGAACTGAGCCAGGTCACTCGGTGATATTTAAAATTGCCATCTCGGCAGCATTGATTAATCAATGGTGCCATTTATTCCACGGAGCAGGGAGGGGATCGAGAGCACGGGAAAATGGTCAATTCTGCAATCTCGCGGTCCCAGGCTGTCGATGTGAACATGGTTTGATGTGTGTGTGTGGACTTCACAGGTTCAATGGCTTCTCAGGTTTATTGGTTCTGGCTCTGTGCAAAAATATGTGGCACAGTTTCTCTGATGGGCGAAGAAGAATGGCTCTCTCCGGGCGCGCTGATTTATTTTGTGTTGTGTAATGTACTCGACTAAAGCAGGAACACCTACACGGCCAGGTCGGGGGAGAGGCAGAGCGATTTGTAATCTGGCCGTTACGCAGGCTGTGTAAAACTGATGGCGCTCTCATAAAATGCCGGATGCTGTCTGGCTTGCCAAATAAAATGTCTTCGGGGAGTGAAATGGGCCTCACACTGTTGTATACAGACACACAATTCAGGCTTCTGATGATCAAGCTTCGCACTGATGTGGAATCAATTGCACATTTTCTGTTATAATGGCACCACTTCTGTATGGCATTTTCTAACTCACTGAGGAACCTAATGGTTCCCACTTTAAGGATCCATATAGTTTAGGTTGGAAGGCATTGTCATGAAAAGTGTGCTCTTTTAATAGCAGGCAGCAGGGTTAGCAGGTGTATAAAAGCTCTTATATGAAATAACCAGCAAGTTTACACACTTGCTTATACTAGAAATGTGCTAAAAACTACCATGTGTGCGGTGTTGGTGGTGGGTAACAAAATTATACATATACAGTGGTGCATAAAGGGTTGTGAACTTTCTATATTCCTGCATAAATATGACCTAAAACATCATAGTTGTCCTAAAGGCCATGGCCCACCGAATGTAATGCGAAAATGCGAGATATTTGGATGGAAACTACATAAACTATACACACCAGATGCGACACAACTTTGGATCAGAATTTTTTTGCTGCTTACATAAAAATGCAAACCTACGATTTTGGAAAAAAGAAAGAAGCATGAAGAGCTTCACCATCTCATAGAAGAACTAAAAGTCTTTCCATCATTTGATATAGCAGGTCTATCACATCAAGTCTAAGCTTTTACTCAAATATCATTTATTATTAATCATAATTGTAATATTTTCATTAACAGTCATGCACCTGAACATGTTATAACCAAGTTAAATGACTGTGGTTCCAAGGAGGAGAGAAAACACGTTTTTTTCATTCTAGGTCCAAGTATGAAAAGGCTGCCAGTGGAGAGGCAGACTGAAAATACAGGAGCTGCTCCATGAGGTGATTGGTCAGTGAGTTTTTGTCACCTTTGCAAAAATCGAACAGAGTTTTGATGTTTGATGTGGAAGAGCTCGAATTATTTATCCATCGTCTATAAATCATATGAAAAAAATCAGTTTCAGTCTGTAACGGAGTATCTACTCCCTTTAGAGTGGATAAAGAGAACCCAATTAAAGATGTGAGACATAAATATTATACTTGGGGATTTATTCAGTGAGGAAAATATTCCAATATTACATACCTATGAGTGACAAAAGTATGTGTAACTTCTAGGGTTAGCAGGTCATTTGAAGGTGAAATTCAAGTCAGGTTTTTTCAATCAATGGGAAGACAATCAGGTGTGAGTGGACACCCTGCAGGGATCTATCGAGGTCTTATCTTCACAGCACGGGTTGTGTGCATCAAGTGCATCATGGCCTGAACAAAGGAGCTTTCTGATGACTTCAGAAAAGAACTTGTTTACACTCATTAGTCTGGAAAAGGTTACAAACTTATATCTAAAGACAGATTTTGTACAAATAAAGGATATTAAAGCCTACTGTCACCCTTTCCAGTAGCAGCGCACCAACAAAGGACAAGGACTCCAGAGCAAGGTGTGTAATAGTTCATGAGGACCCAGGGGAACTTCTAAAAAAACTAAAGGCCACTCTATAATTTGTCAGCGTCAATGTTCATGAGTCCACCATCAGGAGAACAACAATGGTCTCCATGACTTGACTGTAAGGGTTGACTTCAAAGAGAACACCGGAAGGACCTGAAGTGAGCAGTTCATGTGAGGAAGCCCACCAACGTCCCAGAGTTGAAGCTGTTCTGTATGTATATATATATATTTGCTTTATAATCTCATATAAAGAATTTGAACAGTGATTACTTCAAACAGTTTTACCTGCTGATCATTCTGGAGTGGTAATAAAGCCGAAATCATTGCAAGCTGCATATTTCAGCCATTAAAGTTATGCATTTCTGCTCTTATTCTTTTGTGCTGCTCCCTCTTCCACCTGCATGATGGACAGCCATAATGCTCTGACTGTTCTGATAAAAGATGAATGTTCCTGGCTGTCATGAGTGTGTTTCATGAGTGTGTTCCAGAACCCTCTTGCGAGAAAGCAGAGTGTGAGTGAGCTGTTGCTCTTTTCCCCTTCATCACTCCGGCGTTTGCTGTTGATTAGACGACGTGCTTGTGTAGATAATCCATCCTCAGCTCTCAATCCCTGTGTAATTATGACCAGATTAATGAAGAGTGATCAACAGGGACGCCACAGGATCCACCAGTTCACTCACAAAACATGTAAATGACTCCAGATATCGTTACTTTACCAAGAATAACCCCTTCCTATTCTAACTTAGTTAGGGAAATAAAACTTTATATTCCAGAACCAGATACAACGAATGATTCCTTATATGGTCACACCAAAATCCATGGACGTTCCATAAATAAAAGGGCACTGTGTTTCCATATAACCTCCCCACTTCATCCTGTACGCTTTAAGTCCTCTCCATAGTACATATAATACATAATACAGTGTGCATGCTGGAAGTAGCCATTACTGTATTGTTTAGGGAATAATGACAAGAACATTAAATCTGAACCTGTGAACGAGGAGAACAACGCTCATAGAACGCATTCCCAAGTGAGAGGCTACAGCAGGACGCCTACATTTCAATTCATTCATGTGGATTCAGCACAGTGCTGTGTGTGTGTGTGTGTGTGTGTGTGTGTGTGTGTGTGTGTGTGTGTGTGTGTGTGTGTGTGTGTGTGTGTGTGTGGCAAATTCATGTCATTGGTTGATCTGATCTGCCTTAATGTTTAAAAACCAAGAATGAATTCTTATATTGAATCCATAAACCCTCAGTGTTTCTACAGCAGGAACGGGTAACATTAAGGTTCAAAAACACGAACATTCCTCAATTCAGAGTTCAAAATAAAGAATTAACTCAATGTTTAAGAACCATGATCGAACCCTCAAGGTTAAAAAAAGAAGTCCTTATTAACCCTAATGTGCAAGAACTAAGAAGGAACACTCAATGTTCAGTAACTGATAATTCAGTAATGTTCAAGAGCCAAGAACAAAGTTGTTCGATGTTCAAAAATGAACCCTTAGTGTTCTAGAACCGAGAACATGCCCTCAGTGTTTCAGAACCAAGAACAAACCCTCAATTTTCAAGAACTGAAAACAAACCCTTAATGTCCAAGAACCAGGAACAAACTCTCAATATTCAAGAACCAAAAACAAACCCTCAGTGTTCTAGAACCAAGAACAAACCCTCAATGTCCAAGAACTGAGAACAAACCCTCAGCATTCTAGAACCAAGAACAAACTCTCACTGTTTTAGAACTAAGAACAAACCCCCAATGTCCAAGAACCAAGAACAAACCCTCAGTGTTCTATAACCAAGAACAAACTCTCAATGTTCTAGAACCAAGAACAAACTCTCACTGTTCTAGAACCAAGAACAAATTCTCACTGTTCTAGAACCAAGAACAAACTCTCAGTGTTCCAGAACCAAGAACAAACTCTCAATGTTCTAGAACCAAGAACAAACTCTCACTGTTCTAAAACCAAGAACAAACCCTCAATGTTCAACAACTGAGAACAAACCCTCAGTGTTCAAGAACCGAGAACGAACTCTCATTGTTCTAGAACCAAGAACAAACCTTCAGTGTTCTAGAACCAAGAACAAACCCTCAGTGTTCTAGAACCAAGAACAAACCCTCAGTGTTCAAGAACCGAGAACAAACTCTCAATGTTCTAGAACCAAGAACAAACTCTCAATGTTCTAGAACCAAGAACAAACCTTCAGTGTTCTAGAACCAAGAACAAACCCTCAATGTCCAAGAGCCAAGAATGAACCCTCGGTGTTCTAGAATCAATAACATACCCTCAATGTTCTAGACCCAATAACAATAAACCTCAATGTCCAAGAACCAAGAACAAATCCTCAATGTTCAAGAACCAAGAACAAACCCTCACTGTTCTACAACTAAGAACAAACCCCCAATGTCCAAGAACCAGGAACAAACTCTCAATGTTCTAGAACCAAGAACAAACCTTCACTGTTCTAAAATTAAGAACAAACCCTCAGTGTTCTAGAACCAGGAACAAACCCTCAATGTTCAAAAACCAAGAACAAACCCTCAATGTCCAAGAACCAGGAACAAACTCTCAATGTTCTAGAACCAAGAACAAACCCTCAATGTCCAAGAACCAAAAACAAACCCTCAATGTTCTAGAACCAAAAACAAACCCTCAATGTTCAAGAACCAAGAACAAACCCTCAATGTTCAAGAACCAAGAACAAACTCTCAATATTCAAGAACCAAGAACAAACTCTCAGTGTCCCAGAACTGAAAATGAATCCTCAATATTCAAGAACCAGGTACAATACCTTAGGTTATATATAATATAATCACCCAGCCAGGCAGCGAGTGTCTGATGATATTATCTGTTCTGCATGTTTCACTGTTCCACCATGTCTTGTTATTTCAATCCAACTGGTACCCTCACTCTCTGTCTCCTCCCTTTAAATGCCTGAGTGGAATCGTGACACCCTCAGTGTTAAAGAACCAGGACCGTAGCCTTACTTATATAACAGCCAAGAATGAATCTCCAGTCTTTTAGAACCAAAAACAAATCCATAATGTCCAAACTCTTATTATTTAAAAACTAAGAATTTCCCATGAAAGTTTAATTAACCTCTAACAGTTAAAGGCCACTGCTGTTCTTCTGAAGGTGCACTGATTTGAATATAAGAGTATGGTACCGGTGAGACTGTGAGACTTTCTAACCACACACACTTCTCATATAAATAAAGGATGTGTGTGAGAACACTTCTGTCAGTGTGTTTTTAGTTTCTTTGGATATTTTACTGTCTGGAGAACATCAGTGTCACGTCACTCACCTGTTCGTCTGTCTGCACTCATTCTCCTTCATTCCCTCACTGTCACTCCATCATCTAAGTTTTTTTCTTTGTCACTCTCTCTCTCTCTCTCTCTCACACACACACACACACACACACACACACACACACACACACACACACAGGGCAGAGAGCATTGACTGGAGTCCAGATAGCATTCAAACTGCAAACCCTGATCACAATCATGTCTGAATACATTTCCAAACGTTAGTCCAGGCATGACTGAACACTTCAATATGACAAACACAGCAGGGGGGAGACAGAGAAAGAGACAACAGAGAGAAAGAACTACAGAGAAAGTGCTTCTTCTACCCCTAATGTATGATGTTTGACATGAAGGAACCCAACTACAGTGAACACAAGTTTGGATGGCTGTTAATGTTAATGGCAAATTTAGCCAAAATGATACATTAAGAAACATAATCATCTAAACGGAGGTACCAAAAGAACAGAAAAGGTAGGTTTAGTGCAGTCTGAGTCTCCACTGGCAAAAGATGTATTTCAATTTCCTTCTACAGCTCAAGTAAGAAAAAGGAAATTAGCAGAAATGTTAGCTTGCATGAAATTAGTTTAGGTTCTTTGAAGTTAATGGTTTTCTTTAGTAATTGGAGACTTTCGTAGGGAACGGCCGCACTCCAGCCGTTTGCATCATCAAGCGCTGGCTGGGAGAATATTTTGAGAATGAACACCAACAAGTGTGCTGAACCCGAAATGTTTTGTTATTAAAGTGCAATCATTATAAACATCCTCAAACCCTCAGTGTTCTAGAACCGAGAACAAATCCTCAATGTTCATGAACTGAGAACAAACTCTGAATGTTCAAGAACTGAGAACAAACCCTCAGTGTTCCAGAACCAAGAACAAGCCCTCAGAGTTTTAGTACCAACAAAAACCCTCAATGTTCAAGAACCAAGAACAAGCCCTCAGAGTTTTAGTACCAAAAACAAACCCTCAATGTCCAAGAACCGAGAACAAACCCTCAATGTTATAGAACCAAGAACAAACCACCAATGTCGAAGAATCAAGAACAAACCCTCAATGTTCTAGAACCAAAAACAAACCCTCAATGTCCAAGAACCAAGAACAAACCCTCAATGTTCAAGAACCAAGAACAAACCCTCAGTGTTAGAGAACCAAGAACAAACCCTCAATGTTCAAGAAACACGAACAAACCCTCAGTGTTCCAGAACCAAGAACAAGCCCTCAGAGTTTTAGTACCAAGAACAAACCCTCAATGTTCAAGAACCGAGAACAAACCCTCAATGTTCTAGAACAAAAAAAACCCTCAGTGTTCTAGAACCAAAAACAAACCGCCAATGTCCAAGAATCAAGAACAAACCCTCAATGTTCTAGAACCAAGAACAAACCCTCAATGTTCAAGAACTGAGAACAAACCCTCAATGTTCAAGAACTGAGAACAAACTCTTAATGTTCAAGAACTGAGAACAAACCCTCATTGTTCCAGAACCAAGAACAAGCCCTCAGAGTTTTAACAACAAACCCTCAAGTTCAAGAACCAAGAACAAGCCCTCAGAGTTTTAGTACCAAGAACAAAACCCTCAATGTTCAAGAACCGAGAAAAAAACCTCAATGTTCTAGAACAGAAAAAAAAAACCCTCAGTGTTCTAGAACCAAAAACAAAACCGCCAATGTCCAAGAATCAAGACAAACCCTCAAGTTCTAGAAACCAAAAAACAAACCCTCAATGTTTCTAGAACCAAGAACCAACCCTCAATGTTCAAGAACCAAGAACAAACCCTCAGTGTTTAGAGAACCAAGAACAAACCCTCCAAGGTTCAAGAAAAAGAACAAACCCCCAATGTCCAAGAACGAACCCTCAAGTGTTCAGAAACTAAAAAATTAATCCTCAATATTCAAGAACCAAGTTTGAAAGTTAATGGTTTTGCTTTAGTAATTGGAGACAGGGAACGGCCGCACTCCAGCCGTTTGCATCATCAAGCGCTGGCTGGGAAAATATTTTGAGAATGAACACCAACAAAAAAAAAAAAAAAAGAAAAAAAAAAACAAAAAAAAAAAAAAAAAAAAAAAAACAAAAAAAAAAAAAAAAAAAACAAAAAAAACAAAAAAAAAAAAAAAAAAAAAAAAAACAAAAAAAACAAAAAAAAAAAAAAAAAAAAAAAAAAAATCCTCAATATTCAAGAACCAAGTTTGAAGTTAATGGTTTTCTTTAGTAATTGGAGACAGGGAACGGCCGCACTCCAGCCGTTTGCATCATCAAGCGCTGGCTGGGAAAATATTTTGAGAATGAACACCAACAAGTGTGCTGAACCCGAAATGTTTTGTTATTAAAGTGCACTCATTATGAACACATGGATGCAAACAAGAGAACTAGAAAGGCATGTTTCATATAAAGACATCATGTTCCATCCTATCTCAGTGCTTTATCTCATTCTGGTGGTTTTATACCTCACACGTGTGACCATAATACTGCTCCTACCAGTGGCTGATTTAGGGTGAGTTTCCCATCCAATATTCTATCCTCACTTTGACATCTTACTTGTTCTACCCTGTATGTTCTCCTGTTATTACCTTCCCATTTTGTTTATACTTGTGCCAAACAAATGGGAACATCTTTTGCCACATTCCAGGTTGGATTTCCTTCTTGAAGGAGTTCTATAATCCTTTCCACCGTTTCAATCGACAATTCTCTTGTTGTGGCAACAATCAATTATCCAAGTCCAACAGCTCATTAAAGTTGGCATGCAATCCCTTTCAACTGCAGACCAATTTGCGCTTTAGACTCGCTATGATTTGTTTCAAATGCAAATTACAAAGTGATTCCACATCTTTTCTTCTACTTGATCTGGGAAAAATATGCTATTAATTAAAATGATTCAATTTGACAAAGCCAGTATTTTCAGCTGTTTAGCAAAATAGACTGGAAATAAAACTGGAAATAGTTGTTATACATTCACTACAGAACTGTTTAGATGTTATCGGACTCTTTTCTGCAGTTATCCAAGCCTTCCTGTGATAAACATACTAAAAAAAAACAGGTAGTGCAATGTTTCTGTAATGGCAGGTGTTTCTCGGTTGATTCATAAATGAGCTTGTCAAGAACGTTGATGTGCCTGAGGGGCCTTAAAACTCATGAGAGCAATTCTCTCAGACAGCCGTCATGGAATGCTAATCATTCTCGAACCATTTGTGCAAGCGCTAATTCATATTCTTATTCACGTTTGATCAAACGTGGCATTGCAAGAATAGAGTGCACTCTGAACTGACTTCATCTTTTACCAGAGCCATTGCATTCTGTATTATTTAGCAAGCGATTGTTCCGTTAACAGAACAAAAACAACAGAACCAGTACAGTACTAGCAGTTCAATATATGACTGAGTATTATAGTAAACAGCCTCATCTGGAAGCTTTCACTATAACAAGAGGCTTAATGCATGACCTAGCATTAAACAAAGCAACATTAACCTTGTAACTCATTCAAAACACAACATATACTAGTCGTACGCAGCTAACCACAAGCAAAAACACCTGTGTCAGCATAATAATAATAAACATGCTAATACACAAAGTAAAATCATGATAAAAATGGTTGACTGTACAATTAGCTTTGTAATAAACACATGTTGGCTAATAAGCTAACAACATGCTAACATTAGATGGCCTAATCTACAGACTAGCATTATGGTGACATTGTTTACCCAAGAATTAGCTTTAAAATAAACAGACTAACTACAAACTAGCCTTATAGCCCCGATCTACATACTATCTTTATATTGTAACTTATTTAAATTAACAAGCTAGCCACAAGCTAGCATTATAGTACAACTCTACATGCTATCTTTATATTGTAACATTTAAATGAAGATGCTAGCATCAAACTAGCATTACAGTACAGATCTACATACTATCTTTATAGACCATTTAAATAGAAAGGCTATTCTATAAACTAGCATTATAGTACAGATTTACATTCTATATTATAGTAACTTATTTAAATTAAAATGCTAGCAACAAAGTAGCATTAGTACACATCTACATACTGTATTTATATTATAACATATTTAAATTTAACTGTTATTCTACACACTAGCATTATAGCCCCGATCTACATACTATATTTATATTGTAACATTTAAATTAACAGGCTAGCCACAAGCTAGCATTATAGTACAAATCTACATGCTATCTTTATATTGTAACATTTAAATGAAGATGCTAGCATCAAACTAGCATTATAGTACAGATCTAAATACTATCGTTATAGAACACTTAAATTAAAAGGCTATTCTATAGACTAGCATTATAGTACAGATTTACATTCTATATTATAGTAACTTATTTAAATTAAAATGCTAGCAACAAAGTAGCATTAGTACAGATCTACATACTGTATATATATTATAATGTATTTAAATTTAACTGTTATTCTACACACTAGCATTGTAGCATAGATCTACATACTACCCTCATATAACATGTAAATTAAAAGGCTATTCTCTAAACTAGCATTATAGTACCGATCTACGTATTATATATTGTAACATTTAAATTAAGCTGCTATTCTAAAAATTAGCATTATACTACAGATCCACATACGATCTTTGTTTAACATTTAAATCAAGATGCTAACAACAAAGTAGCATTATAGTACAGATGTACATACTATCTTTATATTGCAATTTATTTAAATTAAAAGGCTATTCTACAAACAAGCTTAGATCTACATACAATCTTTATATAACTTATTAAATGAAAAGGCTATTCTACACACTAGCATTATAGTACAGATCTACATACTATCTTTGTATTGTAACTTATTTAAATTAAAAGGTTATTCTATAAACTAGCACTTAATGTAATTGCACATCAAGTACATCAACTAAAAGCACCATAACATCTCACAATCTATTGTTTATTGAGGTAGCCCCCAATAACCAATGCAGGAACTTGCAATATATTAAAATAATAATAATAACTATCCCAGATACTAGCATTAAAGTAAAAACAGACTTTTACTCACAGACTTTCTTTTGTATTAAACAAACTAACCCTGGATGTAGCAGTGATCCTAGCTTAGTAGTAAACAAGATAAACTACAAAATAATATGCTAACACACAGCCCAGATCTATGGTAAACAGATGTAGAGATAACAATGCTAATCTCTTAAAACAATAAAGAATAACCTCCCTTTATAGTAAACACCATAACATGCAAAAGAGAAGGCATTCCACCATTATAAAGCATGAGCAAGCCCATGAAACTAGCATTACTGGTAAGGGACCCGACTGGCAAACAGGTAGCAAGAATTAGGCTAAAGACCAAGCTAACCACAATCTTGCATTATAGTAAACAGGCGATTAATACTTTATCTAGCTCTGTAAGCAGCTAACACAAGTAAGTAAACAACAAAACAAGTAGCTACTCTACACTGTTCTAGGCAAGACTGCTGCGCTTTAAGAAAATAAGAAATCTCCTAATTTACTGAGCAGTGTTTCTCAGACTGAGGAACATGATGCCTTTGGGTACATTAAAGCTCTAAGTGGAAGCTAAAGACTACAAGAAAGGCTAGCAAAAGGAGAATAAAACATATAAATGCTAGTCAGGTGGTGTGTTTAGCAGGCTTTAGCTTGTTATCTGTATGCTTAGCGTCCCTTTGAGCACAACAGCGGGGCAACAATTCACTGGGAAAGACATTGTTTAGGAGTTTAGGGCTGTAAGAGCAGGGATCAGGGGCAGCTGCGGGGCAATTAAACAGCACTGGTTATCCGACGCTTTGTGTGCACAGTGAATAGCTACTGCCTTTGCTTTGACTTATGAGAGGCAAAAAGAAAACAGCAACAGAGCTGTATATCTATAGCAAATGTTCAAAAGCAGGGATTTTTTTGGCATAAAGCTTTGTTCTGTATTGGTACAAGTGGTTTCTATATGGGTATGTCCTGCAAAAAACAGCATGCTGTGTTTTGGATGCTGGTGTGCTGGTCAAAATCAAGACCATGCAAGTTCCATGTTGGCGTCGGTCCAAGTTGGTTTATGCTGGTACGATAGCATGCTGGTTTGGGTGGTGAACTCACATGGTCTTGCTGGTAAAGCTGGTGAAGCTGACTGACCAGTAGTGAGCAAAGCATAGCGTATGCTAGTCTGCTGGTCCTGCTTTTAACAGCTTTTAAAAGCGTATGGAACACTGTGATACTACAGTTTGGGACTGTGGTAGCCTAGTGGTTAAGGTGCTGGACTGTGGACCTGAAGGTCCATGGTGCCAATCCCACCTCTGCAAAGCCACCACTGTTGGGTCCTTGAGCAAGCACTCAACTCACAGTTGCTTGGATTGTAAGATTTAAGTTTGTTCCCTACAGAATCTGTGTTCAACACTTTTGATTTAAAGAATCCACATGTAATCTGGTCAGGGATGAACTTTTGCCTAGAACTGCAGCATCTGAATGGGATATTCCACAGTCGTGACAGATTTCGTCTTCGCTGACATATTCTTCCAGTCTTTCTAATATCATCTGCTTTAGGTTTCCCCTTCCCAAGTCAAAACATTTGACAGATATTGGATATTTAGCTTGGAGACATGAAAACGAAGGATGTGTTTTCTTTTACAGCATCCTTGGTTTTGTGAGACATTTTAATGGCATTGCTTTTGACAGAAATAGATTTCTATCAGAGCACAGTATGTGCGGGTAAATTTGAGTGTGACAAGTTTTCTGAACATCTGAACTCTCCACCCACCTCCTTGCCAATGAGGGAACATGAAAGGAAAGTCGGAAGCTGTGTTTATGTGATAAAGTCGTCGGACTACGTTTGCACATTTCCAATTTCTGGATGCTCAGAAGATATTGATTTCCAGAACTAATTACACATTTCTCTGCTGATTTGCTTGGAGGCATAAAAAGAGGACTTTTCTCTTAAAGCATTTCTGTTCCTTGCATGATGTGTTTCATTCAGAGACCGCTTTGAGGCGATCAATAGGAATGGAATTTTATTTTGCTTTTATTTATTTATTTTTTATTAGAACTGATCTTGTGGGTGAAATTAGGAGATGTGAGAGCTGGACTGCCTATCAGTACAATTTGTTCATATTTAGTAACGGCTTTATCCTCACCAGGGTCATGATGAGTCCAAAGCCTTTAGTGCAAACAGTACCAGTTCATCACAGGGCATCGCATTCACACCGTGGCACAATTTCCTGTGGTACTGACTTTCTTTCCTTCTCATTTAAACAAAATACTTAATTCCTTTATGTTCTGCTACACAGAGACTTTTATACCTTGAACCTTGTTGACTGGTCTCACCCAGAGGAAGACGGGTTAGGGTCAGGTTTGGGGTTCAGGGTTAGTAAATTGTGTGATTTATTTATTTTTTTTACTGTACCCCTCACCCACTGCTGCTGCTGACGCTGAAAAAATACGAAACAATATAACCGAAAAAAGAAAGTAAATGGAGAGTCTGTCCGTTTGCGGCTCTTCCCCAGTACATGATGGAGCTGATGAAGTCCTGCTGTGAGTGATGGAGCTGAATGCTCAGAGTGGAAGAGAAAAGGGAGAACAAATCGTTTACGAAAAATGGAGAGAGCAAGAGAGAGTGAGAGAGAGAGGAGGAGGCATGACAATGGGAAGGCAAGAGCACAATGGGGAACAAAAACTTACTGATCAGAAACAGAACGAGACAGAGAGGGGTGAGGAAAAAAAAATAAAGGGAACAAATAAAGTATAAGAGTGAGACACGGGAAGGGGAGGGGAAAAAAGAAAGAAAGCAGGAAGGCAAGCGAAAGAAAGAAAAAAGCAGGAATGCAAGAAAGAAATATTGATTCATCCGTCCAGTCATTTTCAAACCCACATAATCCAATGCAAGGTTGGTGGGGGCATTCAAACCCATGCATGCAGGGGAGAACATGCAAACTTAAGAAGCAAGAACTAAAGAAAGAAACAAGGAAGCAAACAGAGAAATGGACACTGAAACATAAAAACAGCACAGGAGAGAGACGCAGGAGGGCAACAAAAAAAGGAAGAGAGAAAGACGACATTAATGGGAAATTAAAAATTAGACACAAAGAAACGAGAAAAAAGCTGGAGGCCATGAGAAAGAAACCGAGCAAAAGAAATAGGAAGCATGAAAACAAAGAAAGACAGCAAAGAAGGAAACAGTGACGGACACGGGCAGGAAATGTCAAACTGTCTCCGAAACAAATGCTGACATTCTCGCTTTATTCCTCTCTCTCTCTTATTACGGTGCTACAGTGCTGTCTGACTGCCTGACATAAGGCTGACGATGTATATACAACAGGCACAGGGGATGAAAAGGATGGACCATGAACCTGAGGTGTCAATTTCTGCTGTAGCCCATCTGCCTCAAGACTGACACATTGTGCATTTACAGATTTCATATCGCCACAGTGGTAAGAATAGACACTTGAGTTGTAGCCTTTCTGTCTTTGTTGTCAGTGAGGCAGGAAGTGGATGATCATACAATCATATTAAAACCATAATCAGATATAGTTATGGCTCAGTGGTTAGGGCCCAGGGCTATGGATGGTAACGCTGACGATTCACCTCCAGTCTCCACCAATCTGCCAATGTTTCGCCCTTGAGAAGCACTTTGTAGTTCTCCAATTGCAGACTGTAGTCCATCTGTTTCTGTACATACTTTACTCTGTTCTCTAATTGTCAGGACCCCCACAGGACCAGCACAGATCAGGTACTATTTGGGTGGAGGATCATTCCCAGCACTACACCGACACTGATGTGGTGGTGGTGTGTTAGTGTGTGTTTTTCTGATATGAGTGAATCAGACACAGCAGTGCTGCTGGAGCTTTAAACACTGGGTTCTCTCACTGTGCACTCTATTAGACACATCTACCTTATTGATCCACCAGTGCTCAAAAGACGCTGCCCATAGGATCCTGGTGGCTGGACATTTTTGATGATTTTCAGTCCAGCAGTGACACTGAGCCAGTTTATAACTCCAGAATGTATGTATATATATATATAATTTAACAACTGACTGCTGCATCTTCCAATTCTTATTCTATCTCCATCTGTTTCGCCACTGCTCCCTGTCTTTCTCACTCTTTTTCTCTCTTGTCCCTTAGAAGATCACATTTGCTGAATTTATTCCTCTGATTATATTTGCTCTGTCGTCTTCTCGCTTTGCCACACATTTCAGATTCCCCACACACCGTCTTCTTGATGCTGCCCACATCCGAGACAGGCAGGATCAGAGTAATGAACCACACACACATACAAGCACACACACACACACACACACACACACACACAGGCACACAGGCAGAGAGATGGTGAGTTGGGATAATGAACTGCACACCAGACTGGCAAAGCCATCAATCACAAGCTGGCAGCAGTGAAAAGAGAGAGAGACGCATGACGACTCGGATTACACCGAGCGAGAAAATCTGGTGAGAAGCAAAGCATAAACTTCAGATTTCTCAGAAACAGAGAGAGACATAATCCTCCTTCAAAGGACACCCTGAGCCTTTTTTTGCTCTATTAAACTTTCATGATTTAATGAGTCAATATTAGTGATGACATTTCAACTGCAGGGGAAAAAAAAAACGCCTCAGACCACCACGTGTGCCAGGAGTTCCCGGTAGGCCGGCGAGGACGGATGGACGTCGGACGGCCGAGTGAATGGAGGCTTTGTTCCAGGAAAACAAAGCTATCGGTTCCTCATTGTCACATCGGATTACCTTCATTTTCTCCAGCGCTGATAAATTCTTCTCTACAGGGCAGGGAAACAAAGACTGAAGGCAAATTTCACACAGGTTGCAGTCACTCCACTTGCTCCAGTTGGAGCTGCGACCTGAGATCTGATGCCAGATCAGATCAAGCAGTCCGGTCCATTTCCCTTCACCTAGCAGTAGGGAACGTGATAGCCACTGATGGGCATGGAGCTGATCTGTGTAGCTACCTAACCCAGAGGTGAGGAACTTCAACCCCAGAGGGCCGGCATGGCTGCATTTCACTCCAAGCCACACCACTCCAATTACACCTGCATATAAAATGAATGGCCACTTTTAGAGACACCCTTCTTGTAGCGCGTTGGACCTCCTTTTGGGCTTTTAGTCACGGCGTAGATTCCACTAGGTGTTGAAATCGTTCTGCAGGAACATTGACCCGTGTGGACAGGGCAGCTTGTTTTTTTTCAATGAGTATATATGAAGATATAGAAATAAAGCCATATATGAAGAAATCATGTGGGTATAATTGCGGTCTGAACTGCTGAGGAACATCTACCATCAGGAAATCTACACGAGACATCACAAAGCACTTCCATTCCGAGTGTGCTGATTCATTGGCAGTTGCTGCTCACATCCACACCAAGTCGGTACAGGATAATTTGAGCACTTCGGGGAACATTTCAGGACTGTGAGAGCGGAGACAAAGAGAGAACGCTGGGGGAACATATCAAGCAAATAAGAAGAAATCGAAAAATGAGCCGCAAGAAGAAGGCAAAAGGAAGTCAAAAAAGAATAATAGAAAGATAAAGAATTCCTCATCTCTTTTTTATCGCACACGTGTCTTTGTGCAGCCGAACATTCGTCCGAGCTGAATTATTTACTGCACAGTCAGCCCGTGTGTGTGTCTGTGTGTGTGTGTGTGTGTGTGTGTGACATCCTTTGCTCCACATATCCCATAAAACCCCCGCTTGATCATAATGCCATCAGAGACCCGGAGCTCACTCTGCCTTCTTTCTCTTTCCTTTCTTTCTGCTCATCAGACGTATGCTAATAGACCCTCCGCTCGCTTCGAAGCGAGCCTTAAAAGCCACCGCGATGGAGACAGGAAGTCGAAGGAGCTGGAGAAGAAGGGAGGGGAGAGAAAAAAAAAGTTTGTGCGCAGTACTGATGTGCACAAATGTCACTTCCTGCTCTTTCCTTTCATGTCTAACCTTTCTAGGCGCTAACGGCACGGGAGGAAGGACACCGAAAATGCCGGCGTTTCACAAATAAAAGTATAACAATTAATCCGCCCTGACCTTTCTGCGTAGGTCTGAACTTTCAACGGCGAGTGTTTCCGCGCATATGCATAAAGCTAACGAGCGCTCACGCTTTCTGCACACGTGTGGACAGGTACGTCAACGTGACAGGATATATAGATTTTAAATGTAGTAAGCAGTAGTATGGATATTTCTTTGGAATGTACTAAGTAAAATGTGATGTTACAGACAATCATGTAAGGTCCAGATAACTAAAAAATACTTAGAGTAACAAAGTACTTATACTTCTGGTGGTGTCCAGATATTTATGTATTAGATAGTCGTTTCTCATGGTTGACATGTTGGATGCCGGAGATATCGGCACGGGTAAAGACCTGAGACCTTTGGCAAGAGCCAAATCATGACAGTTGGGGGAATGGCATAGAGCGTCTCCCAAATTATCTCCAGCCCTGCAGTGGTTTGTACATGTTGACAGTGATACAAGGTGGGACAAACTTCCAATCAGCATCTGGGTAACCAAACAACAAAGGCTTTTCTGTCTGGTCCAAACCTGCAGAAGGGCTACTGTGCAAAGACTAACAAAGACCTAATAATACACGTCTGTAACCATGCGAACGCCTGTCCAGCATCAAAAGTGCCTACAACGTGGGTACGAGTGTCAAACCTGGACCTTGGAGCAATTAAAGAACGTCATCCGGTCCAACGAGTGCTGGTACGTGTGTACGTTCGCCTGGGGAAGTGATGACACCAGGATGCCCTGTCAGAAGAAGACCTGCCAGTGGAGGTTTGAATGTGAAGTTTCTTGGACAGTTTTCTGCTGGGAAACCCTGGGTCCAGGCCTTCACGTGGATTTCAGTTTGACATGTGCCGCCTACCTAAAGATTTCTGCAGACCAGGCGATCGTAATGCTTTGAGTCTCTGATGTATAACGGCTTATAACCAGTTAGATACATCGATGTATGAAGCTGCACTGCCTACACTGGTGTGTACGACCTGCTTAAGCGCACTCATCTCGGTTTGTTAGTTCGATATGGTTTACGTAACTCCTTTTCCTATGCTGTGTTAATAACTGATGGCTTAAAAATGTGCTCTTTTGTTGACATGTGCTGACATCTGGAACAACGGATACACAGTGTGAGGTGTGTGGAGGTGAGTGGGAGAAAGGAGATAAAGTTAGTTTGTGGGAGTGTGTGCACACGTAGGTCAAGTTTATATATCATTGTGAGGACCAAATGTGACACAAAGGTAAAAGAAATGTCTGGCGTCTTCATTTAGGGCATTTCGATGGTCCCCATAATGAAAATAGATTTGTATTTAATAAAAACTGCACATGTTTGTTTGAAAAGAAGATTTGCTTTTGATTACTGAGTTTAAGCTTAGGTTTAGGATCTTGTGGGGACATTTTGCTGGTCCCCATGGTAGAAGGGGCTGTTTGGGATTTATTGTTTGACCAATTGGGCGACTGATTAACTTAATGCATGTCTTTGGTGTTTGGGAGGAAACCGGAGTACCCAGAGTGCACTCATGAGGACGGAGAGAGGACATGCAGGATCATACCAGGGATCTCTGGAGCTGGGGTGACTTGCACTAACCCTTCGTTCCCACATGCTTTTTTTTGCAAAATCAAGAGCCAAAAAATCTCTAGGCTACTGAGGTTAAGATTAGGATTATAGTGCAGCATTAATTACCCACAGTAATCAAACCAGGAGAGTGAGGCACGTGTGTGTGTGTTGGGTTCTAAACTCTGAGCATCAGAGAAAGTGCTGACACGGTGGAGATGCTAAAGAAGTCTTACCATCTGTCAAGCTCAGGATAAATACATAGGACACAAGACAGCATCCTCTGAAGCTCCGCTCTGAATTTAACTGTACGCATGTGTGTGTGTGTGTGTGTGTGTGTGTGTGTAGCTCGTTTTAATGAGGATCTCTGGAGGAGACAGGTGCGTGTTCAGCCGTTCCTGTACGAGCTCAGCAGCATGCTGCTTCTTCTCCGTCAGTAATTAATCCTGTCATTAGTACTCTAACAGCTACTGTTACGCAAAACACATTAACAAGCACAATATTGATAAAAAACAAACAAAAAAACAAAACTAAAGGAAAGATGAAGAGGACTCGGGTACAATCGTTAGAGGGCCGCGACAAAAGAGGCATTCCAAGTGACATGGCTTTAAAGTTTTTTTGTTTGGTGCTGAAACAGAGATAAAGATGTGACTGTGTGCTGTTTACTGTACACAGTTTCATTTCAGCCCACAAGAACTTAGTCTGCGTTTATCTGAAAATTTTCTTTAAAAAAACAACAACAAAAAGTCCAGCAATGGGCCTGCCTTGGTGAATGCGTTTACATTCACTTAATAATCTGGTCATAATCAGATTTCTGCACCTACCTAACGTCGTCATGTAAACACCATACTCTGATAACTACAAATCAGATTAACAAATCCGATAAAGAGAGCTGGATTTGAACTCAGTAATCGGATTTCTCAGTGCATGTACATCCTTACTCTGATTTCAGTTTCTAACCGAACAGGGCATAGAGCTTTACACGGTTGCCAGGTCTGCTTATTCTGAGAGGCTTTGCTTCTTATGGGTTTGTTTCCATAGACCTTGTTGCTTGTGGTCCTGTGGGATCTGGCAACCCTGGAAATGAATGCACTTTGGGGGAGATTCTGAAATGCAGTGTATGCTCTGGGAAATGAAGAAGTTCATTGTTGAAGTCTGACTTTTACGTCACACCTTTTTGAGATTATTGGCTGGTTGCGAAGTAGAAACCGGATTATAGTCATGAAACAGGACCAAGCAACATAATATGGTGAGAGTCCCCTGCTATGAGGAGGAGGATTTATGAATATACAGGAACCAGATAGGGATTATCCCTATAGGAAATAATGGACATTCTTCACTTGTTATCCGAATTTTCGTTATCCAAACAATTTCCCAGAACTTGGTACGTTCGGATTGCAGGGTCAACCTGTATGGCATTTCAGTGGGCAGATGACAAACCGTATTGCTTTCTGATACTAACGGACACTGGATCGATTAGTAGAGTCCTCTATAGTATATACCACTGTGCTTGGGTCCGGCTGCAGTCCGGCTTGTGTAACATCCTAAAAACACGCCTAATGCGACCATACCATCTGTATTTCCAGCCTCGGCACAAACACACATATTCAGCCGCGGAAAAGAATAAAATCATCCATCTACATCAGCGGTTGCTTAAGAGACGAGCTGTACCACTTTATTAATCAGACTCGCTATCTGCGGCATTGTGGGAAACCTTGAGTGTCTAGTGATTCTGTTCTGTTGCAGAGGAGTTTCCATTAGAGATGGTGCAGGAAGTTAGGTATTCAAGGACGTCCCTCATATGGTTAACATAGGAGAGAGAGAGAGGGTTTGACATGAAAAAGGTTCAGACGCACAGACCAAGTAAACTTACTAACTTCTACGTCAATAAAAATGCCTGCTAGAGGGTGCTATGTGACTCTCTCTCTACAGCATTGGTATTCAAACATGCTCCCTCGAGTAGGGTTTTGCAGGTTCTCCTTATAACTATTCCAGTACTCTGTAAGACGTGAGTGTAATGCCCTGTGCTGGATTCCTGTCCAATCAGAACAGGACAGGCGGCGCCATCTGACCTTTCCAATGAAATCAGGAGCCACCGGAATTGAAGTATTGATGGGTAAAATGGTTTTGAAAGCACAACTGTTCATGATCTCATTTATAATGGAATAAAAACATCGTAAAACAGTTTTTTGACAGTAATGACCTTATACTTTCTACTCTGTTTTATATCTGGGTGCGAATCATGACATCATGGCTGTAGAGCCATATTATTACTCTTATTTATGGTATTTCTCACAAGGATTGGATTCTTTTGGCAGGGGTTCTGTCACTGGAGTATCTGCTTCAAATCAAACGGAGTTATAATGGACATAGAGAGAAGCATAAAAGCAAAGCATCCTTTCCTTAGTTTTAGCCAAGCTCAAAAGGTGCCCAATATGTTTGATCAAAAATGTATGCATAACAATTAGCAGATGGATTAAATTGTATTCAAATCAAAGCCTTAACTCTACAGGTAAGTGCTGGTTTTCATTAAAGACCGATGTCTTAAAAATTGCAATAAATCATAAACGGAAATAAAATCTGTCTTAACTCTGGATGTTGCAACTGTAAACTGACTCAAACTGCAAAGTAGCCTAGCAGGTAAGGTACTAGACTATGGACCAGAAGGTCCAGGGGTCAAAACCCACCTCTGACTGGGTCCTTTAATCCACAATTGCTTGGATTGTAAAACTGTATCAACTGTAAGTAGCTCTGGATAAGGGCGTCTGCTAAAATATATAAATGTAAATGTGTCTTGCCCCTCAGTAGAAGAGCCAAAAAGGTCCATGACTATGGTAATGTCTGGTCCGTGTTCTTTTCGGTCAACGTCCTGTTTCACAGAATCATAAAATAGTGCATACCTTAATTAAAATCAGTTAGAAAATCAGAAACATATGATCTAAACTTTGGCGAAGACTGTAATCTTTGTCATTATGGCATACCGTGGCTTATAGTGGCATAAAACAACTTATGGTTTATGTGACTGCATCAAGTTTGAGAGAGCATTACAGGTGAAGCGCTGTTTAATTACCATCTGTCCGTTCTCGTTAACAACTGAGGTCATAACAATTCTAACACATTATAATAGGAAATAAAAATCTGTCTCTGGGCGTTACGCCTGTAAACAGCTGAAAAAGTGAAAAAAGGTTTCGCATGTACATTTTACTGCCTTTATTTATGTCATACTTTGATTTTTTTCTTTACATATATTTTTTATTTGATTTATTTTCATGACTTACTTTGCATTACCTACAGATACAAGTAGGAGCTACATAACGGTCGGTGTTGTGCACAAGCAGAGACGTGAAATGGAAAAAGTTTGTACTTTGCTTAACTTCTTCGTACATTTACACCTACAAGTGCCGAGCGCCGGCCATGTGACCACTGTGACTTCCTACCAGTGGTGCTGTGCTGGATTTGCCTACTTAAAGGTATTTAAAGTGTTTAAAAGGTGATCATGAGAACGGTGAGCAAAAATCCCAGAACTACACGGAGGGACCTGATGAATGACCTGCAGAGAGCTGGGACCAAAGTAACAAAGGCTACCATCAGTAACACACTGTGCCGAGAGGGACTCAGATCCTGCAGTGCCAGGCGTGCCCCCCTGCTTAAGTCAGTACATGTCCAGGCCCGTCTGAAGTTTGCCAGAGAGCATATGGATGATCCAGAAGAGGATTGGGAGAATATCATGTGGTTGGTCAGATGAAACCAAAATAGAACTTTTTGGTAAAAACTCAACTCGCCGTGTTTGGAGGAAGAAGAATTCTGAGTTGGGCCATACCTACTGTGAAGCATGGGGGTGGACACATCATGCTTTGGGGCTGTTTTTTTGCTGCAGAGGGGACAGGACGACTGATTTGTGTTAAGGGAAGAATGAATGGGGCCATGTATGGTGAGATTTTAAGCCAAAACCTCCTCCATCGTGAGAGCATTGAAGATGGAACGTGGCTGGGGCTCAAGCATGCCAATGATCCCAAACACACCGCTCGAGCAACGAAGGAGTGGCTCCATACAAAAGCATTTCAGGTCCTGGAGTGGCCTAGCCAGTCTCCAGACCTCAACCCCATAGAACATGTGTGGAGGGAGTTGAAAGTCCGTGTTGCCCCAAAACATCACTGCTCTAGAGGAGATCTGCATGGAGGAATGGGCCAAAATACCAGCTACAGTGTGTGCCAACCTGGTGAAGACTTACAGGAAACGTTTGACTTCTGTCATTGCCAACAAAGGTTATGTTACACAGTATTGAGTTGAACTTTTATTATTGACCAAATACTTATTTTCCACTATGATTTACAACTAAATTCTTTAAAAATCCTACAATGTGATTTCCTGGATTTTGTTCCTCATTTTGTCTCTCATAGTTGAAGTGTAGCTATGATGAAAATTACAGACCTCTCTCATCTTTCTAAGTAGGAGAACTTGCACAATGAGTGGCTGACTAAATACTTTTTGCCCCACTGTATCTTATATTAATGAATGACTAAAGGGATTTGTCCAGTGTGTCAGCTTATTTGTACCATATTAGGCAGTAAGTGGAAAGTTTATTAGCAGTGTCAGACCTGGTAAATAAAGCCCACAGCGCGTGTAATAAGGCATATATAATATAACACAAGCAAGCTAAACACTGCATACAAATAGAAACACAGTGTTAATGCTAATGACAAAGGGCTAATGCTAATGAAGGATAACACAATAGACCAAACAGAGGGAAGAAACTAGCCAACAAAAGTGGCTAGCAGCAAAGGGCTAATGATACACAAGGAATGGAGGACCAGAGACTAGAACAGAAATCCAGACAATGAAACAAAACACAGCCAGAGAGTAAACAAGGCAGGAAGCACAATGATGAGACCGGGCAAGGAACGAAAAACAGGCGCTGAACAAATAACATCAGGATGCTGGCGGCGAACCATGTAGGGCAGAGCGCCCTATTCATGCCATGGATGATGCCTTCAGAATTCCCAAACTCTCAGGAATAATGTCTGCTCTTGGACACATTCTTCTTTTAAGATTAATAAATGTTTAACCTGCCATGAGTGGAAGCAGGTAATGAGCTGTCCTGAGAACATAAGCGAACACGCTGCACCATCACACCCATCCACCGGTGTGGTAACACAGTGGTGCTCGGAATGACAGATCGGGGCCATGTTTAAACCATATCACCCCGCATCATCCACACATTTTGAACAGAGGAACGCCGAGTTTATTTCCGCTCCTTTTTGGAGTTCGACTAACTCCACATCTGTGGAAAAAGTGCTTCAACTTTTTAAGCGTCCGTAAAATGGTCAGAATAATGGGCTCCGTTTCATTGCTGGAAGATTAATTAAAGCCCCTTTTCGTAGAGACAACAGACAAAGTTTTTATAGATAGTCGAAGAAAAAAAACAACACGTTACTTTTGGCTCATATAAAATCTGTTCTGGTTGCTTAGTATCACTTTCTTGCGGTATAAGATGTGTGAATCTTCAGTTCTACACATTTTAATGATGGTTACTTTTCTCACACTCCTCTCTCCAGTCGTGGAGGATTTATTAACTTGTGCATACTGCTGATATAATGAACGTTCATACACACACCGGCTCGTTACTGACGGAGCCAGCTGGAATGTGTTTTTATTTTAGTAGTTATTAATTGATGCATGTTTGACTGGTTTCTTTAAATACTCTCTGCCACAGTATTACAAATGTTGGGATGTCCTTAGGTCCTGGAGGGTAGTGGTGCCGATGCTGAGGCTCACCCGAGTACAGCATTTTGAATAAGGAAGTGAACTTAAAAAAGTAATACATATGTATATATACCTTTAAGAAGAAGTCAGAAATCCTGCTTGTTTGTGGGTGACCAAATACTTTTTTTCCACCATAGTTTACAATTAAATTCTTTAGAAATCCTACAATGTGATTTCCTGCGTTTTATTTTCTCACTTTGTCTCTCATAGTTGAAGTGTAGCTATGATGAAAATTACAGACCTCTCTCATCTTTCTAACTAGGAGAACTTGCAGTGGCTGACTAAATACTTTTTTTGTCCCACTGTATATATATATATATATATATATAGCCCTACTTGTGGGAGGGCCTAGAGCCACTGGGCACAGCCAGCGGACAGGCTACAAGTCCATCATAGGATCCCATAGACACACTAACTGACTTTCAAGCCCCACCCAGAATTTGAAACGAGGCCCGCAGGAACTGCGTTTCCAGCTGGCTCTCACCACAGAGCCACCAGAGCTGCTGTCATCATATTAAGATTGATAAGAATTCCTAACAATCCTGCAGGGATTAAACCAAGGAGAAATGGTGAGTCATGAACAAGCGTGCCTTTAAAACAGCATGAATTAATGCTCAGATATGAAAAATGAGAAGTTTCAATATAGTGAGTTTCTCTTGTTTAGCAGCAGCGATCCATTTAGTGCAGAGCGCTAAGGCTCCATGCTCAGGTTCTGAACCTCAAGCCACACACACACACACTTGTGGGTTCACTGTGTTTCTTCAAAGCCTCAGCACCATGGAGGAGAATCACACACTGCACTTCTTCTCTTTCTCTTTTTTCTTTCCTCTGCAGCTTTTCCTCCCTGGGCTTTTTAACTCCGTGGTAGATAATGATGCCACCCAGAGCAGCGTTATTGTTGAAGAAAACCCCTGCTGTTACAACAACACAGATGGCAAAACTCTAAATCTCGAGAAAGTTTGAGAGCTGCATTTTTTTGATATATCGCACTCCATTGTTCGACTGCCCATTTACCACAATTGCATCCCTTTAATGCAAATGTCCCATCAGACGAGAGAAAGAAACACTGTGTTCGATTAGACAGGACGGGGCGTCTTGCTGCGTTCAAAGTAAAAGCGATCTGATCGTCATCTCTGACGTAAAAAATTTGTTTGGATTTTTTGGCTGCTATCCCTCCACGTATTCTGACCATTTTCTCCATCCACAGCCAGCTGCCTAATTAATTCTCATTTATTTTGTTGATTCTGACTTTTGGTTTTGCTGCTGACTCCTGTCGTACAGTTTTGCTTGACAGGTTGGGAATTTTCTTATATTTCTGCATAAATATGACCTAAAACATCATCAGATTTTCACACGAGTCCTAAAAGTAGATAAAGAGAACCCAGTTAAACAAATGAGACAAAAAAATATACTTGGACATTTATATAGAAAATACTGAGGAAAATGATCCAATATTACATATTAGTGAGTGCAAAAAGTATGTGAGCCTCTAGAATTAGCAGTTAATTTGAAGGTGAAATTAGAGTCAGGTGTTTTCAATCAGTGGATGACAATCAGGTGTGAGTGGGCCCCTGTCTTATTTAAAGAACAGGGATCTATCAAAAATCTGCTCTTCACAACACACATGGAAGTGTATCTGAGGAGCTCAGAAAAAGAGCTGTTGATGCTCATCAGGCTGGAAAAGGTTACAAAACCATCTCTAAAGAGTTTGGACTCCACCAATCCACAGTCAGACAGATTGTGTACAAATGGAGGAAATTCAAGACCATTGTTTACCCTCCCCAGGAGTGGTCGTCCAACAAAGATCACTCCAAGAGCAAGGCATGTAATAGTTGGCGAGGTCCAAAAGGACCCCAGGGTAACTTCTAAGCAACTGAAGGCCTCTCTCACATTGGCTAATGTTAATGTTCATGAGTCCACCATCAGAAGAACACTGAAAACAACAATGGTGTGCATGGCAGGGTTGCAAGGAGAAAGCCACTGCTCTCCAAAAAGAGAACATTGCTGCTCGTCTGCAGTTTGCTAAAGATCACGTGGACGAGCCAGAAGGCTATTGGAAGAATGTTTTGTGGACGGATGAGACCAAAATAGAACTTTTGGTTTTAAAAGAAAAGCGTTCTGTTTGGAGAAAAAAAAACCCCCACTGCATTCCAGCATAAGAACCTTTATCCCATCTGTGAAACATGGTGGTGGTAGTATCATGGTTTGGGCCTGTTTTGCTGCATCTGGGCAGGACGGCTTGCCATCATCAATGGAACAATGAATTCTGAATGATATCAGAGAATTCTGAAGGAAATGTCAGGACATCTGTCCATGAACTGAATCTCAAGAGAAGGTGGGGTCATGCAGCAAGACAACGACCTAAGCACACAAGCCGTTCTACCAAAGAACGGTTAAAGAAGAATAAAGTTCATGTTTTGGAATGGCCAAGTCAAAGTCCTGACCTTAATCCAATGGAAAATGCTGTGGAAGGACCTGAAAGCGAGCAGCTAATGTGAGGAAACCCACCACATCCCAGAGCTGAAGCTGTTCTGTACGGAGGAATGGGCAGGGCTAAAGTTCCTCCAAGCCGGTGTGCAGGACTGATCAACAGCTACAGGAAAACGTTTAGCTGCAGTTATTGCTGCACAGGGGGGTCACACCAGATACTGAAAGCAGAGGGTCCACATACTTTTGCCACTCACTAATATGTAATATTGGATCATTTTCCTCAATAAATAAATGACCAAAGTATAATATTTTGTCTCATTTGTTTAACTGGGTTCTCTTTATCTACTTTTAGGACTTGTGTGAAAATCTGATGATGTTTTAGGTCATATTTATGCAGAAATATAGAAAATTCTAAAGGGTTCACAAACTTTTGAGCACCACTCTATGCTATTAAGCACTTTTGCACCAAACAGTGGGACTAATTCTGGTTTGCAATCACACCACGAGTAGGAACACTGCATGATGCTGAAGTGACGTAAATCAGAGCAAATGTCGCTTACACAACTCAAAATCATGTTGTATCTCCTCCTTATCTGGACTTCACTGCCAATCCATTTGTCTGTGTTTTTTCCCATGTTTATATAAACTAAATAAGAAAAGCAAAATTGCCTTCTCTTGCCTATTTGAAATAAAATTAGCCTTAGCTAACAGCTACAGTGCATCGCAATGAAAAGTATTTACGTATAACGTACCAGGAAGCTTTATAACCCTAAGTGCTGATGCTCACATGCAAATAGAGCAATAATAAACACAATTACTGTTAGCTGAAGACACGCATAGATCGAAACAATTGCTTTGTTCAAAACTATGCTTTCTTCACCCTCTCTCTCTCTCATTATCTCTCCTCTGACTGACCAAACGTTTCTTTTCTGCGCCGCTAAACACCGACTTGAAAACAAAGGCCTCGAGCTAACAAAGAAAGCAAAGCACCAACGCTGCTAAAGAAAACATCAATACCAAGTTGGCACACACACACACGAAAACACACAGACACATGAGTGCACTCATTTGTAGACTGACTCCTTTCATTGCTTTTTACAAGTGACATAAAAGGAGCTGTAAAATCATACATTATGAGATCCGCTATAAGGGGATTGAAAATGTATACAGTGAGGACCAAACGCCTGAGACCACTAGTGGTTTGCATTTGTCTTGATTTTAATACAGAGTATCAGCATAACAAGTTGAGTGCATCCAGGGGTGTCATTAGACCCACTTTACAGGGGCACATGCCCCGGTAAAATGTTGCTGCGCCCCACTAAAATCATGGCAGTAAAAAGTCAATTCTAAGCTGGATTGCTGAGCAGAACTACAGGACACGCCACACAAACTCACCACAGGCACTACATTTCCCATAATGCCTGAGCATTCTTCCAGAAGAGTGAGTTTGTAATGGACATTCGCAAATATTTACTTAATAAGTCTGTGGTTACCGGTTAAGGTACTGCACTATGGACAAGCAGGTCCAAGGTTCAGATCCCACCTCTGTCAAGCTGTCCCTGTTGGGTCCTTGAGCAACAGTGAGAGCAAGAGAGCAGGGGGTGCACTTGTGCCCCTCTAAATTCTGTGTGTGCCCCAGTATAAGTCATCTAGCCCTTGAGTGATTCAGACTGTCATGGACTTTCCTAAACAGTCACATGACCTAAACCTCATCGGGCATTTATGGGGGCACAGACAAAGGCAAGCATTCAGTAACATCACAGGGTGTTTGGAAGATTGAGAAATCATAAGTATATGTGCAAAAGTTTGAGCTGTCCTGGGCCTATGTGGGAAACTTAAAGATGTTTGTTAAATACAATGAAGTAGTAATTACTACGACTTGTTAGCTATATGAAATCGATTCTTTATACAGTTCCAAATAAAGAACACCTGGACACCTCTCAGCTAACTGACTACATCATCGAGCACTTTTTCAGGCTACTTAAGACCACTGCACTGAAAACTCTATTAACTATTTAACACAGACCCTCTAGACCTCAACCTGTGGCCCGGACCTGGATAAGTGGGGGTATCACCTTCATTTGTAACACCTTGTCAGGTGTCTCTCAGGTTTCTCAGTGCCAGGTTTATCTTGGCACTGGGCAAGATACCCAACATCCCTTGCGAAAGTGTCGGCTGGTTACATGGAGCATTGCTAGCGGTGAGAAAGAGTGAGAGAGTGAGAAAGGGAGAAAGCTTTTCTTACTACCATCTACTTACACTCACAACCCATTAAAGCACAAAAGATTAATAATACATTGAGAGAGTCGGGGACTGAATGCTAATCCGCCACTCTTTCTTTCTTCCATCCAATTCAACAAAGTTTTACTGCCCAGAAATTACAACAAAGCCAAAGATAGAACGAGGGAGATAACATTTTAACGTTTAACACACTGTAAAAGAATATATTCAGCCTAAATTACATCGGTACGAATAATAGTAATGATAATAAGGTACAGGGTTAGTTCTGTTTGGACCTTATGGGAATCAGCTCTATTCAGGTGAACTGAACTGGAAATATAGTGAAGCATCAGAGTACAAAGAAAGGAGAAGCCCATGGAGGAACACTTAATTGGGAAGTGAAACACGAATTTCTGTGGCTGTGGTATAACGTAGTCTTTATTTGAGTCCCTACCTTGGGAGTTTATAACATATTCATAAAAAGTGTCTTAATATTTTAGGAGATGCTGTTTTATTTATTTTGGGTGGCACAGCCATGCAATGTTCAGTGCAGTCACCTCATAGTTCAATAACCGGCCCGGACTCGCTTGTGTAGAGTTTGCATATTCTCCCCGTGTCTGTGTGGGTTTCCACGGGTACTACGGATTCCTCCCACATCCCAAACTGGCATCTCCTAATTGGCCCAGTGTAGGTGTTTCTGTGTATGCATGTGTCCTGTCTAGGGATGGTTCTCGGACTGTGCCGCCAGTTACGCTCCACTCCCCTTCAACCCTGATTTTGATTAAGCAGATATAAAAACTAATGAATGAATCATTTTTTAAATTAAAGAACAACCAAACATCTTTGCAACAGAACTGTTATTCAGAACAGACGATGGAGGCAAACGCAGTGAACCGGAGGCTGAAGGTTTATTAAAAACACAGGAAAAACACCAACCACTAAGAAAAAGGGCGAGACAATGTGGCAATGCCAAACCAGAGAGAAAAGAAAGAGCAACCAGAAACAATAAGGTCTGCTGGCGTAGCAGGGACTAAGCCAATGAGCAACAGAGTCGTCACAATGCTGGCGAACGGGAGCATAACAAAATGGAGGCACGTACATCTACGTCTAGGCATTTAGGAGACATCCTTATCCAGCGTGACTCACAACTTGTACAGTATAAGCACTTGGGGGTTAAGGGTCTTGCTCAAGGACCTAACAATGGCAGCTTGGCTGGCAGTGGTAGGATTTGAACTCCGGACCTTCTGGTCCATAGTCCAGTACCTTAACCACTAGGCCACCACAGTCCCAAATGTGCTCAAACCCAAATGTGGGTACAACGGGCCAAACAGATGCACCAGAAGAAACTGCATTTTTGTTTTAGTCCTGCACTTCTTGGATGCTTTGTGATTTCTACAATTGATAAGCATCCATTTCATAATTTTTTTTTCAGTTTTTTTTTTCTTACAGATGCACTCTACATCCAGTTGAGAGTGTTTAATGAACTCTCAGAAAATGTGCAGCTTCTGCATTTATAATGGTCCTGGCTCTAATATCTGAGGCTTTCGGGGAATATTTTTCTGACAGGGCATTACGATTTAATGAAACACTACAGTAAGACATTTGGCAGTGTGCATGTGTGTGGGCCAGGTTTATATATCATCGTGGGGATAGAAGATCTGACATTTTCGGTGGCTCAGTGGGCTGGATACAGCCTTTTCTGAGGTCCTGGGTGGGGCTGGCTGGTTCGATTATGGGATTGGGTTAGTAATTTGTTCAGGAAGTGCCCCTGCCTGCGCCCAGCGAGTTCCAGTTCAGGCGCCAGACCCTCACCCATGACCATAAGAAGGGTAAGCAAAGGGGTAAAACAGGATGCTTTGCTTTGCTTGTAAAACATGTAGAACTCTGTACATATTTTATGGTGTTACTGGGTATTATATGGTGTTTTATTTTATTGTATCAAGGCACTTTGTGACTGGCTTTAGGAAAGTGCTATAAAAATACAGAACTGCTTAGTTTGCAAGAATGAATAGCTACGTCTGTACTTCTGGTCCAACAGAAATGTGTTTATTTAAGTACAATTACGGGTCAGATAACATGCGATTACATATAGGTCTGTTGACTGATAAGGTGTGTCTGTCACCTTTGAGGCTGAATGTTAAATAAGCGAAATAAACAAACAAAAATGTGCAGCATTTAGTAGACACCATTAGCCAGAGCGACTTACAGAAGTGCTTTGTATTCTTTGTAGTAGACATTACCTCATGCTTTATATTACATTTACAGCATTTAGCAGTATCTTATCCAGAGTGACTTACAATTGACACAATCATACGATCCAAGCAATTGTGGGTTAAGGGTCTTGCTCAAGGACCCAACAGTGGCAGCTTGAAAGTTCATCCACCAGCTGAGTGCCAGGACAGAGAGTCTTTGACGCTTGTCTTCCTATAATCTTGTGTGGTGGGTCTAGTTGAGCTTAGCTCGTGTCTCAAAGGAGCGTGTAGTTCAGGTGTTGGTCCATTTTTGGCTTTGTGCATCTATATAAGGGTATATAAGTTGCTATATATATTTAATGTGGTGTTCGGACAATGTTCAGGTCGCATAACGTGCAGTTTCACAGAACATATTGTGGACGTTCATATACATATATTTAAAGGTCATATTTCCATAAACCTCAGGGTCTGTTCAGAAATTCAAATACAAGGGTCTTACTCATGATGGCACAGTCATGAACTTCAACATTTCGCTTGCTATCTGCCACCTGAAGATATCCTGATGCAACTTCTGAGCTCTTTGGGATTTCTCTGATCATCAAATGGTCTGACTCAGGGGTGCATTTGCTTGTATGCCCTTTTCCATAAAGGCGCATTTCTAAATAATTATTTTCGGTGTAGAATGGTGGATGTCATACATTTTGGAAAGCTGCTATAATGCTATCCAGACTGATACACAACATGAAATGGTAGCTTCATGGAGAAATGACTGGCTGTCTATGAGGGAGGGGCTCATCAGGCGCTGCCACAGTGACCCCTACCCAGCCGTGTGATGAACTGACATCTTACACAGTGTTCTGTGGGGAACGTCACCAGCTATTTTTGCACATTTGATAAACTAAAAAAAAGTTTAGTTTGTATAACGTCAGTAATGGACCTAACTGCACTGAAATAAGTGAGAGTGAATCTGTGAATTGAGCGTTTGATTGTTTTCTTTCTAGTTATTTCCCCTCAACATGTTTAAATTCAAACAGATTTCACTGAATTGTTAAACAGCATACACTGTATGTAATATTCTCTCCTTTTGTCTGTTAATAGACCTCTGGGCTATTTCTTTCAACCAAATCTTCTCTGACAATTTGGGGATTTAACAAAGTGCCGGCACATCAATAATTTAGCTCGGGATCTTTTAATAGAACAAGGCCACTGAGATTCATAAATCCGCCAGCATTAACCCAGTCAAAAATGTTAGAAAATAGGCATTAAAAGTTTAACTTGCATTAACAGTGTCATTTAACCAGCAGGCTGCTCATTCTGTGGCTCGTTCCTGTGTGCTTCGTTACTGCAAGGCAGCTAAATGAAATATGCACCATGCTGGATGGAGTTGTTTGCTGCCAGACCGCTCCCATCACATCCACACAGACACACACTATCATAAATGCAGTCGCTACTGAGAAAGTCTGCAGCAAATTTACCGCTCTCAGATTCACTATGCAGTTCTATGCAAACGTTCGGGCAGCAAATGAACCGTAACAAAATAATTACACAAAGACTCCTGTGAATCACCTTGAAAGATGCACATGTTTATTCATGCATTTATCAATCAACCGTCCGCTTCCAATCCCTTTCATTCAACTATCCATCCAACCCTCTGTCCATTAATTCAACTATCAATCCATTTCCACATGTATATTCATCCAGCTACCCAACCAAACATCCATCCATCTGTAAGCCCATCTGTTATTGGGTTCCATTGTCCTTCGATCAGTCTGCACATCAGTATCAGTTTCATCCATCTATTGATCAACCCACCCATTCATCCATCAAACGGTCTGTGCTTCTGTCTATCTATTCATCCATCCATCCATCTGCACGTTATTCCTTTGTATTTCAGTCAGTCTATGCATTAGTATCACTTCCTTCCATCCATTCATCCATCCATCTATCAACTCCTCCATTCATCCATGAGAGCGCCTGTCCTTTGCCCATCCATCCATCTATTGGTCTCTATGACAACATGGTAATTCATTCATCCATGTGCACATGACTCCATCCACCCATCCATCCATTAACCCATTACTCCAACCCACAGTCCTTCACGATATGCTTTTATAAGTTTATTCATCAAATCCATCCTTCATCCATTCATCTGTGAATCCATCTGTTTAGCCCTCCATTTATTTAACCAACTTTCCATCCATGATTTCATTTATGAAAATCTCTCTGGGTCATCCATTCATTCATCCACCCATTCTTACAACCATTAATGTTTCCATCCATGTGTTCAACTCTTTATTATTATTCCTTCATTTTCCTTCCAATCAATTCTCCATTCATCCATCCACTTATCGACCAGCACCTCCATGAATTCTTCATTCCATCCAACAATCTTTCCTTCACACTCCCACTGGTTATTGTAGTTATACACTGATCCGCCAGATCAAAAACCCCTGAAAATATGAGACGGTAAGTGAACAGTTGGTTCTTGTAGTTGTAGTGTTGGATGCAGGAGAAGTGCTCTGGGACAAATCACTATGGTCAAACAACAGGGTTGGAACATCTTCTAAACAACAAGGCTTGTGGGGCGAGTACCTACCGACAGTGCCCAACACACCACATGATTGGTACAGGGCTGCTTACTTGCCAAACAATCAGAAAGTCCTTACCATGGTAATCCCTGTCCACCATCAAAATCATCTACGATGGCCACAGAAGTGTCAGAACTGGATCTTGGAGCAATGGAAGAAGGTCGTCTGGTCCAACACACCATTACCTGGGGACGTGATGCACCACTCTGGTAATGTACTGCTTGAAACCCTGGATTCATGAGGCTGATAATTCGATGTGTAAGCACAGCTAAACGTTGTGTGGGACCAGGTGGTTTTGGCTGATTGGTGAGAATAATATACTAGAACAATAGGCAGTGAGTATGCAAATAAATAATAAACAAGTCATCTCAGTTCTGGCACAAATATGCCACCCGTGCCAATATTTATGCAACATGTAACCCATTTCTTGCTGAAGGGGTCGATAGGTTGAAAATACAACGTGTGCATAATTATAGTCAACAGCAGCAATTTTCTTTTCTCGTCCACTTCAGCCAGAATTGGTTTTGGACCTCTTTGTCTCAAATCACACCAGACATTTTCTTGAATCTCGATTTGAGACAAGTGCAGACTATTGAGAGGAGGTCACTCATGCTGCTGTCTGCCTTCCTTCAAAAGCAGAGGGAGTGAATATTAAGGAAAGGAAGGGAACTGCTTACAGTGACAGGACGAATTCCCCGATGATGGAAGACGCCTGTGATTGAAGACTTTCCCAACAGCTGAGCCTGAGGGAGACGTGTCGTACGACAGCACCGCACTCTTATATTCACTTTGGTATTCAGTGTACACTCTCCAGAATTGTTTGCCTTTGAGTCACATGACTAATTACTACTCAAATCCACCCACACCATTACGCTGACTATAATGTATCCCAAATCCTCACAATAGCATTTTGCAGACACTCTTACCAAGAGCAACCTACGGTTTAGCAGAGCTTAGGCTTATGGTTATTGTGCCCAAGAATGGCAGATTGGCGGAGCTGGGACTGGAACTCAGAACCTTCTAATACATAGACCAGAGCCTTAGCTAGTGAACCAATACTGAGGTAAAGTTAAAGACAGCAAGTAAGGCCAAAAGTGAAAAACTCAAAGTTTGACACGTTTCCTCTCTGAGGGAGTATCAGAGGAGAGAGTGAGTAAATCCGACTCCTCCATGGCTGGATTTCTTCCCCGGTGGAGTTCATCTCCAGGAGATATTTTCCCCATAATCCCCCCTCCGTGACTGATTTCCGCTGAGCGCTGGGAGTGACACTCGGATCTTTTCTCCGTTTGATGCCGTTCGACTTGGGGAGCCATGAAAATAAACTGGTATGCGTTTCCCTCTTCTGTGCCGTGCTGTGCGATCTGCCTCATCTTTCTTCCTCATTTCCTCTTCCCTTTCCTCGTCTTTGTTCCTCAAAGTGATGTCATGGCTTGAAACGTTTTTGTAATTAGCATGTTTTCAAATACAGCTGGTTCTCTCATTAATATTCATGTCTTTTTTCCTCTGCCCTCGTTTTGCTGCACAAGCATACATCGGTGCAGGAATGACCCTGATACACGATGTACCTTATGGGTGCTTAGAACGTAGGTAAACAGAAATGGTAAACAGGGTCAGAATTAATAAATGTGAGCGTCGCCAGTATCACGCCACGAATGTATAACTGAGCTAATTCAGGTGAAACCTATTGCTTTATTTATGGTCCCATTTAGATTCAGGGAGCTTTGCTTTTGCTATACAATGATGTCACTGATGACCTTGTTCCTCAGTAATTGTCATACATCCATTAGATGAGCAAGTGCTTGAAGATGGATGGTGCATAGCTTTCACCTCGTTCCAGAAGCAGGCACCCTGAATACAGATTCTAGAACTTTCTTCCCTTTTATAGTGTGCCATCTCTTTACCCATAGAAACACTTGACAGGTTCTCCACACAAATAAAGCCTTCTGACAGGCTCTAGACAGGCTTTTCATTTATATGGTGTGCTTGTTCCGCCTACAATCACTGTAAATCCAAATTCTACAACTTTTTTGACTTAGTGTGCCGGCCCCACCCACAGAAACTCTAAATACAGGTTCCACAACTTTCCTCTTTGCCCTCAGTAACTCTTCTCACAGGTTCTAGAGCTTTCTTCCTCTATTTAACATTCTCTAGATTGTTTTTTTTCACTTATATGTTGTGTTAATTCCACGCATGATCATTCTAAATACAAATTCTAGAACTTTCTTCCCTTATACAGTGTGCTGGCCCCAGCCACAAGAACTCTAAATACGAGTTCCAGAACTTTCTTCAGTTATATAGTCTGCTGGTTCACCCACGAAACCTTTGTGTCAGATCCTACAACTTTCTTATGCTATAATTGCTTTACCCACAGAAAGTCTCCTCACAGGTTCTAGAGCTTTCTTCCCTTATACAGTGTGCTGGCCCCAGCCACAAGAACTCTAAATACAGGTTCCAGAACTTTCTTCAATTATATAGTATCCTGGGTCCACCCACAAAACCTTTCTGGCAGATCCTACAACTTTCTTATGCTATAATTGCTTTACCCACAGGAACTCTCCTCACAGGTTCTAGAGCTTTCTTCTCTTATATATATGTTCTGGCTCCACACAAAAAAAGCCTTCTGATAGGTTCTAGAGTTATTTTTCACTTATACTGTATGTTGTGCTAGTTCCACCCACAGTCACTGTAAATACAAATTCTAGAACTTTCTTCCCTTATACCGTGTGCTGGCTCCACCCACAAAAACTCTAAATACAGGTTCTAGAACTTTTCATTCATAGTGTGCTAGTTTCACCCATAAATCCTCTCACAGGTTCTAGAGCTTTCTTCCTGTATATAGTGGGCTGGCTCCACATAAATGAAGCCTTTGGACAGGTTCTAGATTTTTCCATTTACATGTTGTGCTAGTTCCATCCACATACAAGTTCTAGAGCTTTTTTCCTCCTATACCATGTGCTGGTCCCACCCACAAGAACTCTAAATACAGGTTCCAAAACCTTCTTTCCTCATAGTGTGCTATTTCACACATGAATTCCCGTGACGGGTTCTACAGCTTTCCTCCTTTATATAGTTATTACGTTTTAGAACAGGTTCTAGAACATTTCTTCAATTATATAATGTGCTACTTTTACCCACAAAACCTTTTCTGGCAGATCCTACAACTTTCTTCCCTGATGTAGTGCTCTATCATTCATTTTTCCACAGAAACTCTCTTCACAGGTTCTTTCTTCTCATATATAATGTGGTGGCTAAACACAAATTACGTCTTCTGACAAGTTCTATAACTTTTTTACATTTATATGGTGTGTTAGTTCCACTACAGTCATTGTAGATACATATTCTAAAACGTTTTTCTATTACACAGTGCTAGCCCCACCCACAAGAACTCTAAATACAGGTTCCAAAACCTTCCTCACTCAGATAGTGTGCTGGTTTTACCCATAAATCCTTTTCTGACAGGTAGAGCTTTCTTCCTGTATATATTGTGCTGGCTCGGCAGAAATGAAGTCTTCGGACAGGTTCTAGTTTTATTTTATTTATTTATTTTCATTTATATGTTGTGCTAGTTCTATTCACAATTGTGAATACAGGTTCTAGAGCTTTTTTTCTCTTATACAGAGTGCTGGCCCCACCCACAAAAAACCTAAATACAGCTTCTAGAACGTTTTTCAATTATATATAGTGTGCTGGTCCCACCCAGAAAACATTTTCTGGCAGATCTTGCAACTTTCTTCCCTGATGTATCCACAGGAACTCTCTTCACAGGTTCTGGAGCTTTCTTCCCATATATAGTCTTCTGACTATAACTTTTTTCATTTATATGGTGCGTTAGTTCCACCTACAATCATTGTAAATACAGATTCCAGAACATTTTTACATTCCATGTTAGCTCCACCCACAAGAACTCTAAATACAGATTATAAAACCTTCACTCATCTAGTATGCCAGTTTCTTCCATAAATCCTCTTCTGACATTATCTAGAGCTTTCATCCCTCATATAGTGTGCTGGCTCTGCTCTGCACAAATTATGTCTTCGGACAGCTTCTAGAACTTTATGTGGTGTGCTAGTTCCACCCACAAAATCTCTTCTGACAGGTCCTAGAACTTTCTTCTCTGATATAGCGTGCTATCTTCACTTTACCCATAGGAGCACTTCTTACAGGTTCTAGAGCATTCCACACAAATGAAGAGTTCTGAAAAGTTCTTTAACTTTTTTTTTCATTTATATGGTGTGCTAGTTCCACCTACAAATGTTTTAAATGCAGATTTTAGAACTTCCTTCCCTTATACAGTGTGTTGTCTACCCAAACTCTACATACATTTTCTATAACTTTCTCACGTATGTAGTGTGCTAGTTTCAGCCACAAAATCTCTTCTGACAGGTGCCAAAACATTCTTCCCTGATATAGTAGCTATCTTCTATTTACCCACATGAACTCTTCTCACAGGTTCTAGAGCTTTCTTCTTTTATGTAGTGTGCTGGCTCTGCAATCATTGTCAATACATTTTCTGGAACTTTCTTCCCTTATAAGGCATGCTGGCCCCACCCACAGGAACTCTAAATACAGGTTACAGAACTTCACTCATATAGTGTGCTGGTTTCACCCATAAAACCTTTTCTGCCAGGTCTTTGTTTGTATGGTGTGCTGTCTCCTACCAAATGTAATCTTTATAGTTTTTAGCATACAAGCTAAGCAAACTTAAATTAATGAAATAAAACAATGCAAATTAAAGACGTGTGGTGACGTGTTAATTGCACGGCGTCATAGCTTTATGGAATAACCTAAAAACATTTTCATCTTAGCTTCCATCGATGAAACACTGGTTCCTCAGTATGTCGGTGCCTAAGAACTTCTCAACAGCAGAGACTACAGAATTATTGATGCTTAGGTGAAGTGAGGCTTTTTGAAAATCCACAATCTGACTTCTAGAGTCTTTGGTGACTGGGATTGCACCAGGATACCAACTGCTTAAAATCCTTTGTGAAGACAGACTAGTATGAGGTGGAGGTGGTACTGAATGTCATAGAACGTTCCTTAAAGGTGCAGTCATCGGTATAATCGAGCATTCAAATGAGAAATGAGAATGCGTTCAATCTCAGGTGTGCATCTCCTCTACAGATAAACAAACGAACTGTTTAATCAGAGCACACACCTGCATGCTACCATCTATTCCAAAACGTTCCTTCATCTGCCACAGTCGATCTGCAGAATGAGCAACACAAAGGTCACCTTTTTAAACAAAGCCTGCTAATTTCTCTCAGAAAAGTCACTTTCCGATAGCGTCTTGCTCCCCCGGGGAACACTGAAGTTGGGCTCGGTCCCTTACCAGCTGCTGTGCTGAAGTGATGGATCTCTCCTGAGCATTGGGCAGGGATAATTCTCCCTCAGGTGGGAATAGAGAACCCAGTTGGGCGAGTGCTTTCACAAACATACCACGCACTTCTCAATGCGCTCTCGCTTTCAGACAGGCCTGTCAGCCACAGGTATGAAGACAGAGCAGCAGAGTTAGCCTTGCTTGAAGAAGACATTTTCAGCCTACTCTTTATCTACTCAGTAGTGAATCTGATATTTCTGAATGCTCAGAAAAAAACAGCTATTGTGATCCAACCAGAGTTCATTGTTTTATCTCCTGAGGCTGTATTCTGAAGTCTGAAAAGTGAGCTGATGATTTTTTCAATGCTCGAACAGCCTCTTATTCATTTACATTTATGTCATTTAGCAGACGGCCTTATCCAGAACAACTTGTAATTTATACAATCTTACAATGCAAGTAATTGTGGGTTCAGGGCCTTGCTCAAGGACTTAACAGGCAGCCTGGCAGAGGTGGGATTTGAACCCTGGACCTTCCAGTACCTTAACCATTAGGCCACCACAGTTTTTCACTACAGACTAGGAAATCATATCAAGTTGCAAATCCTGATGTCCCTTTAGATGAAGAAACCCCTAATTCTGGATTTTGGTGTGATGCTGGACAAGACGTTCACCTTCGCTGACCACATCATATCAGCTTCCAGATCCTCCAGGTAAAAACCATCCCCACAACTGGACCTCCTAATCAAGGGTGTAAATTTCCTTAATTTCCTTTAAAAACAAGCTATGGACAATTATACCAACTAAAAAATGTACAATACTTTATAATTATCAGTTGTACCAGTATAAAATAAAAAGAGTGTGGGGTTCAGGTGATGACTGACAGTGGAGCAAACCACTGTGAGGTGTATAAGGGGGGAGGCAACCTTTCAATACTTGAAAATGAACTGGTTTGTGTCTATGATTAGCACAAATCCTTTCCATGCATATTACTGTGTATAATTTAAATTATATAGTTATGATAACAGTAATTATATGCAGGGGACAACAGAAAGGATTTCCACCCCTGAATCACCCCAGACGAGAAAATCTTGAAATGTTCCTGGGGTGATTATGAATGAAATGTTACCCTCACTGACCATTTCACATTCATTAAAAGATTCTTACATCCCACCATGTGAATAACAACCTAACTCTGGACCTCACAATAAGCACCAATTAAGAATGTTGTTGTGATTCTGGACAAGAAGCTCAACTTAACTGACCACATGACTCCAACCACCAGACCCTGCCAGATCTGGATTTTCCACCAGGATAAAAAAGGAAGACTTCAGCACCACAGACTAAGAATCTTGGAGTGAGTTGGGGTGATACATGATTAAAAGCTCAACCACCAGATCCTGATGTACCTCCAGGTAAAACACTGTAGTAGCATGGATTACTAAATATTGGGGTGATTTCGGGGGAATTCTGGGTGGGAAGCTTAACATCTCAAATCACAGACCATAAATCTTGGGGCAGTTCTAAAAAAAAGCCCAACTTGGCTAGATCTTGGTGAGTTTCAGTGCAGAACCTCTCAGTCGCTTAGAAAACATGATGTGAATTCGAATGAGACATCACTGACAGAACCCAACACTGGAGCTCTCGATCAGCATCCACTAAATAACTTGCCGTGGTTCTAGTTTACAAACTGAGGCTCAATCAACCAAGTCTTGCCGTACCTCCTTTAGAGTTTCTGGCATGTCCTTCTCTGAGATCTATCATATCCTTCAGCATCCTGGCTTGCCCTAGTATGTTTGTTTAATTATTTATCTTAGCTTTCAGCATTAATGGCTATTTAAAGACAGACGCAAGGTCATATCGAAACTGGTCAGATCGAGCCAGTTTAGCATAATCAGTGAACTAATGCATGTCTTTGGACTGTGAGAGGAAACTGGAGTAACCGGAATAAACCCAAACAGACACAGGGAGGACATGCAAACACACAGACAGGTCCGAGGTCGGGATCGAACCGAGGACACTGGAGCTGGGAGGTAATGAAAATGAACTGCGCTGTTGCTCTTTTACTGTATCACCACTATTTTGAACACAAGGTCAGACAACAGATGATAGAATATTTAAATTTCCATCCTGCCTTTGCCCACCTCATGTTTCAGACAGGACTGGTTTTTCGTTTTGCAAAATGTCTATGCACTTCGACCCTGGGCGTTGCACAGCGAGAGATAAAATAAATGTAAATAATAGATAAACAAGAGTCAGCATGAGTGGGTGAAATCCATGGACATCGGAGCACCGAGGGTGTAAAATGTTCAGCTGTAGCTGAACATCATAAAATGGCCTTGACCATCCTCTCTGAACCAAACCACCCCTTTGATTGACGCCTGTTTCCATTTCAATTGCGGTCCACTGCGAGGCACCCTTCATAGAAAGGTCGCGGAGAGAAAACAAAGAGCACGAGCCACAGTGCGAGTGGGTAAAATCTGTGGATGTTGTGGGTGTGAAAGCCTGACCTCGGCTGAATATGAATTACAGCTATCTCCACCATCTCCATTACTATAAACGTCGGCCGTTTGACATTTATAGTGAGCATGTTAAACATGTCAGAGTAAAATTAGAAGTTTTCCAGATGCTAAACGTCTGACAGAGAATGCAAACAGAGAATGCAATATTGTAGTTTTTTTCAGACTGATCTAAATAAATCATACATATTTGACTAAAAGACCATCCTAGCATTCGTACAAATGGTACGAAACACACAACGTTTCATAGCTAAACCACCAACATACCAGACAAACCATCAGTACACCAGCTGAACACTTACCAGCCCAGCTAAACTAGAAACAGACCAGTGAAACTGGGACCTGACCAGTTAAACCATTAACATATTAACCTTAGCATTAACTACCACTAGACCAGCTGAATCATCATCACCGACAAATTAGCTGAACAAACACAAGTCCAGCTGAGTCAACATGAGAGCAGATGAACTAGTACCAGATGTGCTAGTCAGGCCTTAATTTGTGCCAGATCCTGCTGGAACAAGATCTGGTACCTCTTATATTTGGAACATATGCATTCTGGAATGTATGTGGATCCAGCACCTCTGCTGTTCTAAATAAAATAAAAGGAAAATAAGTAATGTTAATAGACTACGTTTAGTAAAAATGCGACATATTTGTGCGTAACCATTCCAAACTCCCAAACGGCTCAATTCTTTTATGGTAACTGGAGTCCTAGTGTAATAAGGTCATCAGTCACATTTTGTGTGCTCACACGTCGGGGGTGCTGGGGACGGCGAGGTCTGGAAAACATGTAATTTAATTGACAGCTCACGCACAGTGATTCTTTAGGGAGTACAGGGACTCAAGTGCACTGGAAATCCCTGATGGACTGAAACAATTGTGGGTTGTTGTGAAATGCTTTCCAGTTGCAAGTGCAGAGTGTAAGCAGACTTTCTCTCTGATGAACTTGATATGTCAATCGCAGTGTGTTGCTCCACAGAAAAGGCAGGATTGAAGCCCTCACCACAACGCCTCCATACTCGAACCCGACTGTTGCAGATCCCAAAGAGAACCTGGATTCTTCACTAAAGATGATACAGTTCCAATCCATAGTTGTCCAGGTTTCTCGTTCATGGCACCATTGCAAATGAAGGTGACGGTGCCTGGCTGTCAATGGCAGGACAAATAATGGGTTCCGTGACAACAGATTTCCTTATAAGGCCTGGAAATGGCCCGGGCAAAGACAGGGGTGTGTAGAAAAAGGTGCCCTCTGAGTCTGGATGGTGGACCAAAAAACTGTAGGAGCTGCTCATGCTTGTCGGTGGATCCACCGATCCTCTCTACTGGTGGTCTGCCTGGTGGTAGCCTCTGAGAGCCTTGTTATAGGGTTGCAGAGGAAGCACTTTTACGCCCTGTGTCTAATCAGACCACACCTGTAATGATTTACATATCTACCTGAGGCAGAACTGCATCCTGAACTTTGCAGCAATCCCACATTTCTATCTGGGTGCTTTATTGTTCTTGTCAATGAGTATACAATAAAGGCAAAACTGTAATTGATTTTTGTTTTCAATAAACTTCACAGCTCAACTAACTTACAACATGTAGGCAGGAACTGGTAAAGGCCAGATGATAATCGTCAAATTGTGCATGAAATGACTGCAGCTGAGTTCGGTTCCTCCTGATTACTGCAGCACCACCAAGCACTGTGTGGATTCATAAAGGCATTGTTTATGTTTGGCCCCACCCATTTGAGAGGTCAACCAACAAGCACATTTAATCTGGTCTTCCAGGTGGGACCCACAATTACACCATGTAGACAAAAGTTTGTGGACACCCCTTGTAATTAGCGAGCTCTGCTATTTCAGCAACACTCACTTGTAACACATTCATAATATAAAACATACATTTCTGGATTTTCCATGTAGAAATGGGTTGTACCTTATAGGTTGGTTAGTTCATCAAGTTTCTGACCTGCTGTCCTTAAATAAATTCCATAGAGAATTGGTTTGCCGACTTTAATTGAGACTGGCTTGCACACAACTCCAGACACTTTGAAAATGCACTGGAATGGCAAGTGTGAGCCAGAGCTTATTGCCTGACATCAGAATTCAACCTCACAGCCACGTTCCAAAATCTAGTGGAAAGTCTTTTTAGAAGAACAGAAAGCTGTTGTAGCTGTAAAGTCGGGAGGCCCACTCCATAATAATACCATACCCGTGTTTTAAATGTGTCATTGGGTGTCCACAAACTTTTGTCTACGTTTACATTTCCAGCATTTAGCAGACGCCCTTATCCAGAGCGACTTGCAGTTGATACCGTCTTACAATCCAAGCAATTGTGGGTTAAGGGCCTTACTCAAGGACCCAACAGTGGCAGCTTGGCAGAGTTGGGATTTGAACCCTGGACCTTTTGGTCCATAGTCCAGTACCTTAACCACTAGGCTACCACAGTCCACATACTGTATGTTTTAATAGCCTGTCTGGTAAATGTTGATTTTTGCTCCACTAAACATTAAAGATGGATCTCTGTATGGATGTGCAGACAGGTTTGGATGTTTTTCAGGACGCCTTGTTTCCTGGGAAATTTTAAGCATCTTAGCTGTTACTGTTTAATTAAGTGCTGGGTAAAAAGTTGAGAGTTCAGTTCATATTTAAAGATACTGAGAGTTTGTACCACAAGGCTGAGCACATTCCACCCTCTGGGTGCCAGGGCAGTATTAGTCTTGATTCCAGATGTCCTTGTGTCTTGAAGGGTATATGGTTTTAACTGCTTCTATTCATTGGCAGGTGATGGACGTCTATGGCAAGAACAAGCCCACATGGCAGATCCCTTGCTGGTGCTTCTGTAGTGACAAGAAAATGAATCCTCTTCCAGCCATCTATCCTTTAGACTTGGCCGGTTCTATCAGTGTAGCATCTTGCCAGGTTGGAAGCAGAGCAGAAATTCGAATTCACGCCTCCTCAGTGGTGGTTTATCTTGGTTAACTTTCCGCCTCTGTCTCACCAAGTGAACATAAACGTCCATGGAAGAGCTAGGAGTATGAATTATATCCTCAGGCAAAGAAGCCCAGAAAGAACTTTGCCCTTTTTTCTTCTCCTCGTCGTCCTCGATTCTTATTCCGGTCTGTTGTAGTAAATTTATAAAATTGAGAGCAGATCAGGCTTTAGTGCGTCTCAGATCCAACTGACCCTTTTGGCTTTACAATATTTTCATCATTATCATTTAAAGCTCGCCTTCTACAGCCCTGACTCCTGCCAGAACTTTCTCTGTTTAGTTCTCGATGATATGGAGAACAGATCTGACTCGAATCCAGCAGTGAAGGCCAACATCCATCTTGCTGTGTAAACACAGTGGGATGTAGCATAAGAGAGTTAGGGGAAGCTGATCATTTACTAGTGCGTGCTGTAGCCCAAACAGATGTGCGTGGAGATGTGAGTAGACAGATCACTAATCGTGAGACCATAAATAGATTAAACGAAGAAAAAAAAACAAGAGTACAGGCCTCATTTTTTAATGAAGCTAAATCTTAGTTGTGGATTTTAAACACTGATGTTAACTTTGTATTGATTGTTGCTTTTATAAATTTAACATTACATTTAAAAACAGTATTAGAGATTTTAAATGTGTAAACCCAAACTTAAGCTTTACATCTCAATCTTTGGCTTGATCTCTCTATCACTGCTTTTAGCAACTACTGCTAATCTCCAAGCTGTGCCTGTTCCTACCTCAAGCTCTACTTAATGTTCCTACGACTGTTCTTAGTACCAATCTCTCAAGGACTGTTCTTAATACCTGCTTACCTGAAGGTCAGTGTCTCCTTGATTGTTAGTGCCATTCTAATGCCGCCTCAATTGGTACGTGAGGTCGAGGTGGGAAGAAGAGAGACTGTGCAGAAGTGAGACATTTCTCCACATCAGTTTTACTTTCTCCTACAATATGTCAAGCTCTTCAGGATCTTCAGGCCCATCTCTAGCTCAGTCTCTCTTGGACTGGGAGTCCCTACCTAACTGAACCTCAATCTCTCAAGGAATGTTCTTAGTATCTACTTATTTGAAGAGTTTTAGATTTTAGATTGTTTTAGATTGTCCCTCACCCTATCTCCATCTGAGCACCCCTGCTCCTACTGTTCATAAAATCTAGCTCATCTCAGTATCTGCCTCATTCTCTCTTCCAAGCCTCCACCAGTGTCCATCTGCTATTAGCAATCTTCGCATGCCTTCTGGTCTCAACTTGTTGCTCTGCTGCCTGGTCTCAGAATCGATGCCACTCCAGGCGTCAGCTCAGTCATCTCAGATTGCTCCTTTTCAGACTGTTTTTTTTCCTTTGCAAATCAGCATGAGACAATCAAACAAACAAACAAGCATCTTAGTTTATTCACAAGCCGAACGAGATATAAATCTGCTTGTACTGCAGGAATGGCACCACTTTGTACTCTGTTTTTCCCTCGACTCGTTCCTGCTGTTTTATGGAGAAATGAAGGAAGGACCCAGTCATCTGTCATTTCCGTAACAACCCTTTCTCCACAATTTCAGGAGACAAAATGTGCAGAAGTGAGACTCTTGTTTAACTGGCATGACTGTCGCCTTGGTGGAGGTTAGAGCCTTGTCTGGCTGCTTTGTTGCAGTACGCACAGCTTGATGTACCCAGATAGAAATGTCGGATTGCTGCCTTCGTTTGCAGTGGTGTCATGAACGAGAAACCTGGACTGCCATGGGCTGCATGGTCTTTAGCGACGAATCCAGGTTCTACTTGGGATCCTACAACAGTCGAGTAACTCAGTTTTTATGTTTCCTAGCACTGTCTTGTCTGACTTTAAGCTCTATCATAATATGTCTGTGACCTTTTTTATGACCTACCTAGGATAAATTGCTGCAGAACTGTCTTTATCACTTACAGTACTGTGCAAAAGTCTAAGGCCACCATTAGATTGTTTTACCAATGGCATAATGACCATATATAACATCATTGTTGACAATTGGACCAAAAAACTTGGATTTGTCACTCCATAATCTTCTTTTCCACTTATCTTCATTCCAATCTTTGTGAGTTTTGGCGTATCTTATCCATACCTCATTTCTTGGCTGCGATCCTGATCAAGCTTCTTCAGACTCTAGAAGGATCAACTTGGCATCCCGACGCTCCCAGATGCTGCTATTGCTCAAGTGTAAGGGAAGGAAACATTAACTACGTATCACTGTAGCCTACAGAAGCTGTTCTGGTTGTTTTATAATAAAGAGACTGAGAAGAATTATGTATGGTCATTTTATCTAATGGTGGCCTAAGACTTTTGCACATTACTGTACATCAGACAACATTAAGCTCTACCTTTAATTCTCAATAGCTGTTCCAAGTACCTATATTACCCTACCTTAATCTCTATCTGTATCTTTTCAGAACTAATTCTTAGTATCTAGGTCACTTAACCAATTATGGAATAACAAATGAACTATCTGGTGAGTAGCTAAAATATTGTCCTTGCCAACAGTGCCCTTCACATGTTCTGTTTTTCCGCAATAGATTTTGAACAGGAACACATTTTCAAAGCAAAACCAGCCAAACAGAGTCAGGGCCAAAAAAACAAAACATGATATACGGTATATATGGTACAAAGCTTGAAGTATTTGATATAAAGGAAAAACTTTTGCTTTCAGGCATCAGTCAGGCACTAAATAAGCAAAGTGTCAATCCCTCATGGACATGAGCAGAAACTCCACAGCACTTTCCCCATAAAGAGAAGTGTCAATCTCCTTCCATCACACGTCTGCTCTCATGCAAGAATAATTAGCTGTTTACTTCTTCTTTCCTTCTCGTTTCCATTACTTCCCGTCAAAGAAAAAAAACACTGCCAGATAAATCTTCAGAAATCGAGCTGTCTTAGGCTTTGCTTCAGATGTCTGACGCTCTGAAGCCAAACCGCCATATTTGAGTGATCAGTCGAGTGTGTTTGTGTGTGTTCGCGTGATAAGGAGAACGAGACGAATATATGACTTATTTTGAGAATGCTCAATTAATAGTTTAAGCACAACTTTAAACTCCTTCAGCAACTTTATCACCCGCCCATAGCTTTAGCAAAACTGAAAAGTTGGACTGAATTTGGTCGGCCATCTCCTTAAAATATGACAGTATGGATTGGCTGCACTAAATTACCCCTAGGTAAGAGTATAAAGGGCTCTTCATGTCAGTTAGTTGTGTTTTGTACTATTTATGGGTGCTGAACCAAGTCAGTTACTCAGTGAGACAGTTTTCTATAAACTTATAAAACATGCAAAATATAGTGCTGTGCAAAAGTCTTAGGCCACCAGTAGATTAGCTATACCATTGTTTAGGCATTGTTTATTTCTCAGTGACAACCAGAAACTCCTGGAAACAAGTACTGCATGCTACGGTGGGGAGTATTTAGTGTTTCCTCCCCTTACACCTCTCTTTTTGGAAGGGTAGCAGCCAAGAAACCACATTTTTAGAAGAGGAGCAGGGTGTAAAAATCTAAGATATGCTAAACCTCACAAGATTGGAATAAAGATCAGTGAAACAAGAGGATTATGGAGAGATGAATACAAGTTTGAAATTTTTGGGTCTAATCGTCGACAGAATGTTACTGTATACATGGTCATTATAGCATTGCTGACACAACAAATCTAATAATGGCCTAAGACTTTTGCACAGTATGGTATACAAGTTAACTGCTTTTACACAGCTGGAAAACCAGAAACAACTCAAAAAAATGCTCAGAAATCGCCATAGATAACTTGCTGAGTCGTTGCTAAAATGCTAACTGAGCCATAACACTGGATCTATTTACAATATCCAGACTGGTCAGGCAGATTAAAAGCATGATTGTACCAATAATTGTGATATTTGGTTTACAAGTTTCAGACAATGAACTGATTTGAACTAATTGTTGGCTTTCTTTCAAAGTTTTAAGGCTTTTTCACACCGAGTTGATTTTTACAGACGAAAAAGAAACGCATGTCAATTTTTGAAAAAAGAAAAAAATGCCGTCCTTCACGCAGAGTCCGAAACTGACGGACTGTGGCGGTGTGTAAAAATTTGAATTGGAGCCTGTTCTAATTTCTGTGTTGTTTGGAGGCGTTAAAGTCAGGCTGACCAATCAGAGCTCGGTTGTCAGGCAGAACAGCTCATCAAGAGCTTATAGGACGAGCAACACTGACTATAAAAACATGGATAAATAAAAACATCTGGTAGAATAGAACTGAAAGGCTGGAGAATTATGGTGAGAAACCTAATACAGAAACTAATCTAGAGCTTCCTGCACTAATCTTCACTCATGTCTATTTTTTTGAGTTGACGATTTGAAAAATACACGCTGAAATCTCCATGACACATTAAGAGAAAGGAAATTTTAAAAAAGCAGAAGAGTATTTAGACAAAAAGCAGTGCATTTGGTGCGGAGGTCCCACTGCGTTAAAAATTGGATTCGGTTTTGCGTGGCTTTCCTCTGCTCTTGACCTTTTTCTCCATCTCTATCCAAAATATTTTTAAGTCTGTTCCTGCTTGTTTCTCGCATGCCTGGTGGTTCATGTGCTTGTTCCTGCATTGTGGTTCTTCCAGCTTTCCTCTTGGGTTTGTAACTGTTTTGTGTACAAATCGGTTGCCTGTGTGTAGCCTCTTTGTTCAGCCTCTCTGTGCTTTCTCTGTGTTGGTTCTGTATGTCCAAGGTATGAGCTGTTTATCTATCATCTACGCCGCCCAAGGAGGTCGGGTCCCTTTTTGAGTCTTGGTCCTCCCAAGGTTTCTTCCTCATAACATGCCACTGTCGCCCTAGGCTTGCTCAATTTGGGATTGGACGTAGATATGAGGAGATAATCTAAAATTGTAAAGTTGCTTTGAGACAATGCTCCATTGTAAAAAGCGCTATATAAATAAATCTGACTTGACTTGACTTGACTGTTTGAGTCCTGTATGCCTGTTCTATGTGTTTATTCTTGGTCATTAGCTGTTTTCGCACATAGAAACCCTGAGTTTATGGCGATCGGTCCAGATGTAGACGTAATCCAAGTGGATACATCAGTTTTGGCACTGATGGCTCAGTTATGGCATGGCAAGTGTGTTCTTTGGCCCAACTGTTGCCAGCCACAATAAAGTTCACCATGGCATTCAGACTCTGGGCCAAATGTGGCCCACCATTCTGGCTGCCGGTGCAGTTCTGGCTGCGTACTGGCAGAGAGATTCGGTTGAAGCCATCGCTGTCATTCCACTGCGGTATGCGGGCCGAGGGAAAAGGTAAGTGTGGCCTGTGTTGAGCTCAGGCAGCATGTTTAAATATACTGTATAAGCAACAGATCTTCACACTAAAATGGACACGACCACACAGATAAATAGACAGACATGATGGAGGGGGTACAATGGGACTTTGAGTCGTATGAGCGAAATTCACGTGGCTTACATCACCCAGCGTTCCTACTGGTGGTGAGAGTGCACACCAAAAAAAGCTGTTTAGCTCGTTTGGCCTGTTAGCCCAATGTCATCCCTCCCTAGCCTAAGACGTTCCTCTTGCCTTTATCTCTATTATTGTGTTATTATTCCCTGTGTTTCTTCATCGTTCAAAAGAACTCACTTGCATCGACGTGCTGCCTCAGTCTGCTTACCTCCATTATTTGCTTGATGGATTTTCCATAAATAAACAAGCCTGATTAAATGTAAAGTACAGGGCGACAACAGTTGTGCGGGCGCACTCGGAGGGAAATCGCTGATACCAAAAGATGCCACACTTTCTTGTAGAAACAATGTGCGCACAACAACTTGTGCCGGCGCCTCAGCTGGTTCTTAATAAAGACTTTCTATATAAGATTTCTGCAGGATGTGCCACAGACGGAGAGACAGAAATCCAGAAGGAAATGAGGGTTAGAGAGAGACAAAGAACGGAAGAGCATGCGAATCTGGTCATTTGGAAAGCTTAACAAGTGGGTTTAAATGCCCGCAGCCGTTACAAAGCGCATTAATGAGTTGCAGGATCAATGAGCGTCTGTTGTGATGAATCGATTCTCAGTCGGACTAATTGACAGGACGAGTGCTTAACTATGCTCTCGAGGGGAGAGGAGTCGGAGGATCAGATATGACCTCAGAATTACAGATAAGGCCACTAATTCCACCAGAGAGAAGAGACGCAGCACACACACACACACACACACACGCAGTAACACTGACTGAACGTCACGCCCACCTCAGCCGTCTTTCTGACTTTAACATTTACTAACTTTACTTTTTTCGGGTTTACTTTCAGCTTAAATCATGTCTAGTGGAACTCGAGCCAGGTGCAGACTCCTGTCCATTAGCTAATGATTCAGTTAATGAGGAAAAGGTCAGCGCAGAGTCATGCTCCAAACTCTAAATGCAGCAAATGCCACTTAAACATTCCGTTAAACAAGTAAATAAATAAATACCTTTTAGGGAAATGGCAGAGCTTTCCATTCGAGGACGATAAAAGGCGTAAGCGTGTCCATTAGGCGGCCGGGAAAGCTGAGCTTTGACTCTCAGCCCAGCGTGTTTGTGCCAAGGACTGACATTGGCGGCGACCACTCATCCATCACAATCGTCCCTAATGAGTGTCTTTCATCATCAACTCTAAAAATCCCCTCAAACAATCAGCCCTCATCATCATCACTTGCTATCCATTATCACTGCCCTTCCTAATGATCCTTTATCCTCACGAACCCTAAATATCTCATAATCACTCCCCGTGACCTTCCCTCACACTTTTTAAATGCAGTTCACCTCACAGATGATGTTCAACCCCACCAGGAGCCGCTCCCGGGACTCAAACTCTGGTCACCACAGTGGTCGGTTGGCGTATTAGACCTCTGGGCGTCCAGATCCTCCTTAAACTTTTTCCTCCTTAAAATTTCCTTTATTCACAGTAACACCCTCCTTCAAAATCAAAGACGATCCCTAACAGTCAGATCTTCTCTAGATCCTCCATAATGAATCTCGAACAAAATCAAACCTCAAGATAATCCCTAAAAACCTTCCCTGTGGTCAATCGGCATCGCTGCTGCCAACAATTAAGCAGTAACAGGAGAGGGAGTGCCAGTATTTGACGTTATAGCTCAAACCTCAAGGGCATTATTGCAATCATACCACAGTTCCGTTACTGCCATTTTGTGTTAGATTTTAAGATAAAGAGGTCAGAAATAAAGAATTTGTCTATCAACATTCTGCTAAGTAAAATAGTTAACTTCTGTAAAGTATCAGCATCAGACTCTGGCCTTCATTCAGTCATAAGAGTAGAGGAACAGAATTTCCCAATAACTGTTTATTATACAGACAATAAACACACAAAATATATCAACTGATACATTTTAATTTATTAAAAAAAAATTGATTTCCATTCAGCAAATAAAATGTTGCTGATTTATAAGGCAGGCTGTTACCAAGACACTATTCACTCAACAGAAGAAAATCTGAGTGAGACCCAGGTGCTAACAGACGTCTTGGATTGTGCTAAAGAACATCTCTCAGCCAAACTGAGAGGTCAGAACTAACTGTGGAATAATAAAGATCTTCTAGATCTTCTCCAGTGACCCTACAGTATCAAGCTTGAGGAGCCATTCTGATATTCATTCACTGTCTGTTTTCCCAATGATCCCCTTTATGATCTTTGCTAAAACCCTTCCTTCAAACTCATCCCTTAGGATAAACACTCATTTCCTTTAAACTTCCCAGTGAACCCACTCAAGATGCCCCAATGTCCCGTTCTGCGCCATCAACCGTAACGCTCCAGCTACAATGCTGAAGATCATCCCTTACAATCACTCCCTATGATCTCTCAAGAGACTTCACAATGACTCTTGTTCTCACTCTCTGGTCAACAGTACTGATCCTTCACCATCTTAAAACCTAAACGTCCTTGTCAAATCCTTTCTTAATGACCCTCCTTCTAGATTAACCCTAAAGATCAACCCAAAAACTCATTTCTCGCACCTATTGAGTGTCCTGCATCATGAACCCTGAAGATTTATCCCTACAATGATTCCCTGGGATCCTGACTCACACACCTGTGACCTTTCATAGTGATCCCATTGTAAAATCCTACCGAATGACCTAAATTACCATTAGTCATAAAGAACAGCCCTGATGATCCTTCATATTCAAACCTAAACATCATACCTAATGACCCGCGTTCACCATCATTCTTTTAATATTATTCCCCATATCCTCCGCAAGGACCCTCCTTCACTTCAACCTGAAACCCTTTATCCCTAAATATTTGCTCTAAAGGTCTTTTCACACCAAGTATGATTAAAAAAACACGGATGCGATTTTTAACACAGTGGGACCTTCACCCCAAGTCCGATGTGTTTTTTTTGTCTAAACACTGAAAACTCCATGTCTGATTTTGCTTTCTTTAATTAGTGCAGGAAGCTCTAGTTTGTCTTTTTAGGGGTATGGTCAGATTAGAATGCACCTAGATAAACAAGAAACAGTTCCATCAAGTGACTGTGAGGTTTATCACCATCATTCTCCAGCCTTTCAGTTACATTCCACCAGATCTTTTTGTTAATATCCGAACCTATGAGCTCTTGTGCTCTGCTGCTAGCAGGATGAGCTGTTCTGCCCGACGACCGAGCTCTGATTGGTCAGCCTGATTTTAACGCATCCTAACAACACAGAAATTAGAACAGGCTCCGGTTAAAAATTTTACGCAGCATCGCAGTGTGAAGGATGGCATTAATATATGGGTGTTCTTTTTCAAAAGCTGACGTGCGTTTTTATTGTCCGCAAAAATCGGACTCGGTGTGAAAAGGACTGAATGATTAACCATAAAAATAAACCTCATAATGCTCTTTAATTAACCATCTTCCGTCACAACCTTTAGGTGCTTCACTGTCCGTTCCTCACTGTCCTAAAGTGCCACTTCTCTCCACCGTACATCCCTCAGGATGTAATCCATTCAGCAATGCTGAAACTGTTTAGAAGGTGGCCCAGCGCTAAGCTTCTAACAGCGTTATTTCCATGTCTAAAGAATGGATGATTCAGTATGCATCATTGCATCTCATGAGTCACCAGCTCTACAGGCTTCAGCCACCAAGCACACACTGTACCGGGTTCAAGATAAATAACAACATAAAAGCAGTTCTTGTTAGTAGTTTGCGATTCCTGGACCTGACTGCACCGCTCGCCGGACCGGGCACGGCTTCAGCAGACGTTCACAAAGCGCAAGGAAATCTCTCCTGATTCCCTCCATCTGATAAAGCCTAAAACAATAAAACTCAGCTTTGTGGAACAGCTGCTCTGTATCGAACGCTGCTGTTCTCCCATGATAGTCAGATCCTAGACACAATCCTGCGACATGTCCAAATAAACTGGCAAGAGCATCTTCTAATAATCCCGATGATTAGCTATTTAATGTTCAGCTGCCACCCGACACTGATGCTAAGCCTATATTCTGCTCGTTCACTCGTATTTATTTATGTCATTAGTTTGCTTGGCAAGAGGAGAACTTGTATCTGAGTGACTGTTAGAGCTGAGATTTTTTTCCCACTCAGTCTTCTTCTCTACATACCGAAGTGACTCAGACTTGCTCGTTCCTGTTCCCACCTTTAATATAGCTGATCAAATTAACACATGACCTGTTAATGAGCTATTCAGTGCTAGAACGGGATGAAATAACAACATATGTGATACAGATGAACCAACGGACAGGGTTTGAGAAACATTCATCTACAGCAAGAAAACCATATGGCGCAATAATAGCAGTTTTAATTGTCTTATTATTTTGAGGGAGAGAGAGTTGTCAAGTCTAATATAATCAAACAAAGTCACAATATTTAAGAACTATGATAATAGTAAGAACATGTGTATGTAAGTAAGTATGAGATAGAAATCTATGTTTTATATCGTACGTGCCATTTAACAAACATAGAACAACATGCATTTGCTCCATCCATCTCATAATATTATGGGTTACAAGCTGTTTGTCCAATGTCCAAATACTTACGATGACTATACAATCACACCATAGACACCATAGGCACGCAGGCTTCAGTAGGAGTCTATTAGCTCTATGTCAGGGGATTCAAATGATATTTTGAATGCAAGGAGTGCTGACTTTCAGATTAATGAACACTATAGTGCAGTGAGATGTTTCATAATTTCACCAAGATTACTGAATAATATAGACATTTTGGTAAACATTCCATAGCCATTTCACAACCGCCTGTGATCTACACCCACACACTCAAACACGCATACACAAGGTGCCCGTGGCCCGTCCAGGTTCCTACCTGCTCCCGATGACAGCAGTGTATCTACAAGATAAAAGAGAGAAGCAAAGGTTAGAGATTTAATACAGATGATGAAACACAGTCTGAATACACTAAGAAGTTTCTTTATTAGACACTTTGAGCAAATATCCACAGTCCTGTTAGTGAAAAAAGTATCCGAACCCCCGGGCTGGCTAAAGATAGATGTTTGGATTAACAAACTGATACTGAAGGTGTAGGTTCGAGAGGGACCTTGGCCTTAAAAAGCCACACAAAGTCGTATCATGTGATCCAAATCACATTTCAAACCCATTTCACAGAGATCTAGTTGACATGACCATTGGAAGACCATAGGAAATCTGGTACTGATGAGGGAGCGTCATGCAAAGATCACACCAAAAAGTGCAAAGAGGTGCCAAGTGTAACTACAGAGTACACTAATTAATTAAGGGCATAACATAAAAACACAATCTTACAGGGTACATTAAGGGACTTTGGTCAAGGTGGTAGCTTGGACCTTCTGGTCTGTAGTCCGGTACATTACTCACTGAGCCACCACAGTCTGCATGCATGGTTTACAAAGTATCTCAGACAGTGTTTTATGCTCATCAGGACACATCATGGGGCACCGATGGTCTGTATCACGTGACCCCAGACCCAGGCCCCACAAGAGAGTCGGTAGCCTCCGGCAAGAATCTCTCTCACACCCACTAACACACACACACACACTCGTTCATTTCCATATCTTGGATTTTCAGACTTTATGTACCAGGAAACTGGTAACCCATATTCACCTTGCCAGAGGCAAGATACGAACCGGGAAAGCACAGCAGCCCAGGGTTCAAATCCCACCTCTGTCAAACTGCCACTGGTGGGACCTTGAGCAAAGCCTTGATCCCACAACTGCTTGGATGGTAAGTACACTACATAGCCAAATGTATGTAGACAGCCTTAATTAGTGGTCTCTGTTATTTGGGCCACACTCAGTGTTAAGAGTTCACCATCCGAAGCAGTGAGGTTTTCTAATTTCTATTATCCCTTAAATGTGGATTGTATTAATTGTCCCTTATATGTCTACTAGTTAAAAAACAAAGCGGTTTAATCCCAGCCGGGGCTGCTCAGATCATTTGTAAGTTAACCTAGATAAGAGAGTCTTCAGGAAATGCTGTAAATGGAAGTCATTAAGATGTTTGTGCAGAATCTGTTAGATATACTACACATTCCCACAGAAAGGCACTCGTACTATACCGCACCATGACCGCCTGCTGTGCCGCCACATTTAAAAGATCACATTCTCTCAACTAATACGCTGAGATATGACAAACTGATTGAAATGTTTAATAAGACTACGTTCAGGCCGAAATAAACATTCTACGTTATTCAATTGCATGAAGAAGCTGGTAGACAGGAAGCGACTGGCTGAAGATCATTTATCACATGACTGATACAGATTCCATCAGAAGCAGCTTCACTTACTGTGACTGATGGATATGAACCGAGTGTGTCATGCCATACCGATTTTAAATGCATTGGCCATAACATTCACTTTCTATGGCTACACACACATGAATTGAGAGGCCCAGAGATAATGTGAGTAATATGATCTGTCCTGTGAGGTTATAGTCAGCTGACCTGCACCACTGACAGCAGCTTCAATGTGTGTGTGTGTGTGTGTGTGTGTGTGTGTGAGAGAGAGAGAGACTCAGGTCGGTCATACTGTAATCAGACAGACAGGGTGAATTTCACAGAGCCAGATGTGTTCTGGCAAGAGAACAATATCAGGGAGCCTGAGCCCTCCCACACACACACACACACACACACACACACACACACACACACACACACACACAGTCAAGAGGGGAAGTTACTGCACCTATTTTTCAAGCCCCTGCCCAAGAGAGAAATGAACTCTGTATTTGTGTGGACTGTTTTTTGGTTTATGTTGTTGTTTTTAATTAAATCCTTACTTGAGCTCTGAATTATGGACACTGTGTTAAGAGTAAAAAGTATACAAACACCTTATCTTACTATGGGCGACACGGTGGCACAGTGATCAACGCCGTCACCTTACAGCCCCAGTTCCATTCCCGCCCTGTACTCTATTGGAGTACATGGAGTTTCCATCTTCTCTGATTTCCTCCTACATACTAAAAACATTTGCTTCGTCAACCGGTGCCTGCTTCGGACTGGCACCCAGTCGAGGGTTGGTTCCCACCTTGCATCCTGAAGGTTAAGACCAGGCTCTCTGAGACCTTGAACTGAATTAAGCAGGTGCGGATGAACTGTTATTGGGGTTCAAGCACACAGTGTGTAAAACCATTTTGTTTTTGTCAGGATTTTTCTTCTTTTTCTCCTACAGAAGAGACCGTAAGTCGTACAGACACCAAACATGGAGGCTAGATGTAGTTTGTGTGCGTCTAGCCAGGCAACAAGATTGACTCTGATTGGCTGACGGGGGGCGCTGTAGCGAAGCGTCAAACTTCGAGGTGAATATCCTACAACGTAGGATGTAGAGACAATTTTTTCTTTGTTTATTTGGTTTATTTAACATCGCTGTCAGCATCAGTGGCCATTTCAGCGGCACACATTCAAGGTTACATCAAGACTAGTCATATATACACTCAATTTAGTGTAATCAATTAACCTAACACCCATGCCTTTGGATTGTGGGAGGAAACCGGCTTACCCGGAGTAAACCCACACAGAAAGTACCCAGGACCCAAAACTCAGGACCCTTCTTGTTGTGAGGCGGCGGTGCTACCCACCGAGCCACCGTGCCGCCCATTTTCCCCAATGAATAATTGTCTCATGCCCTACAAAAAAGCCCCAAGAACCCATAAGCTCCGCCCACTTAGATTTGCACAGTATGCAAAATCAGACAAATTTTTGAGTGCAAAGTTTGGAGTCTCTGGATTTTCAGCCCACAGACACCAATCTGGTAACAAGTGAATCCTAAAAGGTTGACCTTTAATAATTATCAAAAAAAGTTTGAATTTCTATAGAGCCAATCAAAACATGGGTGGAGCCAACCGAGCGAAGAGCACACAAATACCCTACCAACGTTGCAAATTATAAATAGCGCAGTCTAGCTAGGTAGCTAGCAGTTTCAGTTAGTCACTCCATGCTGCTTCGGTGAAACAAGTCACTTTTTTCTTTTTAAATGTGCTCATGTGTCTGTGCAGCTCACTAATTGACTTTAGTAAGCAAGTTTGCACTCTAAGTACTGCACTATCCTGGTTAGCAAGAAGAGACGGCATTTCCCTTTCTTAGTAACGGACTTTAAGTACATCAAATCAGTACACTGCTGTTGTTTCATGCTTTTTTGCTTTATTAGTTCAAGGTAATTATTTCAGAGTAGAGGCAGTAATGTAGCTAGCTGACGTACAGGCTACGAAGCCCCCGCGTTCACATTCACGGCACGCTTTTTAATCTGACTGAGCGCTCGATGGCAAGGAGCTAATCTATTTCGAGCTCAGAGCCAGTGTGTTTTTATCATCATTATGCGCATGATGGCCACATGTGTTGGAAAAAAAGGGGGAAAAACGAGAAAGCACGAGAGGGAGAAAATGGTAATTACACATTCTCTCAGCAGAGGCATGATGAAGGAGCCCAGCGTGATGCAGAGGTTTTGCTTTCTCCCCTTCAACCAAATTCATTCCAAGTCTTAAGTTGTGACAGCGTTTCTTTTTTCTGCTTCGCTCTCACTCGAGAAACGATCGCTAAGATGCAAAGGCTTCACAAAAGTCCCAGGATCCTTTGCAGCGAGAGTCTGAGTGAATTTTTATGGCCGTGTTTTGCCTCCCTGAGGGATTGGGCTTAGGGAAACAGAGACGAGTGTCAACAGAGGGAAAACCGGTCAACAGCATTTATGCAAAATCCCACTAATGCCACTTCAGCTAGAAATTAGCCTGGATGGATTCAGCAGTGGAGGGGAGGAAAGATGGAGGAAGGAGATTTCAGAAAATGAACGAGGCCACAATACCATCACATTACTTTATAAACTAACATCTCGTTGTCATAGCAAACCAGCGCCGTTAATTCTGGGATTGGTATTATTACATTCAAAATAAATCAATTAAAGGTAAAAAAAAAAATTAAGTTGAAGAGTCAAAGTTAAACGCTCTGCTGAGCCCCCTCAACTTTCCTAATCTGTGAAACAGAAAGTAGGTTTCAATGAAATTCAAATCGTGTACACACACACACACACAGACACACACACACACACAAAAGCAGGTGTTGATGGCCTGCCTCTGACCAACAGACCTGTTTGCATTAGGCCCAAATCTCTAATCTGCCACCTCCTCACACCGAGCGCACTCAGTCATGGCTTTATAAACACTCACTGTGGGAATAATTTTAATTAAACCAAACAGATTGTTTTCGATTTTACACTCATGAAGCGAGGAGCGCCGCCACAGTGCCGTGATCTACGCCCCCTGGCGAAAAAAAAAAGAGGCAAACCTAAAACTGCAAAATATTAACCTTTAAATGGAATTAACAACAAATCGTTGGTCAGAAAATGAGCAAGAATGAAGCAAATGCACTCCTGAGACCTGTGGCACCATGTGCTCATCCCTGCTCGTTGTGCTGTGGAGTGTTGGTGGACATCTGGAAACAGGGAAACTCCCTTACATGGACTTCTTGTACACAAAAATAAAACCATGAAAACATTTAAACTGTCATGGCTAGGTGTTCAATATCTTATATATTTTTTCTTAAAATATTAGCTGTGAGCTGGTAATCTGATAGTCCATCAGGCTCATGTTTGGGCCTGGTCAGAGATCAGATCTGAAGCCTACTGAGAATTTTTGGTCTCACATTAAACACAAACGAACTGGGACACATTTGAAGGCACTACCACAGAGTGGAACAACATTTATTTTGCTTCATTGTCTTTGCCCAGGAGAATACAAATACGAATGAAACATGATTATCCCCAGGAGACACATCTGTACAGGGTAACGCCATTAACACTCAAATATTCATAAAATATAAATGGATTTTAAATACAGTAATGATCATTAATAATCACTTCATTTTCTCATTCAATTATGCACTCATTCATACATTTCTTCCTTCATTCATTAATAGTTCAAAATTTGAACGTAAATTTATCTCAGTGTTTAAAATGCATAATTCTGGAGTTCCTAATTTTAAGCATCAAATATTAAAAACTAAAAACAAACTTCAAAATTTCACATTTCACGATTTTTAACAATATTGGGTTCCTCCCTAAAATCTTACATTTTAAAATTCCACTTTTTAAAATTCGTTCCAAAATCAAATATATTAAACACCATAGTTACACATTTTATAAGTAAACATTCTAAATTCATAACCCTAGAATTAGAAGTTTTTATAGGTGGTCTATTAGCCCACCACTACTAAGGCCCGGGTTAGAGACTGGGTTGGGTGTGGCATAGAAGCGTGATTGGCTGGGTGTGAGAGAGGGGGGGCGGTCAGAAAAGAAAAGAAAATTGACAAATTCAAACATCTTAAAGTTTTAAGTTTTAAAGATTCTCAAGTTCTAAACCCAAACGTTCTAAATTCTAATATCCGATGTTAAACTTCTATGTTTATCTTTTTAAAATTCCATAGTTCTGCAATTTCAAACCATTTTTATTACAAATTCTTTGATTCTAAATTCTAAAACATAATGTTAGACATTAAAAGTTAAACATCTAATTAAAACTTCAAATTCTACTATTACACAATCTATAATTCTACAGTCCTAACATTATTCTGTTCTAATCTAGACATCTAACATTTGAAATAATTTTCTATTAGTAAAGGATTAAGTACATTTCTATTACTTTCTATATATTTCTATACACTTGTTTTCTTTGAGTTTATTCTTTGCTAGGCACAGTGCTTTTAGGTGTTTTGAAAGCAGCTAATTTTTTTTGCCTAAAAACAAGAATCTAATCTTCATAGACAACGATAACTGTAGAAAGAGTTATACTGGGGAGCTAGGTGACTTTCAACATGGCACAGGACTGTCGCTATAATAGGGACAATTTAAATGTATTATGAACCGACCAGGGGAAGGGACACTGGTCGGGGGGAAAAAGGGATAAGGAAGGAGGACTCAAATGCAGGAAAAAGGAACACAAAATATGGAGCAAAGGGAATTCGATAAGAAGGGATAAGGAAGGAAGCGGATACACCTTGGTGTAATAGAGAGGGAGCGGATGCAGCCCAAAGGAGAAAGCCCACGCGCTCGATTGAGCGTCTCAGGCTGGGATTCGATCCTGCGCTTCCGTGCAGTGAGTGGCGAGTGAGTTACCACTACACCAACTGGCCGTGGGAGAGAGGGGGGGCGCAGCTGAACGAGGGAGTAAGGGCAAACGGAGGCGCCGTACAAAACGGACTCAAACAAAGGCAGCGGGCGTCAAAAAGGGCCTATAATTAGGAATAGGAATGATGTGAACCTAACAAATAAATGCTCCTGAAACAGGAGGGCGGTTAGGTTGAATTAAACACAACAAAAGAAGATCGCTTACCAGCGAACTCGCAGACGAGCCGCGCATGCGCGGTGGGGATCTCAACGGAGAACCAGGGGATAGCCGTAGCGTTAGCCGAAGCTCCGGCCGCGCTGCACGGGGCGCGAAGCGGGAGGGCTGCAGCTCGAACGTCAGTGAGCATTGCAATAGAAAAGCCCTTGCAGCGTTCCGCTTCCCCCGCAAACCTCTCGGGGGCGGCGATAGGGGTTCCCCCGTGGCAACGACCCTAGGTACCGAGGCAGGAGGAGGAAGAGCTGGCGCCCCCTGGGGCGGAAAAAAAAGGCGTACTTGCGAGCTTGGCCGTCAGCTGAGTGACTGCCACGGTAAGGTCCTGCACCTGTTGCACCAGGGCCGTCAGTTGCTGCTCATGCCGACCAAGGGTGACGCCATGGTGCTGGAGCACAGTGCCCCGCCGTTGGGGAGGGTTGAGGGGGAGGTACACCTGCTGAGTCCATACTGGGCGCACTATACTATTATGAACCGACCAGGGGAAGGACACTGGTCGGGGGAAAAAGGGATAAGGAAGGAGGACTCAAATGCAGGAAAAAGGAACACAAAATATGGAGCAAAGGGAATTCGATAAGAAGGGATAAGGAAGGAAGCGGATACACCTTGGTGTAATAGAGAGGGAGCGGATGCAGCCCAATGGAGAAAGCCCATGCGCTCGATTGAGCGTCTCAGGCTGGGATTCGATCCTGCGCTTCCGTGCAGTGAGTGGCGAGTGAGTTACCACTACACCAACTGGCCGTGGGAGAGAAGGGGGGCGCAGCTGAACGAGGGAGTAAGGGCAAACGGAGGCGCCGTACAAAACGGACTCAAACAAAGGCAGCGGGCGTCAAAAAGGGCCTATAATTAGGAATAGGAATGATGTGAACCTAACAAATAAATGCCCCTGAAACAGGAGGGCGGTTAGGTTGAATTAAACGCAACAAAAGAAGATCGCTTACCAGCGAACTCGCGGACGAGCCGCGCATGCGCGGTGGAGATCTCAACGGAGAACCAGGGGATAGCCGTAGCGTTAGCCGAAGCTCCGGCCGCGCTGCACGGGGCGCGCAGCGTCAAACAAACACACAGCACAGCGAAGGACAAATCACTTGCCCGAGGGAAGGAAAGCACGCAGGGAAACCAGCAATCCGGAGGGAGAGAGGCTGGGCGACGGCGAGCGGCCGCGGGGAGCGCAGCGGATTTTAGGAGGAAGAGAGGTCAGTAGCGATAATCTGTCCCTATAATCCTACCTAATTCCCTGACAATTTTACCTCGAGTCTCCCGAGCTCTACTCGGCTGATCCGCTTATCGGACCAGTCGTACCGGGTAAGCCCTAACGGGGATCGCTACTGAGGTTCTTGGGCTTTGTAATGAACGGATGTCATGTACAACGGTAGATAGTGGCGCCGGCGGGCGGCATTAGGAAGCGCTATTTATAGCGGTTCGACCGCCATATTGCCGCGGCCGGCGACGCCCCCCGCCTTGGGATGTTTGGACCGTAACAAAAAATGAATGAAATATTTGAATTAAACTGACACACTTCTAAATAACCTCGTTCCTCTCTCCCTCCCTCCTGTGGTGTAAGAGTCCAGATTCAGATGCGAGTGAAATCAGGCTGTAGCGTGGCGGTGAGTCATGTTTTTTTCCCGTCCTGATCGGCGAAGGTAATTAAGGATCAGATCTTGCTTATGAGCTGATGGGCTGCTTCTATCCAAATAACGAGCTTTTTGGGAAACGAGCTCCGGCGTTGCTGCCGTTCGGTACGTCTCCTTTTAGGCTTCGGATTAGTCCTGCCTGGAGGACGTATAGTTAATCATGAGCTACGGCTTGTTTATGACAGGAGCTACATGGCTGGTCGACCTGACGATGATGCATGCTGCTCCTCTCTCATTCTCTCTTGGGAAAAGGTCAGCTGGTGATGTGCAGCACAAAACAAGACTCACTCTCCATTTTCCACTGCATGAGGGCACTCAATTACTCTGCTGCTGATGAAAGTCAGCCAGAAAAAAATGCCATGCTGAAGGAAAACAGTGAGCACTGGAATGACACTACAGAGGTCAGGTCTTTATGCGCTCCGTAATAGAAAAAACTGATTTTAATTTAAGTCAAAGGTTATTTTCCAGGCAACATAATGCTTTTCGGCTTTATTAGAGGTGATTTTTCAGGGGGCCCCCTAAAAAAAAGTCCAAGTTTAATGTATTGATGTAATTAACAATGGACGTGGTCTCACAGACTCCACATGAGCAGCCAGAGGTGAGAGTGGAAACAATCCTCGTCTTCAGCCTTTTTCTGGAAGGACTGGGCAAACAAGATTCTTAATTTCTAAAATTCGTAAGGCCAGAGTCCCATGGATTCCAGAGTTCATGGCTTCTCTGGCCATCTTTTTCTTGGAAAGGTGAGGCTCTTGGGGAGAAACATTTGTACGACACCAACCCTGTGAAACATGGGCTTTGAATTTTTATAATAACATCTGGAAACAGGGAAACTCCCTTACATGGACTTCTTGTACACAAAAATAAAACCATGAAAACATTTAAACTGTCATGGCTAGGTGTTCAATATCTTATATATTTTTTCTTAAAATATTAGCTGTGAGCTGGTAATCTGATAGTCCATCAGGCTCATGTTTGGGCCTGGTCAGAGATCAGATCTGAAGCCTACTGAGAGTTTTTGGTCTCACATTAAACACAAACTAACTGGGACACATGTTGCATTTACTCATCAACTATTTGAAGGCACTACCACTGAGTGGAACAACATTTATTTTGCAATTTTGGGTTTGCTTCATTGTCTTTGCCTAGGAGAATACAAATACGAATGAAACATGATTATCACCAGGAGACACATCTGTACAGGGTAACGCCATTAACACTCAAATATTCATAAAATATAAATGGATTTTAAATACAATAATGATCATTAATAATCATTTCATTTGCTCATTCAATTAGGCACTCATTCATACATTTCTTCCTTCATTCATTAATAGTTCAAAATTTGAACGTAAATTTATCTCAGTGTTTAAAATTCATAATTCTGGAGTTCCTAGTTTTAAGCATCAAATATTAAAAACTAAAAACATTTCACATTTCACGATTTTTAACAATATTAGGTTCCTATTAGGTTCCTCCCTAAAATTTTAAAATTCCACTTTTTAAAATTCGTTCCAAAATCAAACATATTAAACACCATAGTTACACATTTTAGAAGTAAACATTCAAAATTCATAACTCTTAGAATTCATAACTCTAGAATAAGAAGTTTTTATAGGTGGCACAGTGGTCTAATCTATTAGCCCACCACCACGGCGGCCCGGGTTAGAGGCTGGGTTGGGTGTGGCATAGAAGCGTGATTGGCTGGGTGTGAGAGAGAGGGCAGGGCGGTCAGAAAAGAAAGGAAAATTGACAAATTCAAACATCTTAAAGTTTTAAGTTTTAAAGATTCTCAAGTTCTAAACCCAAACGTTCTAAATTCTAATATACGATGTTAAACTTCTATGTTTATCTTTTTAAAATTCCATAGTTCTGCAATTTCAAACCATTCTTTATTACAAATTCTTTGATTCTAAATTCTAAAACATAATTATAATTTTCTATTAGTAAAGGATTAAGTACATTTCTATTACTTTCTATATATTTCTATACACTTGTTTGCTTTGGGTTTATTCTTTGCTAGGCACAGTGCTTTTAGGTGTTTTGAAAGCAGCTAATTTTTTAGAAGTGCCTAAAAACAAAAATTTAATCTTCATAGACAACGATAACTGTAGAAAGAGTTATACTGGGGAGCTAGGTGACTTTCAACGTGGCACAGGACTGCTGCCAGCACAGGACTGTCACCACAATAGGGACAATTTAAATGAATGAAATATATTTGAATTAAACTGACACACTTCTAAATAACCTCGTTCTCTCTCCCTCCCTCCTGTGGTGTAAGAGTCCAGATTCAGATGCGAGTGAAATCAGGCTGTAGCGTGGCGGTGAGTCAGTGTTTCCGTCCTGATCGGCGAAGGTAATTAAGATCAGATCTTGCTTATGAGCTGATGGGCTGCTTCTATCCAAATAACGAGCTGAACGAGCTCCGGCGTTGCTGCGTTAGGTACGTCTCCTGTTAGGCTCGGATTAGTCCTGCCTGGAGGACGTATAGTTATCATGAGCTACGGCTTGTTATGACAGGAGCTACATGGCTGGTCGACCTGACGATGATGCATGCTGCTCCTCTCTCATTCTCTCTTGGGAAAAGGTCAGCTGGTGATGTGCAGCACAAACAAGACTCACTCTCCATTTTCCACTGCAGGAGGCACTCAATTACTCTGCTGATGAAAGTTCAGCCAGAAAAAAATGCCATGCTGAAGGAAAACAGTGAGCACTGGAATGACACTACAGAGGTCAGGTCTTATGTGCTCCGTAAGAACTGATTTTAATTTAAGTAAAAGGTTATTTTTCAGGCAACATAATGCTTTTCGGCTTTATTAGAGGTGATTTCAGGGACCCACCTAAAAAAAAAGTCCAAGTTTAATTTATTGATGTAATGCTTTTAACAATGGACGCTGTCTCACAGACTCCACATGAGCAGCCAGAGGTGAGAGTGGAAACAATCCTCGTCTTCAGCCTTTTCTGGAAGACTGGGCAACAAGATTAAATTCTTAATTTCTTAAATTCGTAAGGCCAGAGTCCATGGATTCCAGAGTTCATGGCTTCTCTGGCCATCTTTTTCTTAGAAAGGTGAGGTTCTTGGGAGAAACATTTCTACAAGACCAACCCTGTGAAACATTGGCTTTGAATTTTTATAATAACAACTTGTTACAGACTTCTACTCATAAAGACTGCTTTTGACTGTCATGAACATGAGCATTACTGTTCTTGCTCACAAGTTATTTTCAATTCTGACTTAACCATCTCAAACATCTCTTGTCAACAACATATGTTTGACACCACAGTCCAGTTCATGCCCAGAGTGTCAAAATAAACCCACTGTATGAAAACACCAGAGCGGAGATTCTACAAGGTGCTGGAAAACTTCCTCAGAGACATCATGCAGATGCTGCAGACTTGTCGGCTGCACACCACGTTGGAATTGGAACTCGTGACTGTGGAGTCCATTTGAGTACAGAGAACTCATTATCATGTTCATGAAACCAGTAAGATGGTACACTGTGCTCATAAAGGGGTGCACATGGTCAGCAGCAATACTTAAGTAGACTGAGGGTTTAAATCATGCTCAGTTATTATTAAGGGGTCCAAAGTGTGCCAATAAAACTGTGGCCTCAGGTGCCTGTTCTTAGCGGTCAGGAGTGGCACTCGGTGTGTTCTTCTGCTGCTGTAGCCCATATGCTTCACGGTTTAATGTGTTGTTTGTTCAGAGATGCTCTTCTCGGTGATAACAAGGGGCTATTGAGTTACTATTGCCTTTTCTATCAGCTCAAACCAGTCTGGCCATTATCAACAAGGCATTTTCTCCCAGAGAACTGCCCTGGCTGGATATTTTCTCTTTTTCTGACCTTTCTCTATAAGCCCTGGAGATGGCGCTGTGTGAGAAAATCAGACATTTTCTCATACATTTCCTCAAAAGTCCTTCAGTCGGTGTCTGGTTTAAAGTTCAACATGAAGAACCCTCTGGTGTATGCAAAGATTCTCGGCTGGTTCAAAAGTGCCATTGAACCTCATAACGGTTCTTCCAGTAGTTTAATTTCAACTTACATAAATGAATGGTTTAAGAGTCCTCTCAAGACTGACGGATGAAAGGTGGTGCTGAGAATGAGACGCTACATATCCGGCTCTTTCCCTTCCAGTCCCAGTGACTCAGTACTTATCAGGAGGCTTATATCCCAACTTAAGTTGTTATATGTTCTTTACATATGTTCTCTCTTTAAAATTCTCATATTAGATAACTTAGGTTAAACATCTAGGCTGCCCAAGGAGGGCAGGTCCCTTTTTCTTTAACATATGGGGAGCTTTTCCTTGCCACTGTCACCTCAGGCTTGCTCAGTTCGGGCTTTGAGCCTACATATTTGAAAAGCTGCTTGGAGACGATGCTCTGTTGGAAAAAGTGCCATAGAAATAAATTTGACTTGACATATAAGAGTTTTGAGATTATAAATGAGATTTCATGAAGGGTCTGTGGCAGCACACAGGAAGATCTGCTCTGTGTACACACACACACACACACACACACACACACCTACGTAAATACACACTAATATATGCTTGTTATATCCAGTAGCCATGGTGATCCACCCTGAGAGAGAGAGGGAGAATGGAACAAAGAAATAAAACAAAGCGAGACTGTCAAAGTATTACTTTTAATCGTGTTTTGTTCATTCCCTCTGTTCCCAGCACTTAGGAAGTTCAGTTCAGATCTTCTTAAACGCTGTAGAAGCACCGTGTATCCTCTAACACAGAGAGCCGAAAGTGCTGGGAGTAGGTTTTAATTAATCTTGCGTTACAGTAGTGGTCGGTGCAGCACCGGGAGAAACGTGGCTCACTCTCGTTAGCAACTAATGAATCATCTATTAATGAAAACGGAAAACAGCTATTGTGTGATGCAGATTTTGGTCAGGATTACCTGTTGTGCCACAAGGACAGTATGAAGTCACTTTTAAAGCGAGCAGTGAATGCAAGAAACAGTCTAGTACTGAGATTATTTTCCAAAAAGGGTAAACGCCACAAAGATAAAAATCTGTAGGACGTTCACCATGTTCACTGTACAGCTGTCCACATTTTAGAGTATTTACATGCAGAAACTTTTTATTATGAGTTTTAATTTAATGCACGACCTCTTCAAAGGGCTTTACTGCTTTCTTTTAGGCATGTACAGTGGGGCAAAAAAGTATTTAGTCAGCCACTGATTGTGCAAGTTCTCCTACTTAGAAAGATGAGAGAGGTCTGTAATTTTCATCATAGCTACACTTCAACTATGGGAGACAAAATCAGAAAAAAAATCCAGGAAATCACATTGTAGGATTTTTAAAGAATTCATTGAAAATTATGGTGGAAAATAAGTAGTTGGTCAATAAATGTGGTTCAACTCAATACTTAACATAACCTTTGTTGGCAATGACAGAGGTCAAACGTTTCCTGTAAGTCTTCACCAGGTTGGCACACACTGTAGCTGGTATTTTGGCCCATTCCTCCATGCAGATCTCCTCTAGTGTAGCTATGATGAAAATTACAGACCTCTCTCATCTTCATAAGTAGGAGAACTTGTACAATCAGTTGCTGACTAACTACTTTTTTGCCCCACTGTAAACACAACATTATACCAGTGAAATCTAAATCAGTTCTGAAAAAAAGAACAGGCGACTTATGCCATCTTATGCTTATCTTCTCGCTGTGATAACAGCACGGCTTTTTCTTGATATAATTACGTTCTTTATTGGAGTTATTCTGTTATTAGTATACATGTTTGTGCGCATAAAGCTTGTCGTTACTTGGCAACACTGCAGCGTTAGAACTTAATAAAGAACTAAATTATAGCGTTTAATTAATAATTTTTATTTTTGGTAATTTTTCCTTTAATTTTCAATTATTTGCACAGTGTTATTTCAATACTGTTGCATAGCAACAACTCATTTGTTATTTAAAAAAAACTGTTGTGTAAAAGCAATACACTCAAGGTTGTGCGTTATCACGAATAACATCGCGGCTGTGATTATCTATGGCACACTCCCTATGTTGGTCAATTGCTTAAATAAAACACAACACTCCTTCATATCCCAGTATGCAACTGAAATCACGTAGCAGGCTTCGTTTGAACTTGCTTTGTACACCCTGTGTTATTACTGCACTGTTTGAACTCGCTGTTTGAACTAAACTAAGCCTAAAACTTAAACTGAACTATTTTGCGCAGGAAATGGTCATTCGACTCCAGTAATGTGTTCATGTGACATATGGAAAGATGCAAACACTTCACCTGACCTTCTATATGTGAATGTCGGTCCTCATCAGCAATGTTCACTAATGAAACACCCGCTCTCTTCATTCACTCACATGAGATTGTGACCTTTGCAGCATGAAGACCTTTCTCAAATGCAAACATCGGGCTGCATGACTTAATAAACACAGCGAGAAATGATGAGTGCGTGAGTTTGAAAGTATCAAAATGTAAAAAATCCAACCTGTACACCAGCTGCATCATGGTTGTATCTACGATCACCTCCAAAACTAATAAAACGTATGTATTCTTATGTATGATGTATGGATAGAACATTTGAACATCATTTTAGATTCTTCATTACGTTCGACTCATTTCTTAATCATTTAAGAGCGATTGGCTTGTGTGAAACTTTCATAAATAAGGAATTTGTTTGTAGGGAATGCGCTCTTCCAAAACAATCAGGCATCTCTCCATAATTAAGTGCTTTCAACGCATACAGTGTTGCTTAGGCGTCTTCTCCACTTGATCAATCTCGGCTGATGAGAGGCTGAGAGGGATTTCACTCGGCTGATTATTCCTGTTCAAAGAAATAGCGGTTAAGAGCGAGCGTCACGCTTTCGCTTCAAATAAAATATCAAATGCTCGATGCTAAGCGCTCTTGACTGTGATCCGCTCTCTCAGACGCATCATTATTCTCACAAATAAGCAAAACCCCCTGTGCTTTCTCCTCAAATCACTGCGGCTCACGCCTGAGCGCTGAATTAAATTACGGAACCCACCCGATATTTTAAGGAAATTAGGACACATACACCCATGTACACAGGGATTATGGGATTAGGATTAGGTAGTGTTTATAAAAATGCGAATTTTAATGAATATAATCAGAAAATTGTTGCTTCTGATCCAGATTACAGCGTTTGAACATGATTTGCTTATGTACATCCACATATTGTCATGATGGAGCCAGACTTTGCTGGAAGTCATCAGCCAAACTCTCATCTCCTTTTTGGCCAGCTTCCTTCTGTTCTTACAAATGATCTAAGGATATGGAGATATGGAGGAGATATGGACAAACACAATGCTAGTTTTGGATAAGAAGATGCATTATCTAGATTTCTTCTCTGAAATCTCTCTGAAATCAATATTAATGCGTTCACCTTCCATAACTTTGGTAAAAGCCTAGGTGGTTGGACCTGTCCTGGGAACACTGTGTCAATGACAGGTCCAGGAACAAAGAAAAGACTAAAAAGTGGCTTGTGTCCAAGTCTACACTACATTCTCAGGCACAATTTAGCCTCATTTTTCCTCAAACCTATCTGAAACCATTTCTGCCCCTCATGCATCATAAACCGAGAAGTTTCGTACATACTGTATAGATGATAGCACCTACCTTACAGTTGGGCAAAATCATTAAGGCAAAGCTTATTTTATAATAAAGTTTTGAATATCTCCTGTGATTTTTTCCAATAATGCATTGAAAGTGAAAAATAAAAAACAAAATGCTTAGTTTATTGGCATGGTGCTGTGCACTGGTTCTCTTTGTTTTGCTTTCGGTTGGCTGTTATCACAAACCTTCGTAGGACCCATGGTGACTTATTTTGCATTATGAATGGTGTACTGTACTCTAAAAATGAAGAATAACACCAGAAACACAGCAAAGATCGGCCCTGAGCGAGAGATACTGTGAGACACCGATCAGGTGTCCTCAAAATGTGTCAAGAACCAAATTCGACTAGCTCCGAATTGCTCTAATGCCGAGCATCTTCCAGGTCGACCTGGTGCATGCTGTACCATCAATTCAAGATAGGAAGCCTTCCAAAACTTTTGCCAGAAGTACCAAAACTTCACACACAGACTACCTACCTAAAGATCTTCCTTCTGGTTGGGATGAAGCCACATTTTACATTTGAGACTTTATTAAGAAGAAGTGAGTAGTAATTCTGCAATGTAAAGGTCCATTAAAGGTGTAATGTAAAGGTCCTTCACAGCTGAAACAGTAGTGTAAGGACACCGGGTACAGATTGAATGATGAACGGAGAGAGCAGAATGGAGACCGAGACAAGATCCGAACAAGACGAATGAATCTCCGCTCTCACTTTGTCTTTATTAAAGACTGAGGATCTGGATCGAACGGAGCTTTTAAGAACTTTTGCTTCCATTTACTCTCTGTAACTCCGTCTTAATCACTCTCGCTGGGGAACAAGCTAGCTTGAAGAACGTCCTCCAGAAGAGAAGAGCGCTGTTGTGGGCGGTACGTGATAATGAATTCAAATGTCCGCGGTAGATGTAGATATTTCTCAATCTTGATAAAGTGCATAAAATGTTATCCCTGATTGCAGCCCTGACCAAGACCAGCAGGAGTAAAAAGAGAAAAAAAAACATAGTCCGTGTGTGTGTGTGTGTGTGTGTGTGTGTGTGTGTGTGTTACGCTGTGTAAAGCGGTGTGTGCTGATGAGCTTCAGTGTTTATGAGGTGTGACACAGCTGTCGATAATCTGGTGTTGTTTTATGTGTCTTTAATCCCAGAATACAGATGAGTGCATTACAATCCAGCACATGCAGCAATACATTTAAAGTAATGGGTTTCTGTTTCATCACACTAACCTCAAATGAGATTGGACAAACTTGTGTGCATGTACACACACACACACACACACACACACACACACACACACACACACACCCCGACCTGATTATGAAACAGAAGCATGAGGCTTTTAAGCAAATGCTCAGTGTGTTTGATTACTGAAATAGTGCAGTTGAAAGTAAATGCAATCATCGGCGAACCCATTAAAACCTTGTCATTAATGGGATTGGAGCCAAAGCAATTAGACACTCCAGCATTGCTACGGGCAACCAGAAGGCCAATATAAAACAAGCCCGAGAGAAAGCATGAGGTAAGCACAATACCACTTTGGGGGCCCGTGGAAGCTTCTGTGTGGACGAATTTTGTTTTACATTAAGGGAGAACTTATCCCTTATTAATGTATACGTATATACAGTGGGGCAAAAAAAGTATTTAGTCAGCCACTGATTGTGCAAGTTCTCCTACTTACAAAGATGAGAGAGGTCTGTAATTTTCATCATAGCTACACTTCAACTATGAAAGACAAAATCAGAAAAAAAAATCCAGAAAATCACATTGTAGGATTTTTTAAGAATTTAATTGTAAATTATGATGGAAAAATAAGTATTTGGTCAATAAATTTTGGTTCAACTCAATACTTTGTAACATAACCTTTGTTTGGCAATGACAGAGGTCAAACGTTTCCTGTAAGTCTTCACCGGGTTGGCACACACTGTAGCTGGTATTTTGGCCCATTCCTCCATGCAGATCTCCTCTAGAGCAGTGATGTTTTGGGGCAACACGGACTTTCAACTCCCTCCACACATTTTCTATGGGGCTGAGGTCTGGAGACTGGCTAGGCCACTCCAGGACCTTGAAATGCTTTTTTATGGAGCCACTCCGTCGTTGCCCGAGCGGTGGTGTGTTGGGATCATTGTCATGCTGGAAGACCCAACCACTCAGCATTCTTCTTCCTCCAGTTGAGTTTTTACCAAAAAAGTTCTATTTTTGGCTTCATCTGACCACATGATATTCTCCCAATCCTCTTCTGGATCATCAATATGCTCTCTGGCAAACTTCAGATGGGCCCCTGGACAGGTACTGACTTAAGCAGGGGGACACGCCTGGCACTGCAGGATCTGAGTCCCTCTCGGTGTAGTGTGTTTACAGATGGTAGCCCTTTGTTACTTTGGTCCCAGCTCTCTGCAGGTCATTCATCAAGCTCTTCTGTGTAGTTCTGGGATTTTTACTCACCTTTCTCATGATCATTTTGACCCCACGGGGTGAGATCTTCCATTTTCTTACATTTGCTCCCACAGTTGATTTATTCACACCAACCTGCTTGCCTATTGTAGATTCACTCTTCCCAGCCTGGTGCAGGTCTACAATTTTCTTCCTGGTGTCTTTTGACAGCTCTTTGTCTTGAATGTTTGAGGCTGTGGACAGGTGTCTTTTATACAGATAACGAGGTCAAACAGGTGCCATTAATACAGGTAACGAGTGGAGGACAGAAGAGCTTCCTAAAGAAGAAGTTACAGGTCTGTGAGAGCCAAAAATCTTGCTTGTTTGTGGGGTGACCAAATACTTATTTTCCACCATGATTGACAATTAAATTCTTTAAAAATCCTACAGTGAGATTTCCTGGATTTTTTTTTCTCATTGTGTCTCTCATAGTTGAAGTGTAGCTATGATGAAAATTTACAGACCTCTCTCATCTTTCTAAGTAGGAGAACTTGCACAATCAGTGGCTGACCAAATACTTTTTTACCCCACTGTACACACACACACAAAAAGGAGGAAGTGCAAAAGAGAAAAGAGGAAGAAAAGACAAGTAAAGACAAAAAGACATGAGTTATATAAAGAAGGATCAGAGAAACAAAAAAAATGAAAGACAAAAGGGGACAGGAATAAGAAAAAGAGGCAGGAGAAACAATAGGGAGATGAACAAGATCAGCAAAATGACAAAAGACACATAAAAAAGAAAAGACAGAAGACTACGTAATAGAAGATTAACAAAAGTAAAGTAAGAAGACAGAGAGAGAAAGAGGAAAAAGGACAGAAAAAAGAATGGCCAGAAAAAATAAGAGGAAGTACAATCAAAAAGCAAGGAGACTTAAGAGACAGGAAGGAGAACAAAAGATGAATAAAATGTGGATAGAAAAGAAGAGGAAAAATACTAAGTAATAGAAGAAAAGTACGATTTTAAAAGGAAAATCTAAGAGAGAGAAAGTCCAGGGACCAAAGAATAGAAATAATAATGATGAGGTGAAAAAATAAATCAAAGAAAAGAAAGTGAGAACAGGATGAAAAATGAGAAAGTGGACAAAGATAAAAACAGAAAGATGCATAGGATTAAGGAGAGACAGATGAATGGTAGGATGGGATAAACAGGGAGAACGGAGGAGTAAAAGAGAATGCAAAGTTAGGGGGTTGAAGGCAAAGATAAAGAGAAAGAGAAGATGAAAAAACTACAGTACCAGACCGAAAAGAGAGACCCATAAAAACACAACAGCAGGAGAAGATGAAGAGAAATCAAAAGACAAGCAGTGGAACAGAACAAAAGAAAGAGAGACAGAAGATCAAGAAAAGGACACAGAGAAAGGAAATGAGACAAAACCCTCAGAGACCTGAGATGATACAAAAAGAAGAGATAAACACTCTAGGACAAGGAAGAAAAGTAGAGGATGGAAAGGCTGGAAAGAAACAGAAGAACCTGTTCCAGATAAGCAATAAAAGAAAGGACAAAAACTGGAAGATAAAGACAATAGAGAGGAAGGAGAAACAAAGCAAAACAGTAAGAAAAGGCAGGAAAAACAAAACATAAACAGTAAAAGAGACAAAGGAGGGACAATCAAAAGAACACAAGAAAAAACACAAACAGCCAAAGAGAAAGAGTACAACGAGATGGAATGGGAAGAAAATAAAAGCACAGTAAGGAAAGAAAGAACAATTCAAAACAGGAAAGAGGAACAGAAAAGAATATTACATGAGGCAGTGGAAAAAACAAAGAGAGACAACAGAGGGAGACACAGGAAAAAGATAAGTAAAACAGGATGAAAAGACAAAAGAAAGAAGCAGAAAAGGAAATTACAATAAACAGATGGAAAGAAAAAGAGACAGAACATGAAATTAAGAGAAGTAGTAATAAAAAAACAAAAAAACAAAAACAAGACCAGACAGGAATTAAACGAGTAGGAAAAAAAACAGAGGAAAAAAAAATGACAATGCCAAATTAAATCTGTAGGACAGTTACAGTACTGGGCTGTGGACTATAAGGTCCTAAGTTCAAATCTCACTTCTGCCAAACTGCCACCATCGGGCCCTTGAACAAGGCCCTTAGCCTATAATTACCTGGATTGTAAGACTATCAGCTATAAATCCCTCTGGGTTTAAGTGCAGACTAAATGCTAGATTTAAATGTTAAAAAAAGAAGAAGAAAAAAAAACGCTGTTTATAAAATGGAAACAATAAGATAATATAACCAGAAAACACAAAAAGCCAAAAGGAAATGAAAGATAACTGAAGAGACTGATGAAGGAAACAAAGAGAAAAGAGGGAAAGAAAAAGAGAAAAGGAAAAATAGAAGTAAGAAAAAGAAGAGAGAGCTGACATGATTGGAGAATGAGAAACAACAGATTAAGCAAACACAAAGGACTGAGAAAAGTGGCGAGAGAAGAAAAAGCGACAAGCGGAAATAAAAAAAGATAAAAAAAGATCACAATAGCTCTTATGAAGATTTGATGATAAAAGAGAGGAAAACATGATAAAAGAACATAAGAGTACAAAAGAAATGGAAGGTGCAAAACATAACAGAAAAGCAGGGAAAAGAGAACAAAAACACCATGAAAAATACAACAGAAACAGAGCATCACGGGTTTCCATAAAAAACCACAATCTGAGAGCTCAGATGTACTCCAGTCCATAAAACTGCAACAACTGCAAATAAAAAAACAACAATAAAAGCACCAAAAGATTTGCTTTAGGTCCCCGAGGTTGGAGTTAGGTGTAGCACTAATTAGCTCCAGTAATAATATGTCAGTGGAAAGTCCCCACAATGATAGAAAGACAAACGTTTGTGTGTGTTTCTGTGTGAGTGTGTCTTCAGGGTGTAAGTGAGAGCTTGATTTAGTTCCAAAGACAGCTTGCTAACGGAAACGAGAGCACGAGGAAGGGGAAAATCTGCCAGAAACAGTCGACGTTCTTTCCATCCTAGAGGAAATGGATGGGTATTTTGGATTTCCAAGAATAAACGTGAGTATGATCTAAAAAAACCTTCTCCTTCTTCTTCTGCCCTCTCTGTCCACTGGTTAAAGAACATGTAGAAGGGTCCTATATTCCCAGGGTCCTGCATTCCCATTGGCCCATATTCTCATTCTTCTATATGTTCTACAAACAGTACATAAAGTCTTCAGATAAGGTTCTGCATTTCTAGCTCTCATTGTTCTGTGTTCCCGGAGCTGTAATTTCCAGTGGGGCTCCCTAACAAGCTACCTAACACTAGCCAGCTACAAATGAAAACAAGCAAACGAATAACGTGTTACATCACGTAGATGGCTAAGTGTGCAACGACGCTAAGATTGTGTAGCTAACTGAATCTTTTTGTACATTATCAGAATATTCTGGTTAGTTTCACAGTAGAACAACATAGGCTAAGGATTCTAACAATTGTTACAAATGGGGTTTTTACTATTTATTTCATTACATATCATTTATTATATACGGAAGCGACCTTATATACCCCACAATTTTATCATATTTCCCAAGGAGGCTTTTTTCCTGTTGGCTATTTCTTCCACCATCACTTCTCTTTTTTGTTTGATATTTCTTAATTCCTGGTTTGCTGTTTTCCCTCCATTTTGCCGTCCTCTGATTGGATTAAAGTAGACAACGGAAATAGCTGAAAATGCAAATTCTAAATGTGTCTCACACTATATATTTTAAGCTCTAAAATGCAACACAGCCTACATAAGAAAACATTGATGATTCTCTTAAGATAACTGTAAGGAAATAAAGAGTTTCTAAAAAATTATATTTCAGAACATTGAGGAATTTTTGAGAATTGCATTCAAGAACAATCTTATGAACTTCTTAGTGTTTTTAAGAACTTTTGCAAGCTGCTTCTTAAGAGCACTTTTGTGAATCCGGCCAAAGATCCTTAAAGTTAGGCGTTCTCCAACAGGAGACATAGAAATAATAAAACTGGAACTTCACAAAGTATATCAGACAAAAAAAAAAAAAAAGAAAAAGTTCCAGATCTCACTGTTGTCTGCTCACTGTCGCTTTAATCCTGTGGCTTTAATATAAAGCACCTAATCCAACACTGAGTTTATTCCACTAGCACAGGAGAACACAGCAAATCATCTCCAGCTCCACCTCATTCATCTCCTCCATCTTCTCCAGCTCTCGATCACACCGAATCTGCGATGAGCACCGCGCTCTGCAGCTGCACGTCTCGCTTTCTCCAAATTTAGTGCCTGATTAAAATTTCTTCGCACCTTCCCAAAGCGCTCATTATCTCGGCCAGAGCTGCTGCCACGTGCACCTGAATAAATTACTGGATACACGCTCAAAAAAAGAGAAGAGACAGAGTTCCCTCAACGACTCGGGTCCACTCAGATCTCCAATACAAAGCTACACAGTGGGAGAACAAATTGAATGAATGCCCTTTGACTCTGGAAATCAACAGGAGCTAAACAGAGGTCCTGCTTATTTATGGCTTTAGGCATGCATGTGTGTTGTGTGTTTTTGTTGTTTGGCGATTCCCCAGTACTACCAATGTGAATACCATGCAGAGCCCCATGGTTGCTGGGTGCCATGGTCTCTAGAGCCTGTATTTAGAGAACCCTGAATAATCAAATCAAGGATTTATGTGTCAAAGTCCCTTATTATGAAGGTTCTATCATGTCAAGGGCCTTAGACCCATGATTCTCCACCATATAGTCTCAGTATTCCCACTTTCCTTTATTCAAATTAGGGGTGTGCGATATGGATAGTCTACGATGATATCTTAATCGTTGTTGTAACGATGTGCAGGGTCATACCATCTCAGGTCTTCTACATCCTTCTAGCTCTCTATTACCAGGGTCCAATATTATGAAGCCACTAGAGGTCGTAGTGTAACCCTGTTTTTAACACAACTAAAGATGTTGTTGGGCATGACATTGTGGCGCTATAACCCCCTATATAGCCAAGATAAAACCATGATAAAGCATGGCATCGAGTGGCTTCTTGCATCTATAAAACTGTGCTGAAAACAACTTGATGAAACACAGCAGTGTTTATCAAAGAGATGTATTATTAACACTCATAATAAATAATTCTTCCACAATGTAACAGTCTCTATCCGTTCAGTCCCACATGAAAGCCGACAAACAGCTGAAACCAGGATTCAGTTTTTCTGTTCTTAAGTGTGCTTACAAAGAATTTGCTTTAGCTTGGTTTTATTGACTCTTTTAAAGTCAGCATGCACACATGCCTCAGCACACCAACTGTGAAAACAGCCATGTCCTTCATTTGCAATCCCTTTCTCATCCCAGAAAGTTGAACCAGTTCATTTGGACACAAGATTTCCGTCAGTCGTTTAAGTGAAGGCTCAGCAAGTTGGAATCTTCCCCGGGCTTACATACAGCACAATTGCATAATGACCCATACCAGCACCACTGCAGAACAATTTAACCGGTGATCAGTTTCATATGCAAATTGCCACGACCATGTGCTATTCACACAGGATTGGGGACTAGCTGCAATCATGGCACTGTAAGATGGTGAGAGATCCTCGTCTTTAGAATAAGCAGACCTGGCAACCAGCCTGGTGTTGTTTGGGCTTGCATGCATGCACAGACTGAGAAAACTGATTGAAATCAGTCACTGGTATACATGCTATGAGTAATCTGATTACTGGGATAAAATCCAGCTGTCTTTATCGGATTTCTTAATCTCGGATATGCTGTGTATATGACCACTTCAATAATAGCTGATATAGAAATGATATACTATTTCTTGGACCTCTATATTCCCATCATCTGATATATTAATGCTCCTCTTTCCCATGATGCTATACTCTATATATATTATGAGCAGGATCCTTTGTCCCTTTGATACTGTGTTTTCAGATCTTACAGTATGTTCGTGCTTTCTAACCTTTCTTTTTTTATTTAAAAGTCTCAATATGAGAGAACAGTTCAATATTCCTGAGCAGACACGTTTAGATCAGTGTGTGCATACATGCTTTAGTATTGTGCTAACATGTGAACTGCAGGAGATTTCTCATTAAGAACTGGTTGGAATCGACATGCTGAGATCAATAAGTGAGTGTCAGAGCAGGTAACAATAAAGTAATAACACGATCACCACGTTGTGACCCCGGCCTTGGGGAAGAATCACACAATCGTCCCATGAGGCTTCGACATAAAGAGCAAGTTCTCAATAGAAACCGACTTTCTGGTTTGCTTCAAAGCCGAACTGAAGGTCAGAATTAAAGAGAGATGTACAGAAATTAAATTTAGTCACTGGATGGCTGACTGAAAGAAGCTTTTATGTAAGACATACAGAACTCAGGCTGGCAGAGAAGTTTTAAAACCCTTTCACCAGTCAAGGTTAGCAAAGAAATGGCTGTACATCTGCATCGAACTTTATACGTCTGCAGTTCTGAGAATGATTAAGTGCTGCTTTTCATCGGTCCGGCATTCAAGACACATGGTACATAGCGCCGACCTTGTTTCAAACTACAGATTTTTGTCAATCCAAAGGATTTTTTTGGTGTGTGTATATCATGGCTACATATCATTCATCTCTACTTACAAGCACACTATACAGCAACATGTATGTGAATCCCCTTTTCACCAGTGTTTTTACCGATATGAAATATGATCCAGGTGTATGATATAATGACTACAATTAAGTATCACCGGGACAGTGGCGCCGAGACTGAGGGGGTGTCTGAAACTGCACCCATACACTGATATGATATACATATATGTAATATAATAATATAATAATATTGCAGATAATCTTTCCATAGTTCTTATTCAATCTTTTTGGTTTTATGGTGATAAGCATACCATATTGGTGGATTACTGGCACCGAATGGACTGGATTACGTGGATCGCCTTTGGAAGATCTCACCATTGAGTGTCTTATTTAGGGTTCCCATTTAAAAAATCTGAATTTTTGTTCAAATTTGGGGGCAAATAAAATTCAAACAGACCGTTCCATGTCCAAAATCTTCGAGTGAAGTGGTATTCCAAGGTTCCCCTGTAACCCATGTTTACATTACCAGTAAAATTCAGCTGCTGGCCCATATACAGCATGTTCCACAGACTGATCACAAAGTGTGTAAGACGTGGGAGGTGGTCTTCATGGTGTAAAATAAGCTCCTTTATTTTAGCACCATTAATTAACAAGGAGCTAGATTTACACTAATGTTCTAATTTTGAAACCTGATCAAGATAATCACATACATCTTCATTCTTATCAAGGCCAACTAAGGCCATATCATCTGCATATTTACTTAACTTAAACAAACCATGCCATCCACTCAGACCACCACTAGCAGTAGGACAGCTTTCAGTGCAGCACTGCCATATGGCTCCACCTTTCCAACATGTCTATTCACCAGGATTTTGCCTTGCGAGAGCTGCTCAGGTTGAAAGTGATGTTTTTGGGAAGTCACAGTCACACTCAGTATTGAACTCCAAACTACCTCAAGCAACCTTAGCACAAGAATTGTTCATTGAGAGCTTCATAGATTGGGTTTCCATATCTGAGCAGCCACACAAAATAAATCTTATGCTATGTGGTGTAAAGCAGACTGTCACTGGACTCTGGAGCAGTAGCAACACGTTATCTGGGATAAACAAGCAAGATTCACCCTCTGGCAGATGAATCAGCATATTCTGCTAAAATTGATGAACACCAGAATGTGTTCACCACAAGGTCCTTCTATGACCAATTCATCAGTTACTGAATCCTCATGAGAAAAACCAAAGTGTGGCTCTTTCATCCTGCAAAGAACTGCGTGATTTTCTTCTGATAAAACTCTCATGTCCACCACAAACCATTCAGGACTCATATGAAAAGAAATGGTTAGAAGTTTTGAGGGTAAAAGTACAGCCAAACTACCACTGCCCTTCCACAAGACCCTAGCTCTGTATTGCTTGGATTGTATTTCCTACAGGCCTTTTCACACTTGAACCATTTTGGTGTCTGAAATGGACTCAGACTGCTGAGTCATGAAGTCTAGGGCACCCGGTCCCCTCTAAACGTCCCCAATAACGAACCGAATGGAGACCACCTCCCAAGAAGCTCTCATTATGGTTCATTTTGTGGTCTGCTTGATTCGTGCATTGTCTAAGCAAAACAGTCTCGGATCTATTTGCATTTTATTTGTGGATACGATACGATACGGCTCTCCAGGTCTCATCGCTGATGCTGGCTGTACAAGTTCAGTTTTGGGTAGAAGCACCTTCTAACAGCCTGCATTCATTCATTTATTCATCACTTTCTGATCTGCTTAATCAGGGTCAGGGTCACAGAAGAGTCGGTGCCTAGCTGGCAGCACAGGAGGCAAGGCAGGAACAACCCTAGACAGGGCGCCAATCCATCGTAGGCCACACACACTCACACACTGGGGTCACTTTAGTATAATCAGTTCATCTAGAGCATGTATTTGGACTGTGGGAGAAATCTGGAGTAAACCCACACGGATATGGGGACGAAATGCAAAGTCCACACAGAAAGGACCCACATCCTCCACCTACCAAGCCACCGTGCCACCCTAAGATCCTAAATGAATTGTGCAATTCGACCTATCACTGATCAGCACTGTTTATCCCAGACGTCCTTCTTTTTAAACATCTCTGCTCGATTTTGAAAAAAATTAAGTTATGTCCTATTACAGCCCCTATTAAAACCGTCACTTTCTATTCTGAAAATATCTGCTCTGTTCTATTCTAGGTTTCTTTACGGAGTTAAAAATCATCTTCCTCGTGTGACATGTTTTGATATGCAAATTATTATGATAAATATCATTCCTCCTTCATGCTCGTCTCCACTGTAGTTTTTATTTTAGGTTTGGTATTTCGTATTAGCCTATATTCTGTCTTCTCAGTTGCTCTGTGGGAGCAACGTGAAAATATGAATACACTACCTATAATTCAGTGTTCAGTTGTGGTGTGAACAACAAGTGGTCCGAGATCTCATCGGTGCTAAAGAGGACCAGAAAGAGAAGCGAGTCCTCATTAAAGGTCGCTTAAAAGTACTGGGTGTTTCTCAGCTGCAGTTGGTTCACTTTAAAAGAACTGAGCTCGGTTCATTTAAAACAAACTACATTGGGAGATTATTCTTTGGGAGATTAATTATTTTCTTTAACCCTCTTAGACAGATATTGTACGTAACACTGTACTTGAGATCTCAGTGAAATTCCTTGGGCATTGATTATATTCAGCAGGACTGGCTATTTTCTTCAGAGCATCTCCATTTGCATTTTGACCAAGCCTAATGTTATTATTTTGTTTGTTTCCTTGTTCAAACCTGATCGAGAATGTCTGGCAGAGGCGACAGACATGATGCTCGTTTAGAGATGCAAACATATCGATCCCGTCTACACAACTACACAAAATTCATTAGTAGAAGCTTTTTCTGACTTCATTGGCCTTTCTTCATGAAATCAAACATCAATAACAAAGTAAAGCTCTACCTTGTAACATTAAAATAGCTCCAGTTCAAGACTCACTTCTCTATAAAGACATGTCTGTTATTTTAATAACTGTCAACTGCTCAAAAGCACAGGATTTCTCTCTTTTTTTGGATATCCAGAAAGGCTAAAACGCTGCTCGCTAATAAATAATATCCATCAACCGCTGTGGTCAGTGATGGGACCTGACTTAGCACTTACCCTCCCTTTGGCCCCCCCGGGGATCGCAACGCCTTTGTGTAGTCTTTGACCCACTTTGGCTGCAGGTCTTTGCTCGTGTGTGCATGTGTACGCGTGTGTCTTCAGGGAAATTGGGGTCAGTCAGGTTTGGCTTCCTTGATGGAGGATCCTGTAGCTATAATTTTACTTACTCTCAAACCATTAGCCTCTATTTTTTCCCTCATACAGAGAAGACAAAATGTCTGCCCTCAACCTTTTCACTTCCCCACTGGCATGTACAGTGATACCACCAGAGCCTACCAAGGACTGGACTGCAATACAAACATTCACAACGGTTTGGTGAACTTTACACCATGGACTACCCTCACGTTTTTGGTTCTAGTCACCTGCCTTCACTGATGTTTACCAGTGGTTCCTTGACTGAGAATATAAATCGGAAAATGTACAGTATGAAGACAAGTGGATAGCATTTCAAGGTATACTACAAAGACAGAAGTTTGTGGACACCCCTTCCGATTATGGAGTTCTGCTATTTCAGCAACACTCGCTCACAACATAATAATCTAAAGCGTACACACAGTGGCAGTACAAAGGGTTGGACTCTCAATATGACACATTTATAACTTTCTGTCCTGATGTCCTTAAAGTCCACAGAGAATCCATTTGCCAACTTTGATTGAGAACTTGGCTGGCTTGCACAGAATCTTGACCTCAACTCCAGACACCTTAAAAATGTGCAACACCATACGAGTTCAGCTTCTCTACAATGCATTCTAGAACACATGCCAGTTCTAGTATCCATATGCAACCAGAGGCAGCGGTGGCACTGGCAGACTTTACCATGAGCTACCACGTCACCCATCAGTAGATCTTCAGTCTACAATAATAATGTGTATTCAACCTGGACAAACCAATCTATCAAAGAGCATCACGCACCCACTTTGTCTCACCTAGAGGCAATTTAGAATAGCCAAACCACCTACTGGCAGGTTTTTGTGGGAGAAAACTGGAACTCTAACTCAACACTGTGGTCAGTGGAGCTATCAACGCTTCCTGCTGCTCTCCTGTGCTGCCCATCCAAACACATGAAACACTTGTATAGTGAAGTCATAAGTGAACATAAATTGGCTTGGATCATGGAGGGTTAATGTAAAAGGTTTTTGATGGTTGGGTGATGATAATGTGGAACTTCTGCCAAGTAATTCTTTAATGTGGTATAATGGGAAGCTGAGGTTAAGGATCTCCGATAGCTTGCCCATGACCTCGTCTTATAACGCTATGGAGTCGTTAGTCTCGTTTCCAAGCAGCAAGAAGCAGCTACAGCACTTAATGGATTAAAAATATATGCTTTATTGTCTAAAACTCAGTGATTTATCCAGAGAACACGGTCTATAAAATACTTTCACTAATCACAAGCTATTTGATTTACAAAAGTGGTAAGATCCCATCCATGTATAGGCTAATGTACAGTCATGAGCAAAACGATGTTTAGCCAGGTGGAAAGTGACAAACTGAGATCCAGATGAACATCTGGACACTGGGATTCCCATTAGAACATTTCCTCTGACCCTGCATCACACTCTCTCCATCGGCTCGTATTCTTCCCACAGTGCGTCCTGGTGTCGCTTCCCCAGGTAAATGGCACACAAGTGCCTGGTCGTCTGCTACCATCACTCTAGGTGGCACCCGTAAGCAGAGGTATGGATTCAGGTCACATGACTTGGAATTGAGTGCAACTCAAGTAACAAATTTCATGACTACTGTCCTGCAAAATCTCCAGAAGTCTGTCTTGACTAGGGACTTGAGTGTCAATACTTGAGACTAACTTGGGATGGTTAATGTTAGATGACTCACGCCCACACACACACACACACACACACACACACACGTCTCCAACATGTCTGCAATATTCTCAAATCAATAAACTATATGACAGAGCCCCATGGGACCAGTTTTGGTCAGCCTCCACACTATTGCACCTTTACTAACACATTTAGAACCATATAAAAGCTTCTGTGTGTGCCACACTCCATAGAGTTTGGAGCCAATAACTGTAAACAAAGAAGTCACACAAGAACAAGTTTGCCACAGACCTTCCGTGCTCTTATTGCTGGCATTAATTGTGTCCCTGTTTTTAACTCAGCAGCCTTTTGTCGGAGAGGCCCATTAACCTCGTCTTTGAAATATCAAGCAAATTAGCATCGGTTCAGGACAAAGGAAGGCACGTCTAGCCTCTGTGTCACACTGCTTTTCCTTATCATTAGCCTTTAGCATAAAAAAAGGCAATTATTCGACATCGCTGGGCTGCAAAGCCATTCCACCCAACAGCCTCATTACAGGCTCTTTTTTTAAAATATAATTCAAAAATGAATTACGGATTTGCAACCTTTGATGGCGTGACTTGAAGGCAACGTAAATTTTGGCTTGGCAATAAAAAAAAGGTTGAATGCACTTTTATTTTTTGATGTGTTTAGAGTAAGCTTAGCTAAGCTAAACAAACAATAATGATCTGAGGAATTATCGCAATAAATGATATTAAGGATCTACAGCCAGACTACATACATACATACTTATACCTACCAAAAATATGTAATTACCATATACAGTACTATGCAAAAGTCTTAGGCCACCATTAGCGTAGATCCTGTTTAGCAATGGTATAAAAACTATATATAACTATACATGTCAGTCTCTTTATTAGAATACAACCAGAAAATACAGGAAATTCATATCCAGTATTAGAAAAGTAAAATAAAATCAGCTTCTGTTGGCTACAAAGGCAGGTATATAGGGTTTCCTCCCCTTACACTTGACCAGTAGCAGCATCTGGAATCTTCACTGGGATGCCAAGACGACGTTTCTACAGTCCAAAGACGTTTGAACAGGAATGGTCTTTTTGGAAAGGTAGCAGCCAAGAAACTACTTTTTCAGAAAAGGAATGGGGTGAAAAGACTAAGATATGCTAAAGCTCACAAAGACTGGAGTGAAGATCAGTGAAAAAGAGGATTATGGAGTGATGAATCCAAGTTAGATGTTAAATGTTTGGGTCCAGCTGTCGACAATATGTTATGTATGGTCATTATATCATTGCTAAAACATAACATATCTAATGGTGGCCTAAGACTTTTGCACAGTACCATAGCCTGATTACCATCTGAGACAGCTTCTAGTATCACATCATTATTTATCATGATCATTACATGATTTTCAGTACCAGTGTCCGGCCCTTGGTGCTATATATCTATTATTTTGTGGTTATTAGGTTTTGTCGGCATTCATTCAGCTCTCTAGCGATTGGACATTTACACATTCGGTAGACAAAGTGACTTGAGACAGAATTCAAGTGTTAATACTTAGCGCAATTCATCAACCACCATACATGTCTTGGCAGTTGCATCCAATGTAAGGAGAACAACTAATTTAATTCAATGTTTCAGTAACATGGGAAAATCGATAGGAATTGCGTGCGATCTGCAGAACTCTGTCACGACTCTTGTCATTTAGTGACTCCAGCGCCGCGCTGTCACTTCAAAGGCGCGTTTAATATCTGACTCATAAACTGGTACCACATATGTGGGTGTATGCTAGCATTGCTGGCATCAAAGCTAAGGGTCCACAGTCTCTCTATACTGCACATCTATTGATCTCTTTCACATACATGAGAAGTGACCGAGTGCTTAAAGTATCTTACAGTGTACATTTCTTGTGCCTTGCTAATAAGATAAATGTTGTTTTCCTAAAGTTGCCATTACCCTATTGGATCTGCAATCCACCCAAACACCTTTATTGATCATTCTATTCAATTGCAGCCCTGCTGGACCTGCCCCGGTCTATTGTTTGGGCTCTTATTGTGTAGTGGATACATCTAGAATAACAAAACAGCCCAGTGTTGAAGATATAGCTAGTAAAAATAGCCTTTCTTGCAAAACAGACCAGCAAAAATGGAAGTACTTAAAAAAGGAAAAAAAAAAGTGCTCTTTAACTCTGCGTTTCCCTGGTCAGGATCGCACAGAGGTCCGTCACAGAGTAGACGTAGCTGCCGCAGCATAAACATAGTATACTCTGTCAGTTATTTATTCAGGAAAATGATCCAATATTACATATTAGTAAGTGACAAAAGTATGTGAGCCTTTGCTTTGAGTATCTGGTGTGACCCCCCTGTGCAGCAATAACTGCAGCTAAATGTTTCCTGTAGCTGTTGATCAGTCCTGCACACCGGCTTGGAGGAGTTTTAGCCCATTCCTCCGTACAGAACAGCTTCAGCTCTGGGATGTTGGTGGGTTTCCTCACATTAGCTGCTCACTTCAGGTGCTTCCACAGCATTTCCATTGGATTAAGGTCAGGACTTTGACTTGGCCATTCCAAAACATGAACTTTATTCTTTTTCTAACCATTCTTTGGTAGAACGGCTTGTGTGCTTAGGGTCGTTGTCTTGCTGCAGGACCCACCTTCTCTTGAGATTCAGTTCATGGACAGATGTCCTGATATTTTCCTTTAGAATTCTCTGATATCATTCAGAATTCATTGTTCCATCAATGATGGCAAGCCGTCCTGGCCCAGATGCAGCAAAAACAGGCCCAAACCATGATACTACCACCACCATGTTTCACAGATGGGATAAGGTTCTTATGCTGGAAGGCAGTGTTTTTCCTTTCTCCAAACATAACGCTTTTCTTTTAAACCAAAAAGTTCTATTTTGGTCTCATCCGTCCACAAAACATTCTTCCAGTAGCCTTCTGGCTCGTCCACGTGATCTTTAGCAAACTGCAGACGAGCAGCAATGTCCTTTGTGGAGAGCAGACCTTCAGAAAATCCACACTGTATAAGGCATCATATACATTAATGGAGTTGTGTTGTACAGGAGCTCCCTGATGGGGTTATGTTCCAACAAATCCAGTGTTAAATGTATCATGAACTGAGGAGTTTAATGTCGTCTATACCGTACCATAGCGGAACCGATTACACATTTACATTAATCTACAGTTTACCAAAATCATTAACACAAAGCTTATTGGACCCTTCTACACACATATCCAAACAATCATTGCCACTACTGCCCTCAGACTTTTGACCCCCACTGTACATGACTATGACTGTGTGATCACAAACCCTTTTCACCTGCCAACATTTGGCTCAGCCGAAGACCTTCTGCATTAAAACTGCATGAAACTCCAAAAACCATCAGAAACTTTTTCACAGCCATTACAGAGAAACAAGAACGCGTTCCATTTTGCGGCACTGAACATTGTGGGAAGTCGACAATAAGAGAGTAAACATTTTTCCATTTCAGTAATACGATGCCATATTCCAAAAGCAATCGCTTGCTATTCCATTTCATTTTCCATTAAAAGTGACATTTCATCTAGACGACAGCCTCCAGGGAAAACACTACACACAACTAATGTGTCTGTGTATGTCAGAGTGTGTGTGTGTGTGTGTGCGCGCCTCCCTGCTGACTTTGATCAAAGGAAATGCCGTTATTTGTCGCCATCAGAGAGAACCGAGTGTAATTATGTTCCGTATCCTCGATTGCTATTCATGTAATGCATAATTGGTAAAGTCATGTAATATTTTGAAACGTTCTGCCTCGGAGCGAAGGATTTAACATTTTCACACTCCGCTTAGCTTTACACTAGCAGGAATTGTTTTATTGCATTAGTTATCTAAAACAAAAAAGGTTACTTTTCAGATATGGTTATGGTAATAGTCTATTAAACCTATAAATCCAACCCATGAATGATGACCTCATAACTATTCAAACTAAGAAAAGGAACGAGACAGTTCAGCTAATTTATCGTGCCCAAATTTATTTTACATGAAAAGTAAAAGATACATGTTTATAGGTTTAAGTCGTTTTTGCTTCCTTGAATGGCTTCATTTATTTACTTCTTATTTAAAAGCTATCTTCTTGAGAAGCTCTTTTCATTTGAGCTTTTAAATAATATTTACTGGTTAAAAAGAGGTGAAAAACAAGTTGGAAGTTTCTTGTTTACTCCAGGTAACGGAGATCCTATAGTGTTGAGGGTTGGTCTGAAGTGATGGTGTGTGTGTGTGTGGGTGGCTGAATAAAGGAACCTAAAGGGTCAGAGACAGATATTTAGAGCTAGATTTCCAGTTGTGAGTAGACGGTGAGAGAGAAGGCAGCAGCGGTGGCATAAATAAATAGAGTTTGTTTGCAGACAGAACACAGAACTAAATCCAGCACTGAGCTTCATACAATTCACACAACAAACACCAGGAGGAGGTGAACAGGATGCTTGAAGATCTGTGTGTGTCTGTGTGTGTGTCCTCGTGTGTGGGCAAAGCCTACATTCAGCTGTGTCAATCACTGCTGGCCTACATCATGCGCGAGTCCAAATTAGTACAGCTATCACAGAAGGGAATATTTTTGGGAGCAGCACAAACTCCCTGGGAAAAACGAGAACTGGTTTTAAAAAGTTCAAATGGTAAAACTTACTAACCAGTGTTCTCCAAACACCAGCACACAGCTTCAGTCACCATTATGCAGCAACAGGCTGCAAGCAACACCCATAGTCCCCACTAAATACCAACAACAGAAACCGAACACCAACAGTCTTTACCAGGTACCAACATCCTCCATCGAACAGCAACGGCCTTTATCAGCTCCCACCATCCTCCATGACACACCAACAGCCTTTACCAGATACCAACAGCCTCCATGAAACACCAACAGTCTTTACCAGATACCAACAGCCTCCATGAAACACCAACAGTCTTTATCAGATACCAACAGCCTCCATGAAACACCAACAGCCTTTACCAGATACCAACAGCCTCCATGAAACACCAACAGTCTTTACCAGATACCAACAGCCTCCATGAAACACCAACAGTCTTTATCAGATACCAACAGCCTCCATGAAACACCAGCAGTCTTTACCAGATACCAACAGCCTCCATGAAACACCAACAGTCTTTACCAGATACCAACAGCCTCCATGAAACACCAACAGTCTTTATCAGATACCAACAGCCTCCATGAAACACCAGCAGTCTTTACCAGATACCAACAGCCTCCATGAAACACCAACAGTCTTTACCAGATACCAACAGCCTCCATGAAACACCAACAGTCTTTACCAGATACCAACAGCCTCCATGAAACACCAAACAGTCTTTACCAGATACCAACAGCCTCCATGAAAACACCAACAGTCTTTTATCAGATACCAACAGCCTCCATGAACACCAGCAGTCTTTACCAGATACCAACAGCCTCCATGAAACACCAACAGCCTTTACCAGATACCAACAGCCTCCATCGAACACCAGCAGTCTTTACCAGATACCAACAGCCTCCATGAAACACCAATGTCTTTACCAGATACCACCAGGCTCCATCGAACACCAGCAGTCTTTTACCAGATACCAACAGCCTCCATCGAATACCAACAGTCTTTACCAGATACCAACAGCCTCCATGAAACACCAGCAGTCTTTACCAGATACTAACAGCCTCCATGAAACACCAAAAGTCTTTACCAGATACCAACAGCCTCCATGAAACACCAGCAGTCTTTACCAGATACCAACAGCCTCCATGAAACACCAACAGTCTTTACCAGATACCAACATACTCCATCGAACAGCAACAGCCTTTATCAGCTCCCACCATCCTCCATGACACACCAACAGCCTTTACCAGATACTAACAGCCTCCATCGAACACCAGCAGTCTTTACCAGATACCAACAGCCTCCATCAAACACCAATGTCTTTACCATAAAACAAGTCTCCATCAAACACCAATGTCTTTACCAGATACCACCAGGCTCCATCGAACACCAGCAGTCTTTACCACATACCAACAGCCTCCATCAAACACCAACAGTCTTTACCAGATACCAACAGCCTCCATCAAACACCAACAGTCTTTACCAGATACCACCAGCCTCCATCGAACACCAACTGCGTATATCAGAAAGCAAGCCTCAATCAAACACCAACAGTCTTCACCAGAAAACAACAGTCTCCAAACACCAATGTCTTTACCAGACACCACCAGCCTCCATCAAACACCAACAGTCTTTACCAGATAACAACAGTCTCAAGCTACTAACAGTCCCCATCGAATTCCAAATCTTTACCAGATACCACCAGCCCCCATCAATGGTCTTTGAAAGAAACCAAGAGCCTCCATTGAATGCCAACAATCTTTACCAGACACCAAGTGCCTCCATCAAATACCAGCAGCCTTTGACAATCACCAACACCCCCTTCAAACACCAACAGCTTTTACCAGCTACCAACCGCTCCCAATGTTTGACAAACAAGACCAGCCTCTGCTGAATGCCAACAGTCTTTACCAGACGCCAACAGTCTCAATACCAATACTGAATATCAACAGCCCCATTCAACATCAACAGTCCTTGACAGAGACCAACATCCCTCACTCGAAATCAACAGTCCTTACCAGACTGCAAAAGTTCCCCTCTAAGATCAAAGGTGTTTGACACCAACAGCCTCCAAACACCAATGACAGCCTCCTTCAAACACCACCAGTCTTTACCAGACACCAGTAGTCCCAATCAAATGCCAAGTCTGTAATAGATAGTAGCAGCCCCCAATAAACACCAACAGCCAACTTTTGTCATTAAACACCACTGGGATATCACAATGTCACTTCAGAATGCTCAGTGAAAGGAGTGATTATCTCGTCTGAATGAAGTATGGTCCACCAGCAGTGTGTGTAATGGAGGGCGATAGGTCAGCGTGATCGGGGTTTAAAATAGCAGCCACAAAGTGCTTTATCCAAAATAGATGTCATTATGATGCGTTCCACTAAACAAGCCGAAGTCATCAGAGACGTAGCAGAGATCAATGGAGGAAATGTCCCAAATTAACCTTTTCTGGATACAGTATAGCCTCTCTCTCGGGTTGTTTTTCCTTAATAATTACGGTTATGTCAGGATGTTTACATTACAACAGATGGTTCAGCTTTTTCTTCTGCCAAATTTGTGTAATTCCACATAAAATCTGGGGTCTAATAAATACACAGTACTTATCAGTGACTCATTTGGTCCTACAACAATTTCAGAACTTAAACTGCAACTTTTCTGGCAACCTTTGTATATATATTATATATATAAAACTTATTATTCTTGTTATTATTCATATTATTAATAATAATAACACTAATAAAACCTTTTCAATGTTGCGGTTTTATACAATTTATTACAGCAGTCGTGTCTTTTTAATTAGCATTCCATTGTGTTGGAGCTGGAAAACTCGCAGATCTCTTAATTAGGTGTAATTACTGTGTTTCCAGAGGAGAAAATAAATTGCGATCCAACGTGCTTGGTGATAAGCGGGCTTTAGCTAGCACATGCTGTTTGCTCTAATGTTATTGCTTTAGTCTGACTGAGCAATCTTTACTGCACACAGTCATTACAGATAACGCTCACTCCCTCAGCTTGAGATGGCCGTAAACATTAGAAAAGAAAGACGAGGAAGATTTGATGAGGAAGATGGGTGGAGGAAGCTGAGATGGAGGAGAGGTGAAAGGTTCAGACTAGCAGCACTTTGATTCCATTGATAAAGAGGACCAAGTACCACTGAACTTCAACTTCCCAAAGCCACCGCTACACACTCATGATCAATATTGTCCTTAAAAAAACAAATAAAATCTTTTTTTTTTTTAATGATTAAACATTTACATCTTGAGTAAATATTGGGTTCCCAGAGAACGTTGAGGGACTCTGGCAGGTGGCGAGGTTCAACCATAAGCTGGAATGCCTTTGAGATTTACGTAACCGACCTTCGATCCGCCCTCCTCTAACAACCTGCGAAGCAGCATGATTACTTTTACACTCGACAAAGTTAATGGAAACTGAAAATGATTTTAAAAAGTCAAAAGAGCAAAGAAAAAAAGAGACGTATTCAGAGTGAGAGCAGGGAGCTTAGCGGGTACCTGCTGCTCCAATCAGCCCACCTGCTCGCTTTTAAATGTCAGTTTTACCACCGGTGATGAATGTCTTTGCTTTTATTTGATTACGTTTGATTCATGTCTCTTTCCAAGTCCAGCGCTGCCTCCTCACAGTGAATAAATAACTCAGCCTGGCGAGGGTTGCCGCTCAGGACGTATCGGTGATACGGGCGCGAGATGAAGAGCTGATATTGGATGATTAGTGAAGCGTGCTCCGGTTAGAACGAGTCGGAATTCAATTAATCCTCCTCTCTAACCTCCTGTGGGGAATTTACACTGAAAACACAATTACTGCTTATGACTTACACCTCGCTGACTCACACACATTCTGTACAGTTATAGATGGGTTTAGCTTGGATCCTGAATGCTGATATATATTTGGTGCTTTCACAGCGTTTGTCATCATTCTACAATAAAATGCATTCAGGCCGGATTTAAAGCTACAGTGCATGCAGTGCCTCATTGGATTATAGCAGGACGAGCAACGTACAGCAATGAGATAAAACGAAACTCTAACCCAAACTCTACCTTTAACCGTACCCCCATCTTCTACCCCTAATCCTACCTTTAACCCTACCCTATCTCTACCTCTAACCCTACCCCTAACCTATGTCTAACCCAATATATACCCCACCTTTACCTCTAACCCTAGCCCTAACTCTACCTCTAGTCCTAAACCTACCCCTACCCTATCGCTAACCCTATATACAGTGGTTTAAAAAAGTATTTAGTCAGCCACTGATTGTGCAAGTTCTCCGACTTAGAAAGATGAGAGAGGTCTGTAAGTTTCATCATAGCTACACTTCAACTATGAGAGACAAAATGAGGGAAAAAATCCAGGAAATCACATTGTAGGATTTTTAAATAATTTAATTGTTAAATCATGGTGGAAAACAAGTATTTGGTCACCCCAAACAAGCAAGATTTCTGGCTCTCACAGACCTGTAAACAACTTCTTTAAGAAGCCTCTTCTGTCCTCCACTCGTTACCTGTATTAATGGCACCTGTTTTGACCTCGTTATCTGTATAAAAGGACACCCTGTCCACAGCCTCAAACAGTCAGACTCCAAATTCACCATGGTCAAGACCAAAGAGCTGTCGAAGGACACCAGGAAGAAAATTGTAGGACCTGCACAGGGCTGGGAAGAGTGAATCTACAATTAGGCAAGCAGGTTGGTGTGAATAAATCAACCTGTGGGAGCAACTGTAAGACATAACAAGACCATTGATAATCTCCCTCGATCTGGGGCTCCATGCAAGATCTCATCCCATGGGGTCAAAATGATCATGGAGAACGGTGAGCAAAAAATCCCAGAACTACACGGAGGGACCTGATGAATGACCTGCAGAGAGCTGGGGACCAAAGTAACAAAGGCTATCATCAGTAACCACAACGACGCCGAGAGGGACTCAGATCCTGCAGTGCCAGGCGTGCCCCCCTGCTTAAGCCAGTACATGTCCAGGCCCGTCTGAAGTTTGCCAGAGAGCATATGGATGATCCAGAAGAGGATTGGGAGAATATCACGTGGTCAGATGAAACCAAAATAGAACTTTTTGGTAAAAACTCAACTCGCCGTGTTTGGCGGAAGAAGAATTCTGAGTTGCGCCATAATTACTCTGAAGCATGGGGGTGGAAACATCGTGTTTGGGGCTGTTTTTCTGCAAAGGGGGCAGGACGACTGATCCGTGTTAAGGGAAGAATGAACGGGGCCATGTATCGTGAGATTTTTTTTACCTCTACCCCTAGCCCTAACTCTACCTCTAACCCTACCTCTAACCCTACACCTACCCCTAACCCTATCTCTACCCCAACCTGACTTGTCTCCAACCTCTAACCATAACCTAACTCAACCTCTACCCCACCTCTAACCCTAATTCTAATCTTAACCCTACCTCTATCCCCAGCTTTACCTCTAACTCTACCGCTAACCCTACCTCTAATCGTACCTCTACCCCTAACCTGACTTAATGCTCCAACTCAATGCACAGACATTTGAACAATGCTACAATCATGTCTCTACATTTACAGCCTTTATTATTAAACACCCTTATTGATCCCCAGATCAATAAATCATTGATTAACTCTTATAAGATCCAAGCAAATGAGAGTTAAGGGCCTTGGTATCTTTGGCAGAGCCGAGACTCAAACCCTCAACCTTTTGGTCAATAGTCCTGTACCTTAACCACTGTGCCACCAATGCACCAATGAAAGTTTAGTAGCTCCTCGTTTGGCAGAAATCATGACCGATGTATCTTTTAGTAGCTAACTGTAGTAGAAATTGAAGAATTGATTGGCTATGTATCGGTATCGGCCAATACTTCTCTAATTTAGCCAATCCTGAGAGTCAATATAATGCATGAAACAAACGAGTCATATTTTTAAATAATTTGCTGCAGATTTGATCAAACCCCATTTTGGTATTTCCATGTAGCATTTCACCAATGGAGTGCAGCCCAGCACAAAAACCCTCAATCACAGTTCCTAGCTGAATTGCTGGATGGAAATACAGACTCTACCTTTTGACTAAGCGAGCAAAACAGTGGAAGAAACCCTATATTGTATTTTTGTTTTCAGAATGAGTGGAACTGGCAACCGTGGTGGTTAGACCACAAACATGCACAGACTGAGATATAATCGGGTAGCTCCATGTAAATACACATGCTGTGAGTAATCCGATTACTGGTGTAAAACCCAGCTCTCTTTCTTAATCCGATTAATAGATCGGAGCATGCTGTTTACATGACCACTTGAATAATCAGATGCACAAATCTGCATCTCAGCGGCTTCCAGGGTGTGGCCTTGGACGGGAATCGGTGTTTCAAATAATGTTTTTGAGCATGAACAATAAAACTGAGACGAGGATGTCACAGCTGGTAAATAAAAACACTAGTTCAGTGGTGGGATCTTTCCTGGAGCCAAACGCATGTGGTCATGTCTGAAAGTCTGCCCACTTTCTTAACTATCTGGTGATGCAGTTGGTGTGTGTGTTTGACCATGTATTTATATTCTTGGTGGGGACCCTACGTGCCCAGATGCATAGGGAAGCATGTGTGTCCATCTGATATTTGACGTTGTGGGGACGTTTTGTTGGTCCCCACAATTTTAACTGCTTGTTTAGGAAACAGCGGCTTTTATTTGAATCTGAGTTTTAAATCTCAATAAATATACGTTTACCAAGACTGTGTGTGTGTGAGGAGACAGATGGAACTTCACGACAGCTCAGTGTGATGGTGGGACGGATGAAGACTTAACGCCAAATCCATCTCAATGAGGGAAACAATAAAGGCTCTGTGTGATGGATCTCATTTCTGCCTTTTTTCTGACTCGCCCACACCGTCTCTCTCTCTCTCTCTCTCTCTCTCTCTCTCTCTCTCTCTCTCTCTCTCTCTCCTCTGAACAGCTGGTCATGTCACAGACAGCTCAGACCTCCTGTATTATTAACACATGTCCCACTAGTATAATTACGGCTTATGACAGCATATAGAATAAAGATTTATATTACAGATACAGAATAAAAAGTGATTTCTGATCGCACTGCTAAAGAACGGTATATAGCATAATCACCATGGGTTTACTCAGGTTTTTGTCTATAGCTTACCATTTATTCATGTTTTAATTGTACAATGTGCATGTACAATGTTTTAATTATTAATAGCAGGTTTTATTAGTCTCTCCAACCTGTAACCATTCATTTCCACTCTGATCTGTTATTTAGCCATAAAATACACTGTTAGGAGAATGACTGTTTCTGACAAATCAAAAGAAATACACTTATTTAAAAAAATGAGGGTCTCTACAGTAACTATGCAAATCCATGACTTAAGTTGGCACAAGCATGGCATAAGAAATGAAATTAGCCGACAAGTACATACAGTACATACACAGACAGAAGGTTGTCCTACCTACATTGCTTTTACTTTATAAAAACATGTGTATTTAATATTATTTTGGTCTGCCTTTTTTTCTTTACTGCATTCACATCTGGTGAGCATTCGCTTTTATAGGAGCGGTTCTTAAGCATCCAGATGTGGAGAACATGTGGTCCAATTTCACCAGGGTAACTGAGCGGTTACTTTCGCTTAACAGATTGACATTAGTGTACAAAGAAATGTTCTCTCGTTTGTACATGTCACGTTTGTCTTCATGTGAGAACGATATCAAATGCCATTAAGTGAACAAATGGAGCGGCTTAAAAGGCTCTCGAGCAACAGCTAGAGTACCACTGGATTATGGTATGGTTGTAGTATTAAATTAATTTAACACAGCTGGTGTTAATTAGACTAAACTCACCAGGGACGAGGAGGATAGTGAAGGAGAAAATGCCCCAAAGTAACATCGACTCTGTTCGCATATTAAATACCGTCGCCTTCTCGCTTCAGACCCAAGCCGAACGATTTCCTCTAAAGGCTTTGATTAGGCTGAATGCTAATTTCTGGCAGCAGTAAATCCCCAATAACCATTCCATACACACACCCAACTTTTCTGAACTGGCATATTTTGTGAGTAAGCAATCACAAGGCTTACAGTGATCTGCAGATGAAATTGCACGACTGTTTGGCAGCGCGAAGAACAGCGACGCAAAATGCACTGCAGAAAAAAGCCCGTGAGAAACATCTCCAGCTTCGGCCAGCGTGTCGTCTGCCTTCCCAGAAATGTAGGTTATAATTTGAATCCATTTGGTAAATGTGTTTTGTGGAGTGCTGCAAATGTGAAGGACTTACAGGTAGATGTGGCATAATTCAATCTTTCTGACCTGCATTATTACCTGAAATGCAAGCTGCAGCAAGATTATGACATCACACCACTAAGACCACATCAATCAGAACGCAGTCAGGATGTCAGGTCAGACATGAACGCATCATCAAACATAATGATGGATGATAACTGATCTATGTAGAAACCAGTAGTAATAATGTATTAATAGCTTTTATTTTAGCTCAATGCACCAGGAAAACAGCAATAATTATTACAAAAGTAACAATGTGTTAAAAGTGCTGGAAAGAAAGTAGAAAAAAGTCATCTGTAAAGGACTAAAAGAGCATTTGAAATAACAAAAGTAAGCAAAAAAATGTTTTTAATAAATAAACAAACATACAAACAAACAAACAAACAAACAAAAAAATATATATATATATTTTATTTTTTTTATTTATTATTATTATTTTGTTGTTGTTGTTGTTTATTTATTTATTTATTTATTTTTTACTTACTTTTGTTACTTCAAATGCTCTTTTATTCCTGTATATATATTTTTAAATCAATAAATAAATAAATAAACAAACAAACAAACAAACAAAAAAATATATATATATATCTATCTATATATATATATATATATATATATAGATAGATATATATATATATATATATATATATATAATTTTTTTACTTACTTTTGTTACTTCAAATGCTCTTTTATTCCTGTATGTATATATATATATATATATACATACAGGAATAAAAGAGCATTTTTTAATATATATACAGGAATAAAAGAGCATTTGAAGTAACAAAAGTAAGTAAAAAAAAAAAAAATTATATATATATGTATATCCATAAAGGAATAAAAAAGAATTAGAAATACAAAGTCAAATAAGTAAAATAAACCTGAAAAACACACTTATCTGTACCAATAAAGCACTATAAGAAGTAAAACAAAAAGTATCCATAAAGGAATAAAAGACCATTTGAAGTAACAAAAGTAAATTAAGTAAAAAACTTAAAAAAAAATAAAATAAACAAAAGAAAAAAAAAATCCATAAATGAATAAAAGAGCATTGGAAATAAAAAGTCAAATAAGTAAAATAAAGTAAAATAAACCTAAAAAACACTATAAGAAGTAAAACAAAAGTTATACATAAAATAATAAAAGAGCATTTGAAGTAACAAAAGTAAATTAAGTAAAAAACTTAAAACAAAAAAAAAATAAACAAAAGAAAAAAAAAATCCATAAATGAATAAAAGAGCATTGGAAATAAAAAGTCAAATAAATAAAAAAGTAAAATAAACCTAAAAAACACGCTTATCTGTAGCAATAAAACATTATAAGAAGTAAAACAAAAGTTATCCATAAAAGAATAAAAGAGCACTAGAAGTAAAACAAAAGCCAAATACCTAAAACATAAAAACAAACATTAAAAAAAAAAAAAAAAAAAAAAAAGTCACATATGTACAACATAAAAACAAAAGAATAAAAAACACAAAAACAAATGTCAGATAAGTACAACAAGTCTTTTTTTATTCCACTTTTTCTGGTCAGGGTCACGAGGGGTCAAGAGCATAGCCACAGGCTGCAGATAAAAGTGCATCCTGCATGGGACACCAGTCCACAGGTCCTCAGGAACAGGGTTTTATTTTTAGATAATAGAACAAATTTTGCCTTTAATTCAAAACAAAAACGTTTCACTCAGACCTTACTGGCAGCAGTATTGGGTCTGTATTGTTTATGGGAAATGTTTAACAGTACATATTGAGGGCTTAAAAATAAGATGGTTACAAACAAACAAATAGGAAAAACAAAGATAAAACTCAAACTAGGTACAATTACTCACAACTGCTCTATCTACAGCAAACAAAAATCAAACCGAACCTCGAAGCAGCACTTTGAACAGAACAGATCGGAACCACGTCGCTTGGGTGTGGCCACAGACGTTAATGAGCCCATGGAGGAGAGCTCGGAGTTAATAAAAGAGTGGAAGAAGCCGAAGATGACAGAAAGCTGTGTGACAGAGTCAGAGATACGGAGCAGCACAAGACCAGCTTGTCTTTAGGTGGGATGCAATTAGCCGTGTTCAGCCTCGAAAGCAATGGGCTTGTTCTCATCCATCAGCCTCAGACGGACCCGCCGGACTAATCCGAACATGGCTTTAGTTCACGTGGGCTCGAGAGCTGCTGTTTCTTCCCTGCTGGTTAAAACCTGACCATTTTCTGATCCAAACATCCAGCACTATCTCACCTTCCTGTTACCTTTAAGCATGCTGCTCCTGCTTCTGCAGATAATTGCGGCGAGGGCTCTCCAGCACGAGGCTTTTTACACAACACACACACACACACACACACACACAGAGACACACACATTGTGAGAGGAACAGCCCGTAATGGAAGAGGCAGTAATCTCTCCATGCTGAACTCTAATGAACTCCAACTCTGATTTAAGGCAGGAACAGAACCGTGCTCCCACAATCCTCTTTTTGCCTCTTTCATTAGCACCTAATCAGCAGTCAATAGATGAACTGAAGGATTCTTTAATTACTGTTAGTGCCCTACTCTCAATCCGAGAACAAACGCACTCCACTCCAGGGCTTTTACTACCCACATCCACCGTTCATCCGTCCATCTCGCTTTATTTCTCTCTTTGTATTTCTCTATTTAAGCATCCCTCTTCGGCTACATTCGCACTGCAAGACTAAGCGCTCAAATCTCATTTTTCTACATTGTTGATTATATCTAGTTACGCGCTTTTGTACGCTCCACTAATCGGAACTGATCCTGAAGTGACCTTAAGTGCAAGAGAACACCAAACCACATGAGACTTTCCTCTCAGAGCAACCGGAGAATTTTACAAGCTCAAATAGTATTTTTATGTTTATAATACAGCTGGATCTAAACGTAACTCGTTTCAGATGTTGGGACGACATTATGATGCGCTGCTCTTTGCCACTTGTGGCGCACATAACCCTGCATGGCTGCTCTCTGACCTTCTTGCTTTCTTTTCCACAGCATGTTCCTGGACAAAAGTATTGGTGCACCCACACATTATCTGCTTTTCTGATGTCCCATTCTAAATCCATAGGTATTAATATGGAGTATGGATCCACTCTTCTGGAACGGCATGGATGTCGGACGAGAGAGCCTGGCTCACAATCTCCATTCAAGTTCATCCCAAAGGTGTTTGATGGGGTTGAGGTCAGGACTCTGTGCTGACCAGTCAAGTTCTTCTACGCCAAACCAAACTCACCCAACCATGCCTTCCACAGAACAGAAACGGGCCTTCCCCAAACTGTTCCCACAAAGCTGGAAGCATATAATGTCCAACATTTCTTGGTATGCTGAAGCATTAATATTTCCCTTCACCAGAACTAACGGGTTTAAGTTCTCCTGGAATTTTCCAAACTCATCCTTCAGAATGCTAAATAGAGAAGCCTGATTTATCACTCCACAGAACATGTTTCCACTGCTCCAGAGTCCAGTGGCGGTTTTACACCGCTCTACCTTGGTTATGTAAGGCTTGTATGCAGCTGCCGGGCCATAGAAACCCATGGCATAAAGATTTCAGTGCAGCTTATGTGCTGATGTTAAACCCAGAGGAGGTCTGACACTTTGTGGAACAAAATTAAAAATCAATAAATAATTGACATGGGCAAGATTACTTTGGTTAATGGCTCTGAATGTCCGTTTTGAATAATTTCGCCAGCCCTAATTCAGCCATTTCAAATTCATCCAAAGCAGGACACATGGTAACTCGACCCACAAAGTAAAAGGTAAAGGAGTTAGAGTACAATGCATCTTTGTGAATTTACTGAAGTAAGTAAAATATTCTAAAAAATAAACTGTTTAAACGTTACCTAGGTAAATGTAAATGCAGCATGGTACTACCCGCCTCTGGTTGGGTGCCCAAGGCTCATGGATACACAGGAATCCTATTCCGTCTGTTCCAAAATGACAGAATGGCACCAGTGACAATTTTTTATGCTGGTTATGCCAGCATTTGTCACAACACCTAGTACATCATGTCCTGCTGAGTGTGGAGCTGTGTAGCAACAGACGGGTCTACTGACAGACCGGTGATGGAACAGGACCTTGGAGTAACAGTGGAAGGTCACCTGGTCCGACGAGTCTCCTTCTCTTTCATCACGTCTGCCTGGGTAAGTCATGTGACCAGGATACGATGCAGGAAGAAAACAAACCGGTGGAGAAGTGGGCACTGTTGTTGACAGGTTTTATCATCCACAAAAATGAAAGTAACATGTTTAGAAACGTGTAATCTACTTTATTCAGTCAGTAAAACTTCAACAGTACCGATTTAAGATGTAGCACACATGTTGGCATCACCCAGCAATCCCGGTACAAATCAAAAGTGTAAGTCTGTCACGTTCACACATACAACTAGCTTAACTTTACCTGTCAAGCCCACACTAACTCAGTTTTTCAGGACCAACGTCGGATCCGCACAACGTCGCCGCCGCGGCTTGATTGACGCGGCGCGTGAAGCTTTAATTAAATTTTCAACACAACGTCTAACGGAAGCTCCTTTGGGAACCGAGCGCAGAGTGAGACAGAGGAGAGGAAAGCGACAGATAAAACAGCAGATCTGCTCTCGTTTGGCGTCGCAGTCCGACGTCTGAGCTGAAAATGTCAGAGCGGCGCGAACACACCTAAATCACGTTAGATAAAGGTTTCAGGATCAAGGTGAGACGTTAAGAAAAAGTTTGGTGATGTGATTACATTTCACACGAACTGTTTCTATATTAGTGCTATCAAACAATTCAAACTGTATCACACTAAATGCTCATCATGCATTTGTTTTGCTTGGATATATTTACAGAGAAACTGTATACAGGACTGTGCAAAAGTCTTAGGACACCATTAGATTGTTGTTTTAGCAATGGTATAATGACTATCTTTAACACATTGTCAACAAGTGGACCCAAACATTTCAAACTTGGACTCGTCACTCCTCTTTTCCACTGATCTTCAGCCCAAACTTTGTGAGATTTAGAAAATCTTAGCCTTTTCGCCCTGTTCCCCTTCTGAAAAAGTGGTTTCTTGGCTTCCAAAAAGACCATTCCTAGTCAAGACAGACTGTAGATGGGTCAACACTGCATCCCGATCAAGCTTTAGAAGCTTTTTGTTGTACAGTTTTTTAATATTGCATACAAATTCCCTGTATGTTCTGGTTGTATTCTAATAAAGAGACAGACAAATAATTACATATGGTCATTATTCCTTTGCAAAAACAATAGTAGATCTAATCTAATGATGACCTAAGACTTTTGCACAGTACTGTACATATGTTTTTCTTTAAAAAGCTCCACAGTCATATGAGTGGACGATAGGAACTTCACCAGAAAACAGGCACATCATAAAACAAAAGTCTCGTGTGCCAGGCACGTTGTCAAACTGTCCAGTTACTCCATACTGTGTTTTTATGTATCGGAATCTTTGGAGCAAAGCTGTATGGGAAGGTGTACCAAATTATTTCAGACTCTATTCCCTATAGACTAATAGTGCTATATGTTATCTAACAGGTAGTGAATACTGAATGTCGGACACAGTCCATTGGTGGACGCCCAGCATCTATGGCAGAGTATCGTACTGCAAATCCCTTGCCTGGGGAAAACTCAGAAATCAGATTATGGTTTCTCCTGAATGGGCATTTATGTGCATTATCAGATTCCCATCACAAAGTCGAACAATAGGAAACCGGACCATCGTGATCTGGGGAGCACCTACATAGTGCTCTGGTAGCACGGGGCAATTCGATAGTCCGCCAATGCCCTGACCCGGCTCTGAGTCCTGGCAGTGACTTGTGGTCAGGGGGCTGACATTTCAAGGTCTGGGTGATGCATTCACTTGCACCCTGTGAATTCAGGGATAGGCTCTGTATCCATCCCAATAGCCCCGCCAATGTAAAATGAGATAATACAAAATTAAATAGAACTACTATAATTAGTAGTAGTAGTGGTTGTTGTAGTCATTTTAAATCACCAGCACTTCATCCCCACCAAACCACACCAGACTTCCTAAAAACCGTATTTCCCCAAGACCAGACAGACCGTGAGATTGTTTCTGATTCCGTAGCAGAAACAGGAAAAATGGAGACATTGTAGATAAGAAACATGTCAGATCTGCACAATGGCTGCTGTAACCTTGCTGTCTGATACTGTCAACATGCCCCGCGGTTTCTCTGAGATATCTCTAAACATTCCTCACCCGCTGAGTGAAGATGGCATCGGCGTGTGTGCGTAGATCACACGCACCCATCAGATCATGCAGTTATCACGGATTACAAAGTGCGCTTTGAATGCACCACAATGCAGGAAATGATGTAATGTAAGCGCACACCGGTGTACTTTTGTTAGATCTCATTGACACATTAGACAGTTCACGCTACGGGCATGAAAATCCTGCTTTCTGATTGGCTGCCAGGTGTGGAAATTCATCACCGGTGTTCACATAGACGGTCGCCCACACCTATTAAAGTTAGCATTTGGAAGCAACAGCATTAAAACCTGCGATTGTCTTCATTTTAAGAGATGAGGTGTGACTCTCTCTCTCATTATGTGTTCCAGCTTAAGCATTCCTCATTTTCCCTGCAGTTCATTAACCTTCCTGACTAGGAGTAATCCGAGAGAGGAGACAGAGAGAGAGACTCTAATATCTCTAATATCTCTCCATCTGCACTAATTACAGTCGTGAACTGGCAGTAACTCCTGGGATTTTCCCCGTCACCTAACGCACCAGCCGAAATAATAGCCTTAGCAGACACTTACTAATCTGCAGATAATTGGAGGGAAGGTACCTAACATGCCCAAGGAGAATACCTGGAATTTGGGACAAAATAACTGGTACACAAAAGGGCTTTTCCACCAGAATTAATGAGTGGTCCTCATTATCACCCACCATTTCTCACATGATAAGCTAAAGCTAACTCTGGGTACATAACTACTTAACAGGATGTCCCATAAGTCCAGCATTATAAAAAAGGGGGTCCAACCTGGTAAGAGCAAGGTGTAATTATTGAAATGGCCAGTTAATGTATGCATGCATATCAATACATAAATACAGTATATAACTAATTAATTATATACTGTATAATCAATCAGTTATTCAAACCTTAAATATGCATTATAATTTAAGGAATAGGTTTTGATCTCTTTATACCTGCACCCTACTCTCACATCACAATGTCAATCTAAGAACATCACAGCCCATGGAGACTCCCGTTTACTTATCCATCAACATTACGAAACCTGTCCACCATTCGTAATGCACAATTCTGCACCACCCTCACATACTTCTCTGCCACTCCTGATACAATACAACATCTTCTCTGTTGGCACCCTGTTGTAAGTTGTCTTGGTTTTATAGTGCTCTATTTTAAGGTAAGAGACTCAACCGCATTAATGTTGAGTTAAGTTCTAGGTTTATAACTTAATTTTCTGGCTGTCAGGTTATTTACTTTCTATTTCACATGCATTTCAGTACTGTATAATTCATGTCCACCTTGTCTGATGTTGTTCTGTCACTTCTCACATGTGTGTACCATGTTCAGCTTAATCCTGGACATCGTAGAGCACATACACTCACACACTAGCAGCACTTCAGCATAATCAACATGCCTTTGTACTTTGGGAGGACATGAGAGCACAGAAAGGACCCAGACTTCGGATCAAACCCAGGACATCCTTGCTGTGAGGTGACAGTGCTACCCACTACCCTTATCCAGAGTGACTTACAGTTGATACATTATTATAATCCAAGCAAGGTTAAGCTTGGCAGAGGTGGGATTTGAACCAAAGAGCTTCTGGTTCATAGTCCAGTACTTTAACCGCTAGGCTAGTGCAGTCCCCTACTCACTATTATTACTGTTACTTTATACACTGGCTGATTTTGGTTGAAAACAGCACTGCATGGTGTTTATGAATATTAGGGTATACATCTTGTTACATTCAGTGGATTTGTATTCTGAAAATAACAGTTGAGATTTTCACAAAGCAGCTTTACACAGATCTGAAGCTAGATCCCTAATGAGCACGCCGGCAGCAAACTTGCAAGTCATGGATAAGCAAGAAAGTTTTTGACCCATTTAATTGGACAGAGGACTTCACAAAAACAGACTGAGGAAGGTGAGTGTAGACCATTTTTGAGTGAGGAACAACAGAGAGAGAGAGAGAGAGAGAGAGAGAGAGAGAATGAAGTAAACACATTAGTACAGTTGCTCTTACCTGCATCAGGTGAAGCAGATGGTGAAGGATGGACATGAAAAAAAAAAGAAAAAAACATTAATTATCATATACAAACATAAACAAGCACTATACATTCAAATAGTGATAAACATTTTGAAGCATTAAAACATGGCTACTCAATACTTGAAAGAAAATAGGTCTATAATAATGTAGTATTGATTAATCAATAATTTATTTTGTAATTTAGTATTTTGTCTACTTTGAAAATATGTTAATGTTGTGTGTTGGTGTTTAGTGTTATTATTGGTGTTTGGTAGTGTTTACTGATTTGTGATGGTGTTTGATGTTTTTTGTGTTGGCGTTTGGTATTATGTTTGGTGTGTGGTGGTGTTTAATGGTATTATTAGTGTTTGGTAGTGTGTATTGTTTTGTGATCATGTTTAATAGATTTTGTGTGTTTTGGTGTTTAATGGTATTATTAGTGTTTGGTAGTGTTTACTGATTTGCGGTGGTGTTTGATAATTGTTGTGTGTGTAGGTGTTTAGTGTAATTATTGGTGTTTGGTAGTGTATATTGTTTTGCGTGTGTTGGTGTTTAATGGTATTATTGGTGTTTGGTAATGTTTCTTGATTTGTGATCATGTTTAATAGATTTTGTGTGTTTTGGTGTTTAATGGTATTATTAGTGTTTGGTAGTGTTTACTGATTTGTGTTGGTGTTTAGTATTATGTTTGACATGTGGTGGTGTTTAATGGTATTATTAGTGTTTGGTAATGTTTACTGATTTGTGGTGGTGTTTGATAATTGCTGTGTGTGTTGGTGTTTAATGGTATTATTGGTGTGTGGTAGTGTTTATTGATTTGTGGTGGTGTTTGATAATTGCTGTGTGTGTTGGTGTTTAATGGTATTATTGGTGTGTGGTAGTGTTTATTGATTTGTGATCATGTTTACTGGTCTGTAGGAGTGTTTCCAGGGTTTAATGGTATTAATGGCGATTGGAAGTGTTTAATAATTTGTGATGACGTTTGATAGTTTGCGTGTGTTTCTGTTTAGTATAATTATTGGTGTGTGTTGGTTTTTTGTAGTCTTTGTGTGTGTTGGTGTTTAATGTTATTATTGATGTTTGGTAGTGTTCATTTGTGATGGTGTTTTGACAGGTTTTTATGTTGATGTTTAATGGTGTTATTGGTATTGTTTATTGATTGTGTGTTGGTGTTTAATGGTATTATAGGCATTTGGTAGTGTTTATTAATTTGTGGTGGTGTTTTATATATGTTTGTGTGTTGTGTTTAGTGTTATTATTGGCATTTGGTATTGTTTACTGAATTGTGATGGTGTTTGATCGTTTGTGTGTTGTGTTTAGTAGTGTAGTATTTATTTTGTAATTTAGTATTTTGTCAACTTTGAAAATATGTTAATATTTGATAGAGACTGACTTGATGTCACACGCTGATGTCTGATGGTGATTTTTATTTTTGTGGTGGTGGCTGATAATTGTTGTGTGTGATGGTGTTTAATGGCATTATTGGTGTATGGTAGTGTTTACTGATGTGTGTTGGTGTCTAATGGTATAATTTGTATTGTTTATTTGTTTGTGATAGTGTTTGATATATTGTTTTGTGTCTTGGTGGTTAATAGTATTACTGGTGTTTGGTAGTGTTTAATGATTTGTGGTTGTGTTTGACAATTGAGTGTTGGTATTTAATAGGATTATAGGTGTTTGTTAGTGTTTACTGATTTGTGATGGTGTTTGATAGATTGTGTGTTGGTGTTTAATGTTATTATTGGCATTTGGTAGTGTTTATTGATTTGTGATGATGTTTAAAAGTGAATGTTTTGGATAAAGATACTAGTGGACATTGCAAACACTGGCTTTTGATTGTGACCGTAGTGTTTAATGTTCAGTGTTGCTGGTTGATTTACAGAACAATGTTTGATGGTGATTATTTAGATGGTGCAGGAAGAGGTCAGTATTTGATGGTGTTTTATGAGAAATGAATATATGTTTTTCATAAGTGTTACATTTTAGTGTCAAATACTGGACTTTCATTGTGGATAATAGTGTTTGTTGATGAATGGGAATGTCTGATGTTAAATGTTTGTGTTTTTACAGGGGACATTGGTGTGTAATATGAAATTTGGTGGAAACTGATGGTGTTTGATGGAGAATGATGGTGTTAAATGGCAAATTTTGATGAGTTTTTGGATACTGAATGTTGGTGTTTAATAGAAATTGCTAGCATTTTAATGTGGATGTGCCATTTGATGGTATACTTTGTCTGATGAAAATGTTGATTTTATTTTTTTTTATAATTTATCTTGATTTTTGATAGAATAATAAATAAATCGATAGTAAAACAGAAACAAGTGTGTTTGATGGGCATCCTGCTTCTGATGAGTTTTTGTTCATGGAATGCTTTTTGATATTTAATTCTAGATTTTAATCACATTGTTCATGCACTGACAGCTTTTAAAAATTCTTCTTAATTTGTGCCGAGCAGAAACTCAATCACAGCTGCATCTGACACACTGCAAAGAGGCAAAACAAAACAAAAGCTTTTAACAAACACTTCCATCTTTCTCAACTATTCCCTTGCTAATGGCCTCTTTAATACCTCTCATCTGTCAAATCCTTCCTAGTTGGTGGATTTAATGTGTGTTTGTATGGTAAGAGCGAGGGCGGATAATAAATTCAGGAAATAAAGGCATGCTGTGGCATTTATTATAATGTAGCACTTTTCTGTCAATAACCCAAGAGTCCATTAGAAAGCGGATTGTTGCACGGATGTAAGCCAAACACATTCACAATCGAAAAAAGCTCAGTAGAATCTGTGCTGCATAAATTATACTGTAATCAAAGTAATAAAGAAATAATGCATTAAATATTAAGTGTAGTCTGCAAATAATAAAGCATATATGCAAACGTCATAGTGTAACTGAAGTATAAATATGTAATAAATCGTTGACAGTGTGTTTTGTGTAGACAGAGTGAGTAATATATTCATGAATTTCACTTATTATAACTGAATGTGTATAATTACTTATTTAAAAAACTGTTTTTACATACAGTTCCCTCCACAATTATTTGAACCCCTGCTAATGATGAGTAACACAGGTTAAAAGAAATTCAGCTTTCGCTGAAATAGCTTAATCTTACTCTGAAAAAAAGAGAATTTTAATTAAAGTAGTCTGAAAAAACATCCCTCATTAATAAAGAATTATTTTAGCCAAACCATATTTATTGGCACACCTAGAAATTATTACTGAAGCACTTTTCCATTTCCATTTTACTTTCTAAGTTGATCAGCTACCAAAGAACTATTGGATTACAAACAATAATCCACACCTTCCTATTATGACAAAACTCACCGTGAGGGGGAGGGTGAGAGAGACAAAATCCACAAGAATCACTCCTAAAGAGTTAAAGAAAAACGCAACATCTTGGGGTCACCAAGTCACCCAAAATATCATCAGACTGTACCACAAGGCTAAAAGATTATTTGGAAGGCTTGCCTGGAAAAAGCCTTTCTGGTCATCTAACCACAAACATAAGTGCCCAGAGTTTGCTAAAGACTACTGGGACTTTATTTCAGACAGTTGTTCTATGCGAAACGTGTTCTATGGACAGAGATTTCCGGCAACAAAACAGAGAGTACTACAGTGAAAAAAATATAAAACGTTACATATGTTAAAAAATCAAATGAAAGATAGCTATACTTTTTAAAAACTGGAATTTCTTTTTCTAATACTGTAGGTACATAGCGCATATCCTGTGGTAGCCTAGCGGTTAAGGTACTGGACTCTGGACCAGAAGGTCCAGGGTTCAAATCCCACGTCTGCCAAGCTGCCACTGTTGGGTCCTTGAGCAAGGCCCTTAACCCACAATTGCTTGGATTGTAAGACTGTACCAATTGTAAGTCACTCTGGATAAGGGCGTCTGCTAAATGCTGTAAAAGTAAATGTAAATATCCAAAACGTAAAATAAAAAAATATAACAAAAAGGGAAAATGCCAACATTAGAGTAGTTTTAGGTTGTAGTTTGAAGTTAAGTGCATATCATGTTTTAGTTTTTCAGTCATTTATGAAAACATAAGCCTTCCACCAAGTTCAGTAGTTAGAGTCGGAACTATATCTGCACTGAAATAGTGCATAATCCAAAAAGTAAAGGAGGAAAGTACTCTCGACTTAAAGTTTTGTCACTTTACAATGATGTGTGAACATTTTATAATATAGGAATTCTCCAGAGAGTACTGTAGTTGCACTTATTGCTTTTTTGTAGAGTCGTTAATATTGATGTAATGCTAGCTACATGCTGACGAACAGAAATTCAGACACACACACACACAGAGGTTTGTGTCTTTTTATTATTGCGAGACTTTCCATTGACATATTACTGTAGCTAATTAATTCTAGGCCAAACCCTAACCTTCACCTCAGGAAACGAAAGCAAATCGTTTTGGCTTTTCAAAACAAAGTACAAAAACCTCAGATGTTTCTATCATGTACGAACATCTGGTCTTCACATTGATATATAAACTGGATCCACACACACTAGAATGGTTTCCAGTAATTACTGTCCTCCGTGTTGGTTTCCATGCTTTATTTCTCCTGTTGTAGATACACGAGCATGGAGAGAGAGAGCCGGCCTCGCGTAATGAGTGCGCTAGATCCACCATTAATATTTAACACTATTGGATCTGCACGGCTAATAAACGGGTTGCATCTTCCATTAGACGTGTCCTGAGAATAGCATTATCACAATGAGTCTGCCTTTAAATCTCTACCTGTCTACAGGCACTTTAATTATTAACCATGCTACAAGAGTGCACACAAACACACACAGCCACTGGGCTGAGTCAGTCTGTACCTAAAAATACTGTATTTAGAAGGGATGTTCAAGAAAACTAAGTTTTGTCAGACAAAAACACAAATACAGTGGCACAAGAAGGTGTCTGGGACATCTGATACACTTTATTCTTAAATTCAAGTCTCAAGTAAGCAGTACAATTCGACAAGAGCATCATAAGCTATCAAATCTAACTGTATTCTCAACAAGAGCTCACAGGTCTCAAGTTCTAAGGTCTCAAATCCAGCTCCAATTTCAAGCCAACAACCCACGAGTCCTACTCAAATATAAGCTTTCAAATTCAACCCAGTTATCAAGCCCAAATCTAGTTTCAAATCAGCAGTTCTCAAGTCCATAGAACTCAATTTACAAATCTAATCGAATAAATCTAATTAAGAGTTAAGTCTCTTCCCAAACTGAGAGTCAACATCTCTGAACTGTAGCTTAAGCCTCTAGTCAACAGCTCAAGTCCAAATTAAGTATCAGGTCCTCAGCTCTCCGGTTCAGGTCGTGTCCAAACAGCTCTCAAGCTCAAGTCTCAAGTTACAGGCTCTTAAATCCGATCCAAAACAAAAGCAAGTCTAAAGTCAACAACAATTATAGTTCTGTGCAAAAGTCTTAGGGCACCATTAGATTTTTAGCAATGGTATAATGACCATATAGACAGTCGATGAATGGACGTCACTCCCTAATCCTCTTTTCCACCGGTCTTCAATCCAATCTTTGTGTGCTTAGGCTTTTCACCCTGTTCCTCTCTGACAAAAATGGTTTCTTGGCTGCTACCCTTCCAAAAAGACCTGATCAAACTCCTTCGAACTGTAGAAGGGTCAACTTGTCATCACGATGAAGGGGAGTTCACACCAAGTACTGTAGCCTATAGCTATTTTTCTGATTTTGTTTTCAGTTTTTATTCTGTATACAAATGTCCTGTATTTTCTGGTTGCATTCTAATAAAGAGACTGGGAAATAATTATATATGGTCATTATAATGGTGGCCTAAGACTTTTGCACACTACTAGATACTACAGATTCCTTCCAAGTTTCAAGTTCATCGAGCTCCGAATCCTCATCTCAAGACCATCTCAAGTCATATCTGTCAAACCAACAACTTTCAAAATCAACTTACAATCCCAAATCAAGTGTCAACAGGTGCAGCTATTAAATCAATTTTGAGTCTCGATTGAACAGGTGTGTCCAATTCCACTCAATAACTGTAACAACATTACAGGTCAGGTCTTAAGTTTACAGCTCAAGTTATCCCAAATCAGCATCTCTAAGATTCAGCTTAAGCATCTAGTCAGTTAAGACCAAATTAAGTCTGAAAACATGTCAAATCTTATGTCAAACCTCTCAAGTCCATTTATAGCTCTGGAAAAAGTCAAGAGACCAAGTCTCAAATGGTCTTTTCATTTTTCCCAGAACTGCCGAGTCATGACATCTGTAGTCCAGCACTAGCCCCAGAAGGCCAACCCATGTCTCAGGTCAACAGATCTCAGTCCTAAGCCATGTTTCAAGCCAAGCTTTCAGCTCTAGCTCAAGTCTACAGCTCTCAGATGTGCCAAGTCCAACTACACAACACCCAAACCCAAATCGAGCCTCAGTGCCGCTCCTGTCACCGAATCAGCCATTCTGATATACTATTTGGTGAGTAGTTGTCCTACGGTTGACCTTTTCCATTGGTGGATGAGGTATGTTCTTTATAGGCTGATCAACAAGTGTATATGTGGCTCTCTAGATTTGTACTTTACTTACAGTCTAAATGAAAATGTGAGTGAGAATATATGGACAGTATGAGATCTGATATGTTTTATTACTAGCAAAGGACACTGTCTCACACACACACACACACACACACACACCAATATGAAAGACTCAGTGGCTTTGGAGGGCTCCAGCTGAGAGCTTTCACACTTGTGTGCCTTTAATTCCAATTCTAATTTAATTTCTCTCCCTTTCTCTCTTTAGCAAGCTAGAGAAAGCGATTCGGACGGCGGGGAAGATTATATCAGCCTTTTATCTCTATCAAAGAAAAAAACACGGCAGCGCCGGATGAGAGGCAGAGGGAGGACGCAAAATAAATTTCTCCTGTCAGATGAGATATACTGAATGTCACCAATTAACTCAATGCAAAATGCCTAATTGAACGAGTGGCTTCTCTGGGGATAATTATCTCTGGACCTTTCATATCAAACACTGAACATGCAGGAAAAAGTTTGGGAGCCTTTGGAGTTACTTGGGTTTGGGTATTATTCATAAAATGTCACAGACAAACTTATTCTGCCTAAACCAATAACACACACTTTTGTGTCCTCCTTAAACACATTGTGTGTAATTAATCCAGGCATACAGATCATGGCAGAAGGTTCACTAACTATTTCTTGCAGCAGCATGTTCAGTACATACAATCAGACAATGAGGTAATGCTGCAGGATGTGAAATGTCATTTTTGTTCCGACACACACAAAGTTTGTTTTTCTATCCTTTTGGGGACTTGTCATTGGCATAATGGTTACTGTAGCTCATTAATTCTACGGCTCATCCTAAACTTAACCTCAGTAAACTATAAATATGTTGCCGTTTTGGTTTTCATAAGAAAGAGGTAAAAAAAAAAAAAGAAAGGGAGAATCTTCTTCTTCCTAACTTTATGGGGAGATATGAGAACTTTGCATTGACGCAATTGTTGCAGCTAACTAATACTAGACCTTCAGCTACCCCTAATCTAAAGACAACTTTTGTTTTTTTGAAAAGAAAGTTAGGTTCTGCTTTATATATATGTATATATGTCTCGCAAGAAAACAAAAACGTCAGATCTTTCTCTCCTTGTTGCCTTTTTTTTCCAATTTGCATAAGCACTGCAATTAAACTTGAGAGCCAGCATATAAACCTGAGATTTCCTATTGACGTGAGGACATTTGGACACACAATTCCTGTATCCAGCAATGACATCTTGAATTTATCTTGGTTTGTGTATAAAACCTTGATAACTGCACATCAAAGTAAGTAGCATTTCCTACAACTGTCCACCGTCTCTCAGATCCACTGGGAGAAACGTTTGTCCATTCCTCCATGCACATCTGTCAATGGATCCTCATTTGTGGGGTTTCTTGCATGTGCAGCTTGTTTCGAACACCCACAGCATTTCAATGGGATTCAGATCTGTCCTTTCACCTGGACTTTCCATAACCCTTCATTTTTTTTCTTTCTGAGCCATTCTTTGGTGGGTTTTCCTGTTGGAAGGTTCACTCCTTCAGCTTCAACATCTGTCAGATGGCTTTGTATTCTCCTCAAGCCTGTTCTGGTATGACATGGAATTCATAGATGATTTTATGACTGCACGTTGTTCGGGCCTGGAAGCAGCCTCAAACCACAACATCTCCACCACCTCAGTACTAAGTACTCCTCAGATCAAACCCAGCTTCTGCTATGGTGGCCAAACAGATCTACCTTTGCCTTACCTGTCCATAGCACATTGTAACCCTGATATTAATTAGCAGACCTGATTCTTGCCTTGATGTTCTTTTTAGACAGTAAATCCATCCTCCTGGGGCACGCAGGTCAAATTTGTACAGTCTAACGGCAGATACATGCAGTTTAACATCAGCAGTGGCAGGAGCAGAAGTGTGGGCCGACTTATACCATCTAGAGCACTATCAGCCTATATGAAACAGAACTGTAAATGTAAAACCTAAAACTGTTAAGCTGTAAAGATCAATATATGAAAATAAGTAATAGGGCGGAATGCATATAATAGAGTTTTTTCCCCAGCTATCAATTCATATTTTTTTCATTAAATGTATGTTTTGCTACTGCATATAATCCCAGCTCTGTTTTGGGGACTCTGCTTTGTCTCCTGTTTGGGACATTCTGCCTGGTAGGACTGTTATTATATTATTGACTCTGATTTTACTCTGCTTTGTTTCCCAGACTCTGTTTTCACCTTGTGAGTTGTGATTCTCACTCAGGGTGTACTGTCACTTCGGTTATTGAACTCTGGACTGTTTCTGACTTTGATGCTGCTCAGCTCTTTTCTGCATCGCTGTTCAGTTGCTATATTAAAGCTTCTCTGAATCACCTCTCTGCTTTCTCCTTCCGTCTCTGCCAAATCTGGCAATGTAAAATAATGAATCATTATTTTTGAAAATAAGATCATTCTAATTAACAAATGAAATAATAAACCACAATAATTATACTAATTGAAAAAGAAAATACAACAAACAAAGTTGCTTACATTTGCTTGTTCACGTCTCATCTTAATTCAATAACTACCTAACACAGACCAGAGCTGTTACCCTGTTCATATGAAATAGAGGGGAAGTCACGATCTGCTCCTGCTCCATTTTCCTGAGCAGCTGAAGCTCTTGGCTTGGAGCATTATAGAGATGTAGGGCAGATAAACTCATCTGCAATGTAGTAAAATGTTCCCCACACACACACACTTAAATGCAGAATTTATTTCTCCAGCCAGCCAGCCATCTATCCAAGTATCGTTTTCTCCCAGAGTGCATGCAGATCATCTAACAGTTTCACCCACCATGGACTCCTGTTTTCATTAGAGAGAGGAAGGGTGACAGTAAAGAAAAGACTTGGAGAATAAAAGGGGATAAATCGAGAATCGACATTTATGGCCGGGAGGAAATGAAGACATTGAGATGTGATGAGAGGACAGGAAGAAGTCGTTAGAGAACATGAATAGAAGGAGAAAAAAAATGAAAGGTCAAATTGAAAGATTTTAAGGTCAAATTAAAGATGAGGAAAGTTGAACGAGATAATATTAAGCTCAGCTATTAGCCAATCAGAAATAAGTATCCTCTATGGTCATTATAGATTATGTAATATCCATCTGCACTCTGAACTAATATCATAAATATAATTGGATAGTTAAAGTATTAATCTAACACAACTCAGGAATATTTACTACTACTACACATGCACACAAACTTTTGGCGAGACCAGCTGACCTTACACGTGTCTTTGGAATCTAGGAGGAAACCAGAGTACCCAGAGAAAACCCACGCAGACATGGGGAGAACATACAAACTCCACAAAGTCCAGACTGGGATCTGAACCAGGGATCTTTGCCAAAAGTATTGGGACAAACCCAGGTGTGGCCAAAAGTATTGAGATACAAACCCACATTCTTTCTGAGGCGACGGCTCTAACCTCTTGCTCCACCGTGCCTCCACAATCAGTCGTTGTGTCATTTCTTACTAATATTTGGTCAAAACTATGACAGGTAAGGAATGTACCAGTGTCTTCATATCCTAGGTTTTCACTAACAGTGCTATTCAGATAAAAATTTGGCACTTCACTCATTTCAAAATAATGCCAGTCATTTTGTCACTGCTTTCTAACATCAGCAACCTCCTTTCATAGGTAACAGGGAACTAAAACTCCGTTCATGATGCACCTTCTGTGCTATTTTACCAAACACTACTAATCACAAGGCTTCATTTGTAAAACATGACATAGGGGAAAAGTGATCGGGCAAGTGGACAGGGAGTTAAAAGATCCCGGAATGTATAACGCCCAAACCAGTGATTCCCATTTAGGTAATTTATATACACATTTTCTTCCAGTTAGCGTGTTATTTAACTTTTATTTAACATGTACAAATTGTACAGACAAAGCCTCATGCTCTCCCTGTGGTGTTTGGTGGCCATTATGGCGGGTGTGGACCCCAGGTTGGGAACCGTGGCTCTAAGTCCATCACCTAATACAGTAGCCATCAAAATGGAATATCTGTATTAATGAAAAAGAGTTGTGTTTCTCTTCTAACGGTTCTTTTCATGTGGTCAAAAGTACTGGGACACAGGCCCACATGTGCCCAAAAGTCTTGTGACAACCTGCATATGGCCAAAACTAGTGGAACACAAAACTACACATGGTCAAAAGTATTGGGACAAACCCAGGTGTGGCCAAAAGTATTGGGATACAAACCCACATTCTTTCTACCTGCCATATTTCAAGCACTGTTGTAGTTTCCTGTAGTTCCTTCAGGAAATACAGATCTAGTTTAATATATAAAATCCGGCATAAATTAAGCACTGGTTAACACCGACACCCAGTACATTCCATGGCTTTATTGAACACACTGACTAATCAGTCCAGGCTGGAAAAATGTGTCTGAGCTTCTTAATGACTTCTTCCAGAGCCAGGTTTTCCAATATATTAGATGAGTGCGGAGGTGTCGGGTGACATTTTATAAGACATTATAAGAAGAACTGTGGATATTTACAGAGCTGGAAAAGGCTATAAATGGGTTTCAGACGACCTTGTGTTCATCAATCCAGAGTAAATGAAGGTTTTACCCAAAACGAGACAATTTTTCCCCCTTTTCTTTCAATTTAGCACCTCCACTTCCCCAGTCCATTGGACTCATGCATGATGGTGGAGGACTGCAGGAGTGTCTCTGCACACTCTGCGGATGCTGATCACATCTCGTCGTACCTATGGCCAGAGTGAGCGTTCGATTTCCGTCTGACCGTCCCTCCCTCAGACATGTACGCATGGCTCAGGCCGGGACAGTTTTCCACATGTGCTTATATGTAACATCTGCTCAAGCGTGTCACTGATCAACAGTGAAGATTAAAGACGAAGCCATCTACACCGGCGACTAATTTTTCATCTGGGAAGCTTATTAGAAAGCGCATGAACTCTTCTCCCGACGTCCCTCTCTAAGGGCAGCATTATAGTTGCCATGGAAATAACTCAGCGCTAGTAATGCCTCACTTTCAGGTTTGGGAGTGTATTTTTTGGTTCTGAGTGATACTTGGAGAAGAACATTCTGTCCCCTCAGTCTGGCTCGTTTTGGTTTGCATAAAAGCCTGCCATTAAGCTGCATTGTGAGGTTTGATATGAGAGTAACTCGCCCGTGCGGCGCATTGAAACCCAAACTCATTTCATTCAGCCCCCGTACGTGTACACACAACTCGCAAAATCGCTTCCTACAGCTGTTCCCGGCCTTGTTCATTCTGAATGACTGTTTTTTACCTCAAGTGTTGTTTCCATCCACATGCTTTCATGCTAAGTTGGAATTTTCAAATGAGGGACTGAGCAGAAACGCCACAAACTAAGCCTAGGAAGGTGCTGAATACTCCTTTGGGCACCGATGACACGTTTGGTGGTTTAGTTGTAGAAAAAGAAACATTAACACAAAAGCTGCGACTTCAGTATGACCTAGTTCTGCATCATTAACAAGTAGGGGTGTAGCTATGCATCATGACGCAGAAATGGTACAATTTGCATAGCCGAGCTGGATTATCCGTTCATTTTTATTACGCCATCTAATGCCATTGGATTTTTTGAACACCAGAGGGCACAATCATACGTCATGCTCACAGAACACTTAAAATGTTTTGAAGGGGACTAATTAGCCACACATTATTTTTAATGGTTACTCTTCAAACTAAAAAAAAAGATTGTTTTCACTCGGTTATTTAAGATATGGTGATGCTACAATAGAGCATTTTGTTTACAAATTCAAACTTTTAATTTTAAATGCATTTTAAATGCAAGAGACTAACATTTCTGTTTGTTTGTATGTTTAAGGGCTTAAACAACTAAATGTGCACTGGTATGCACTGCTTACACTTCAGAAATAAAAAAAGCAATGCCTTTTGTCGAATGTAAAATCAATATCTTGCATCTTGTATCTCAGGGACTCGGTGGTGGTTCAGCATTTAAGGTACTGGACTACTGACCAAAAGGATGAACGTTCAAATCAGGCTCATCAGCATCAAGAAGCTATGGATGAATCCTCGAGTGGGTCAGTGAGCAAGGTCCTTGACCCTCAGCAGCCTGGACAGTATCCTTTGTAATCTGTCCTCCTCTAGATAAGGGTCTGCTAAATGTTCTAAGTGTAAAGGTGTTGAAGTTGCAGATTTTTCGCAACACCAACACTAGGACGCACTGAGTATAGACGAGCGTTTATCTGCCGCATCTGCGTTCTTATGTAAAGTACGATAGAGCTGTGTGTTCAGTCTCTATACACCATTAATTCATTGAAATTCCATTATGCGTTTGAAGCTTTTGAACTTTTTCAGCACTACTGTAATCACGCCACATACAGGGTTCAACTGATTAACACACCTTACAGTAGGTTAAAACAAGAGGGAAAAACACCGAGCTAACACACGCCCACATACCAACATAGAGGCCGGTAATTAGCTGAAAAGAGTGCGAGAGAGAGTGTGAGAAACAGCAAGAAAGGAAAAGAGAGAGACTTCATCAGATGGGAAGGAAAATTGTCTATACTTCTGCTAAAACATCAGCAGATTTTCACACAAGTCCTACAGGTTGATAAAGAGAACCCAACTAAACAAACGAGACAGAACACAGTGGTACCTCGATTCCGAAAATGACGAGTAACGAGCAAATGTTTCCCATAAGAAATAGGTGAATGAATGGGTTCCAGATCCCCAGAAAACCCCCCCCTGTATAAGGCACTATATGCATTAATGGAGTTGTATTGTACAGGAGCTTCCTGATTTAAGATGGGGATATGTTCAACAAATCCATCATAAGTTTAATGTATCATGAACTTAGGAGCAGGCTGTGTTCTGGAGCATTCAGTTTGTGTTTTCCTTTCGGTTGGCTCTTATAAATGAACCATTTATGATCCATGGTGACTTATTTGCAGAGTGCAGTACTGCAGATGTAAAAATAAAGAAAAACAACAGAAACACAGCAGAGATCTGCACTGAGCAAGAGCTATTGTGAATCTGAATCACTGAGTACTGAGTTGTGAATCATTTTCAAAGTTTCGGTTGAAACGGTGAAAACCGAGGCAAATTTTTCTAGTCAAAACACGAGTTCCGAGGTGGTCGAGAGCCGAGGTACCACTGTATTACACTTGGTCATTGCTTTATGTAGGAAAAGGATCCAATATATCTTTCAGTGGCAAAAGTATCTGAACCTCTAGGAGCCATATTCACAGAGATTCTAGGAATCCTCATAGAGAGATCTAGCTAGGATTTTATCTCGGTGAGGAGGCGGGGTTAACCCGGTTGCTAGATATGACAATCTTTTGAAGACTGTGATTGGTTACCACACACACACAAACAAACTCACACACACATTCATTTGCTTTACGTTATTGACCGTTTACTTACCATGCTGGTAAATATTAGGAGGTTCTGAAAGTGTTTGTGTGATCACTCTGCTGATGGAAGGTTGTGACAGACCAAAGTCATCACTGCTGCATTCTTGCATTTTCCCAGTTGCCGAATACCTTAGCATCGTGATGACTTTCATTTCGTCGTTAGGGCCTAGTGTATCAGACTATGGAACTAATGGTCCAGGATTCAAATCCCACCTCTGCTGAGCTGCCACTGTTGGGTCCCTGAGCAAAACCCTTAACCCACAATTGCTAGGATTGTAGAAAAGCTTAAGAGCACTCCTAAGCCTCCTCCAAGTCCTCCTCCCTACTCCTAACAGTCTTTTAGAGGTTAAGATGCTTTATGAATAACTTTGATCTGCACTAGGATCTACTACTTCTTTGAGAGTGGGAAACACCCACAATTTTAAGATGTTTCTTAGAATCTCATCACCAGGAGCAACTCTGGACACCCTGTTATATTTAAGGAACAGCGATTTATCAATGTCTGATATTTACAACATGTTTGAAGTGTATCATGTCATGAACCGCAGAGATTTCTGACAATTTCAGAAAAAAAAGTTGTTGGTGCCCATCAGGTTGGTAAAGGTCACAAAACCACCTGTAAAGAGTTTGGACCCCAGCAATCCACAGTCTGACAGATTGTGTACAAATGAAGGCCAATATAGAATAAATGAAGAGTATAAAATGGACAGTGAAGATGATTATTCACAAGGAAAAACCAGACTTTGTATCCAATATGGCATTATTGTTGTGACATCATCAGTGATAAGATCTAATCTGTTGTTGTGTACGAACACAAACCATGTGACTGATTTTCCAGGAAAAGTACAGGCATGTGCAGGGATTCTAAAGTTTTAATGTGGTTTCTGGGTTGAAACTAAATGAACACTGTTCTTTCTTTCTTCAGCCAAACAACTTGTTCACTAGAGTCGGAAATGTGTGGTCTTCCAAGCAAGTACTGAGTGGCTATAAAAAGGGTCGGTTAGGTTTAATGTATGCTATAAAGCACATGTTTTATAGGGCAGATTGTAAAATGTACCGTACGCTACCCCGGAAATGCAAGTCTGAAGAGCTCAGGTCAGATTATTATACCGAAGACAGAAAGTTTGCTGTGAGATGGGCGATTAGTGATGGAAACAAACAAAAAAATATCATTAAGACCTCTCAAACCTCTCAGGGTCTCGTCTCTGAAACTACACGTCAGTTCGCATCTCATCCGCGCTGACCTCACACAGACGTTTCCTCCAACTCCCAAGCGGATGTGACTGATACAATCAAGCTAAAATGATTAGTGAAATTGTCTTTTTTCCCCCGATTAGCCACACTTCGTTACTCGCTGCAATAAATAGATTAAGGCTATCAGAAGGTGCTAACGCGCGCCATCCCGTCCGCACCTTCTCGCGCAAGTGTGAAATCGGTTGGAAGTTTTGACATTGCGTGCCGTGCCCAAATGAAGAGCTGTGAAAAATTAGACAAATTAATTCTACATCCAGAGTGGACGCAGAGGTGACGGGCGTCTCGGGGGCTGTCGCTGTTGGTTACTGTGATTCGGCTGAGGGAGCTAGGAGAACATCACAATGTGAAGCTCATTCATATACAGCTGGGACAGGTTTGGGGACTAAAATCTGCTTTCTGACAAACATTGTTGCAAAGCAGCTTTACAAAGAGCCAAGATAAGCCCCTTTATGAGCTGACAAGGGTAAGGAAACACAGCGGTGCTTGAAAGTTTGTGAACCCTTTAGAATTTTCTATATTTCTGCATAAACATCATCCGATTTTCACACAAGTCCTAAAAGTAGAAAAAAAAAGAACCAAGTTAAACAAATGAGAAAAATATTATACTTGGTCATTTATTTATTGAGGAAAATGATCCAATATTACATATTAGTGAGTGGCAAAAGTATGTGACCCTTTGCTTTCAGTATCTGGTGTGACCCCCCTGTGCAGCAATAACTGCAGCTAAATGTTTCCTGTAGCTGTTGATCAGTCCTGCACACCGGCTTGGAGGAATTTTAGCCCATTCCTCCG